>VWZZ01007317.1:0-13061 GCA_013399095.1 Psophia crepitans | reverse complement strand
GGGGGGGGGGGAATAAATAAATAAGAATCCTTGTAGATCTACCACGTAGATCTTTTTGCAGTGACCAGAGTCATGCTTCATTATGTGTGTAGCATGAATAGACCTCCAGCCCTGTCTGAAAGACTGGTTTTGTGTGGCAGTGTAGATGCATCCATTTATTCCATAATAGGAGCACTTTTCTAGTCTATTTTGGAAATGGATTAAACTAAGCCATGAAGAAGTTCGGAGAAGAAAAAAGTCACCAGGGGCATAGTATAGAGCATTTGAAACTTGCATTGTAGCTAGTTCCTTTACTAGTTCCCAGAACAGTTAAGGTCATAATGTGACAGAAGCTTCTCTTGGAAACGTCTTATTCCGCTACTGGCCAGATAGCTAAGTAGCTTCTGAAGTTGTGCAGTATATCTGCAAGCTGATCACAGATTGTCTACTTCAAACATTAGAGAGGCAAATATTTTCTGCAAACTGTGTCTCAGTTTCAAGTTTAATCCTTTGTTATTCTCTCAGGATCTTCAGGTTTATCCTGATATTGAATCATTTGTTATAAACTGATGCAAAAAAAAAAAAAAGAGAGAGAGAAAAAGAAAAAAAACCTTTAGCAGGTCATTGTGCTGATAAACTCTGCTTTATTGAGAAAGGTGAACTTTAGGTAATTTGTAAAGTACCACTATACAGAAGCAATAGAATAAGTGAATTCATCTGTCACTTGTGAATAGGAGTTTTGGTATCACTGCTTGAAGGGTGAACATGGAAATGCTCAGTGTTGATGAAATGACCATAATTCCTCAAGGTTGTGACATGTCCGAGAGGGATGGAAAGTTGTGATCAAAAAATCTAAGCAAAAGAATTTACAATGCAATGGCATGCTCAGAAAGATTTTCTACTCTCAATCAGCCCACGAGAAGTATAAATATAAAAGAACAGGCTAGGCAGATCTCTAGGCATTTAAAATGTCTAATTTCTGATTATTCTTTGAGATAATGTCAGTACTTTAAAAAAAAATGATTTTGCTGTTCTAGCTGAAAAAAAGGTAATTTTCACCAATTGCTCACTACACTCATTAGCATTCTTAGAAACTAACTGCTTGCAGTGGGAATTTGAAGCTGGCATCATAACATATCAGGTGATGCTTGCTATTGCTGCTGGCCTCCAGGCCTTCCAGGAATTCTGGATTTCCACCCAAAAACTCCAGCCAGAAATTAATGTGACTCAAATCAAACAATACTGAATAGTCACACTGGCAGCTATGCTCAAGAGAAGCTGCGCTGCCAGTGAGGAACAGAGCCAGCGGAGAATCACAGAGACAAATGCTGGCTTTAAATCTTTCCCCTAGGGATTGAATGAGTCCTTTTACCTTGGGAAGATTATGTATATTTTTTACACAAATGCCTTTCTACCAAAACCAAGAGAATCCTAATAGCTGTTCTACTTTACATAGCCCAAAGATCTAAGCACTTAGCCGTTCTCTATGATTAATTCTGAACTACTTCTAAATTTCCTGTTCATAATAAATGTTGATTCCGGTCTTGTTTGCCCTCATTTAACACTACTGCTCTGATTTAGAGCATGAACAAAATCAGAATTATTCATTTTTCACATGTATGTGGGTATGTGAAAATAGTCAGTTTTAAAAAATAAATCATAAACTGAGCAAAAGAAGGTAGTAGCTAGGTCTAAATTTAGATAGTAGCTGGGTGTAAATTTACAGGTACCTTGTTAATCCTGAGAAGGTTAGAGTAATAATAAAATCTAAACACCTGCAGCTTGTTTGCACTTTGCAATCACAAAGACTTGGGGGTGGTGGTTTAGGGGGACATCTCAGAGAACGGAAAAAAAGCAAAACAATGTCATAGCTTACTGTAATATGAATTGAGTCATTTTTCATATCTTTCAAGAATTGAAAGTGCACGTGTTAAGAAATTACTTTTCCTTTAGAGGTTCTGCTGTCTAGATGCCTACGGCTAAGCTCCAGAAACTTCTACCACGTTCTTTGAGAGAGAGTTTAGGAGATTATTCTAAACTGTTGATTGAGAATAGTGACATGTTATAGATGGATATGGATATTTCTACCCAAAAGTGGCAGTGGTTCTCAAGTCAGTGTTTTGTGTTATTCTTGAATAAAAGATCCATTGTTCTTGTTAGTTTGAGGAAATCAGACTTACTTTTCAGGAAAATACAGTTAATATTAACTTGTAGGAAACCTTGCTTCTTTGCAATCTTTTTTCTTCTTTAAGACTGTGTTAGTTTAGAAATGCGGAATGATAAGAAGAAAGGAAAAAAGGCAACCTGATTTTGTCACTTGGAGTTGTATGCAGGCAAATATCTGTTCTCCAGAAAGTGCTTGCAGACTCTTCTGGATCTCAGGCTTTTCTAGAGCGCTCTCATCCAAAACTCTACCCAGCCTGTGGAGAAGACAGGTATCAATACCTTTCTTTATTCTTTCTGCTTTTTTTCGGCTTCAGTGGTCTTTGTAGGCTTTCTGTGCTGCTGTTTTGGGGCATCTAAATCTTACCCACTGAGACACCAAATGGGGATTATAGATATATGATTTGAACATTTGGATTCTACACTGTAATTTGAAATCCAAATGGCATCTACTTATACTTTAGGGATTCTTATTCTTTTCTGTATCTAAGTTAATGCATGAAGTAAGTACAAAATGGTCATACTTTTAGAAAACCTTAGCATGACATAAAGCTAAATCATCATCATCACTGGGTCAATCAGTGTCTAGCTTTTAAAAATCTATTTAATTTCATGATATCCAGGTTGGCAGGTTAGAAGAATGGTCCCCACCACATTTTCAGAATCAATGTGTCTTAAATGCTCAAATGGCTGGTTAAATGTGATGAAATACTGAAATACTGTGTGACTATTCACAAACTGTCAGAATTCAGAGTTGCTTCTTTTGGGATTTCTTTATTGTTGACCTAAGCCTTGCATGTAAGCTTTCTCCTGAGCCAGCTTTACTCCTTAAACTTTCCCTACTAGTTTCCTCCAACTTCACGAGCTGTATTACAAGGGTATGATTAATGCAAGTGTATTCAGACTTATGATGAGACTCGTCCTCTCATTCCTACCTACTCCCCAGGTGCAATACAATGCCAAAACCTCTGCACTTTCATTTAATTTATTTAGGAGTTGACTGTCTCTCCTAAGCCATTCTTGTGCATAGCAACAATGTGATGATTATATTCCTACCTCTCAGAGAGAGATGTTATTCCTTTACTTTTTCAGTGTTTGTGAGACAATCTTCTCTCCATGCCATTGATTTGAGTCCTGAGCTGGCACGTTTTCTGTCACAAATCCACAAGTCAGCAAAAGCACTCGACTTCTGATGGCATGATCAAACCTGACATCCTGTCACAAATGCAAGGTTTAGGATAATGATACCTAGTCCTTCCACTGCTGCAGCTGATCTTACTACTCTAAAAGCAAATAAATAAAGAATTGTTTTAAGAAGGGGTAAGTCTGTGTAGTTTTGAAGTTCTTTGGTCTGAGAAAAATGCAAAAAAAATAAAAGACTGCTCCAAATGCTTGACAGTCATGGGAAGACAGGGGTCTGACAGAGAAGCAAAATGAACTAACAGCATAAACTGCCCTCAGGAACTGGGAGCACCAAGAAATTAATGTCCTGACCTTATTGCAATGGGAGAAGTTTCATGACTGGAAAACATAAATGGTCTTTGTTTCTCCCAGCTATGTTGGAAGGATTTATTCTGGGTTGTATCTGAGGGAAGTGTGCAATTACAGTCCATCAATAAAATGGGAAATGCGTCACACCAGCAAACAAATAATGCTAAGGATAGCAATACTCCATATTTCTCTGGGCTCTTTAATTTTCAGTTTTTGAAAGTGCTTAGCATGACATTCTTTAATTAAACCTCAGAAAACCCTCCTAAACTAATAAGCAAACTAAGCCCAATTTTAGAAAGGGGTAATTAGGATCAAAAAGTTTACGTGATTTACCCGAGGTCATGCAGTTTATCAAAGCAGGGAGAGAACCAAAATCACTGTGTCCCAGAGCTTTGCTTTTACCACTGGTGTCTGCCTCCTATATTATTTGTTATCTGTTTCTTAAACTATATTGGAAGTGGTTTGAGGAACCACTGGAACCAACATTACACACTCTACAGAAATGTAGTCAAAATGTAATTTAGTAAAGGAAGTCAGCTGGAATGAGTCAGACCACAGTTCTAACTCAACTAAATTATCTGGGTTGTTTTCCTCTGTTAGCAAAGAGCAATGATAGGTTTCATAGAAGTCAGCTGGAAACAGTGCAAAAATAGACCTTGGAAGCTGGAATCAAAGAATTCGCAGCGGTTGCCACTAGATGGCAATGCAATTAAATGCTGCCTGTTCAGTGGGCCTGGCTCAGCCCCACTGCGGCTGCATTAATTGTAGCACAAACGGCCTTACCCCTCAGCCGCAGCGTGACCCTGCGGTGCTGACTGTCCAAACGCACAGTGGAAAGTGATTCACAAAAGCTTGCAATGAAAGCATCTGAAACTACAGCATGGCATATTATGCTGGTCTGAAATAATTACTTACTTGATACGTGTCGCCTAGAGATTCACAGAACTTGTACAACTAAAGCACAACCGAGTTTTGCATCAATGTTGTTCCTTAGGTAACTGGCCGAGGGCTTACACCCGAACTATCTCGGGTTTTCCGTGTAAACTTTATCACATTATTTGCATGTGGTTGTGCACTTCTCTATAAAATTCCCAGCTATATTTCACAGCAGTCAAACCTTTCATTTTGGAAGTGGCCTGTTTCCAAGCTCCAACTGCTGTGAAGAAAAGCTGGCAAACAGGTGTTCTAAAAATATCAAAAATAAAAAGCTGATCAATACAAATAAGCTAAAAATTAAAAAAATACCAAGAAAAAAATAGAAAAGCAAGAAAACATTCTGACATTTTAAACTAAAGATCAGATTTTGAGGGTTTAATAATTTTGTTATTTTAGAGAAAGAGTAGAAAATATGGAGAGACTTACAAGCTTACAAGCTCAGAATGTGGTGATTCCTTCAAATTGTTTATATTTCTAATGTCTGCTGCTTTCTTTACAAAAGGAAGCTGTGCTACTAAAACTGCATGAAAGTAGAGCTTTTCCCATTCTTTACCCCCTAGAAGTGGCAGCAGCATTTTGAATCATAGTAGAAAAAAGCTCTGTGATCCAGCTCAAAATTTCTATTCTTACCCCCCAGTGAATTTCAAGCTTGAAGATCTTCCATAAGCTTAATTTATGGACTAATAAAATGCATTTCTGAGCCATAAGTAAAATATACAGTATAGGAGTTCTTTTGCAACTGCTGCCTAACTAAAATGAATAGAGAGTTCTGGCCCTAAATCAAGTGCAAACATTAGCTTTTAGCGTCAAAGGACAACACAATGTCTTCTCCTGGCTGGGAAAGTGGTGGGCTGAACATATTTACAATATTTCATATCTGTCTTCTTGTTGGGTTGGGCTTCACAAATTTTTGTCATTTTTCTTTGCAGTTCTTAGGCTTGATCCTCAACAGCAAAATTTTTTCCATCCTTCCTTGTCACCTTTGTTATTTTTAACAGCGTTGGGGTCATGCGGAGCAATGCGGCACCTGCTGAAGGATCTTCACAGAAAGATTCGGAAATCCAACAAGGACAGTAAGTTTTAAGAAACGTACTTATCACAAAGGACAAATCATAACTATTGTATATTTTTCATTCAATTTGTTTAATCGATATGCCTTAAGCTTGAGGTAGCTCAATGTTTCACTATTCATACAAATGATGGGTGGACAGAGGAAAGAAGCTGAGCTGCCAGCATCCATGACAGCACGTGACAGCAGTGCTACACCCGGGGATGCTAACAGGAGGCAAGGCTAAACCCTGTTGTTGCCATGGTAAACCCACATCTGCAAAGATGGCATTTCCACATGTATGAACAATTTGTAGATTTAATTTATATACCTGCTTTGGACAATGAAAACGCACCACCTTCTTTACCAACACTGAAAAAATGTAAATCAAGGAAAATAGCCTGAGCATTTGCTCCCAATCCCTCTTTTGGCTGCAAATGAAATGGTGAGATTTTCTACTGCTTCAGTGGTCTGTTTCCACACCTGTCTGTCTGTCTCTTTTTTTTTTTTTCCCCCTTTCAGATGCAAAGCAATAACTGACTGGTTTCTGCTGAAATGTGGCAGTGATGTGGCAGTCTAAATAAAGAGTATGATCTCCTGACTAGCTTCTGGGACCAACTGTCTGGATTCTTTGCTACTATCTAAAACATTTTCTCTGCCTTGTAGTGTTACCCTGGCTCAGTCACTTTCTCTCTCTTNGGCTGGGGCCGAACCACGACAATCGTAATATTGCCTAGATGTATAGGGGAGCTATAAAGTTTAGACCATTTGTTAGGAAAGTGCTCTAAGTTCCTCAACAACATGTAAAATATTCTTCTTCAAAGTGATCCTGTAATTTCATCCATCATTACTAATGTGTCTGGAGAAATTATAAATCAATAGCTGAAAGGGAAAGGGTATGAGAAAAAGTTCTAGGAAAATAAATATTTAAAAAAAAAAAGAAAAAGAACAACAGAATTCTTAAATGAATAAAGAAGGTTTACTTGAATTGTTAAAGAGAACTATCTGGACTTATGTGGGTGTTTCAGCAAAGGGTCAAGAATAATATGAAAGGAGCAAAGACAAATTGGAGTTGTAGAATACAAGAGCAATAAAACCAAATAAATCAGTTTTAAATGACTGGATTTGTGATCCTCCAGAGAGCACTGTTGCAAGAAATCCCAGTCTCATCTCTTCCTGCCCACACACATTCTTGCTAATAAGATCAAGAAGACACAGACAGCTCCATGGTCCATTTGAGATCTGTTCAGCTACCCTAAGGAACAGGCACATTTTTCACTCATTTCAACCCTTCCCCTGCCCTTCCCCTACACTCCCCAAAAAACCCCAACAATATAGTTATGGCAGCATCTGTCATGCAATGATGCAGCCAGAGATCTGAAGATCTCTGCTTTCCAGGTGCATAGCTCCAGATCACAGGGAGAATTCTGGGATTCCAGATGCTGGGGATCATCATCATTATCATCATCAAAGTAATGTAAGTTCTACCATATGCTCCAAATCCTAGAGAACTTCACAGACATGCAGGGATCAACTATAACTAACACTGAAATGAGCCAAGCTGCTGTTTGCCTCTAAGTTACTTCTGCACAGATGTTAAGTCTTGCATATAGAAGTCAATAAAACGAGGTAATACAAAAGACAAAATCTTAGGGCAGTTAATATCTGTGAAGTGTCATCAGCTTATGCAAGGTATGTTACTAAGCTTCTTTGACACAAACTATTTTGAAAAGCCTCACTCAACTAGAAATTATTTATCATATTCAGCCTGAAAGGATTATAGGGAAACTGTTCGAGCAGCCAGGAAACAGGTCAGGAAAGTCAAAGCCCTGACAGAATTAAATCTGGCCAGGGATGTTCAAGACAACATGAAAAGTTTCTGTAAGTATGCCAGTGATAAAAGGAAGACCAGGGAAAATGCGGATCCTCTCTGAAATCCAATGGTGACGTGGTCACCCAGGATACGGAAAGGCTGAGGTACCCAATGACTTTTTTGCCTCAGTCTTCACCAGCAAGTGCTCTAGCCACACTGCACAAGTTGCAAAAGACAAAGGCAGGGGCTGAGAGAACTATGAACCACCCACTGCAGGAGAAGATCAGGTCTGAGAATATCTAAGGAACCTGAAGGTGCACAAGTCCATGGGACCTGATGAGGTGCATCAACGGGTCCTGAGGGAACCGACGGATGAAGTGGCCAAGACACTCTCTGTCATATTTGAGAAGTCATGCCACTCTGGAAAAGATCCCACTGACTGGAAAAGGGTAAATATAAGCCCCCATTTTTAAAAAGGGAAAAAAAAAAGAAGATCCAGGGAACTACAGGCCAGTCAGTCTCACCTCTGTGCCTGGCAAGATCATGGAGTAGATCCTTCTGCAAACTATGCTCAGGCACATGGAAAATAAGGATGTAATATGGTGACAGTCAGCGTGCCTTCACTAAGAGCACATCATGGCTGACAAGTTTGGTGGCCTTCTATAATGGGGTTACAGCATTGGTAGCCACGGGAAAAGCAACTGATGTCATCCACCTGGATTTGTGTGAGACATTTGACACTGTCCTACATGACATCCTTGTCTCTAAATTGGCAAGGCATCGATTTGATGGATGGACCACTAAGTGCATAAGGAATTGGCTGGCTGGCCACACGCAGTTGTGGTCAACAGCTCAATGTCCAAGTGGAGGTTAGTGACGAGTGGCGTTCCTCAGGGGTTGGTACTGGGACCAGCACTGTGTCACATCTTTGTCAGTGACACAGACAGTGGGATTGAGTGCATCCTCAGGAAATTTGCCAATGACACCAAGCTGTGTGGTGTGGTCAACACGCTGGAGGGAAGGGAAGCCGTTCAGAGGGACCCTGACAGGCTTGAGAGGTGGGTCTGTGTGAACTGCATGAAATTCAACAAGGCCAAGTGCAAGGTCCTGCACGTGGGTCAGAACAATCCTAAGCACTGCTACAAGCTGTGTGGAGAATGGATTGAGAGCAGCCCTGAGAAGAATGACTTGGGGGTGATGGTTGATGAAAAAAATCAATGTGAGCTGGCAGTGTGCAATAGCAGCCCAGAAAGCCAACCATGTCCTGGGTTGCCTCAAAAACTGTGTGGAAACTCCACCTCGTGTGCTGCGTTCTAGCTCTGGGGTCCCCAGCACAGGAAAGACATGGAGCTTCTGGAGCAAGTCTGGAGGGGGGCCACCAAGTTGATCAGAGGGCTGGAGCACCTCTCCTATGGGGACAGGTTGAGAGAGTTGGGGTTGTTCAGCCTGGAAAAGAGGAGGCTCTGAGACCTAATTGTGGCCTTCCAGTACCTAAAGGGGCCTACAGGAAAGCTGGAGAGGGGCTGTTTATCAGGGAGTTTAGTGACAGGACAAGGGGGAATGGGTTTAAGCTAAAAGAGGGGAGATTTAGATTAGATATTAGGAAGAAATTCTTTACTGTGAGAGTGGTGAGGCACTGGAACAGGCTGTCCAGAGAAGCTGTGGAGGCCCTATCCCTGGCAGTGTTCAAGCCCAAGTTGGATGGGGCTTTGGGCAATCTGATCTAGTGTAGGGTGTCTCTGTCAATGGCAGAGGGGTTGGAACTAGATGGTCTTTGAGGTCCCTTCCAACCCAAACCATTCTATGATTCTATGACTGAACTGATTTCTAGCAAATAATGACTGCTAATTTGATTATCAGTTGGTGGATCAAAGACTTAAGAAAAATTGCTCAGGACATTATTAAAGAAAAAAAAAAAAAAGAAAAAGAAGCCCTGCTTCTACTTTAAATGAAAGACAGGAAACTGAGAACAGTTTCAAACAGACCAGAATCTTTCAAAATTAATGTGCCTTTCTGGGTACCAGTTTGAGAAGTAACTTTTGCTTTATGCCTGGTGTTTTTCAATGTTTTCTTTCCCTTGAAAAATAATGTTACAAAAACTAAAGAAGAAATCTTCTCCATCACTAAAGTCCAGAACTGACTGATGCTGACTATTAAAAGTGAGATTGAGAAATTTCTTCTAATTTTAACTAAAACGTGGTCTATCCCAAATCGTGGATATGGCTTTGGAAATTGTTGTTCCCTCTAGTTGTTTCTTTCTCCTCATACTCCTGATATGGTGTTTTTTTCCTTATTCATACACAGTATATGTTTATATATGCTGATGCTGGAACTGTAAGCACTGAAAAATCCTGTTCTTGTTGTACCATGGCATGACTTTAAATCAGGTTGTCTTAGCTTCTTGTGTCTTATTTGATTTCAAACCAATTTTCGTAAAAGACAAAATTGTTTGGCAGAGCCCTACCCCATCCACTAAAAGTTTGGATATTCCCAGGACAGTTCTGTTAACAGTGTGATCTGATGAAATACATTATTGTCTGTCATTTCCTATGAGATTTATGTATCACAATCTAAACTTTTTAGTTTGTGGAAATGACAGCTAAACAAATAGGAACAAAAAATAGCCAGGGTAATTAGATCAAGCTGCATCAAAGGGTAAATCTGTGGAAAAGACTTCAAGTTCAAACTCAAGTTTTTGTAAAATAAATATGACATTGGAAAGATGAATTCAATGTCAAGAATTAAAGATGATTTATTCACCAGGCCAAGAGGATGGAAAAAAATGCAGCAGCTGTATGCTGTACTTCCAGTGATTGTGAGAGAGCTGAAGGAGAAAGTTAGCTTGAGAAAAGGGATTGTAAAAATCTTACCTAGTGTAAAAACACAACTTTGCAAACCAGTTTCTGTGTAATTAGAGAGTAAAGAAAGACATGGATGGGGCCTGCTCATCAGAAGGAAAAAAAGATCACTTGCCGATGTGGCATTGCTGTATCCCATGTTGTTAGCTCAGATAGGAGTGAAGTATGACACTCAGGCATATTTTACTGAGTTCTCCCTTTATCAATATATACTACTAACACAATATATCAAGGTCTCAGCATTGTCTTCTCCTTCATATAATTTCAGATCTCCTTTCTATTCTCACTACCTTTTTTTTTTTTTCTCAGTTCAGGCTTCTACTGCATTGCAAAAAGTCCATGTCACTTTGTCTTCACTTGAAATACAGAATTTTGGTGTTTTCAATGCCACCAATCCATGTAGAGATTTCCTATCACGAACACTGTAGATGCTCTTCCTACCTCCTTGCTTATCAATTTCATTTTAAAACATCTACCAGCAAAAAATGTGTAACTCAAAGCACGGCTAAAATTAATGACAATAACAAAGAACTGTGGCACAGTCAACAGAGAAAATTAATGTATACATCAGAAATAACTTTAAAATTACAGGCACACAGAACTGGAACTAATCTGCTCACTGAGCTCCAATATTTTACTCTTTTAACCTTTGTTCTAAGGGGTATCATTCTAAAAAGAAAGTAATAGGTACTTTATCTGCTCGGTGAGGCAAACATTTAAGAGAATCTTTTTCTCTCTCTTGCTATCATGTAAACACACACATCCTTCACTGCAACAGGTTAATCTCTGAAGGTTCAGAGGTTCAGTGCAAATGCTTACCAAAGCAAACTCAAGCTTCTGGTTTAAAGTTTCTAGCAATCCTGTGGGCAAAAGATGCCTTGAACGATTTACAGTATTTCACATTTTCATTCTGTTCAGAAATACATTGAAGATAGCAGCATTTACTTTCAGCTAAAACCAAAGCCAGAAAAACTGGATAAATCTCTCTGTGAAAACCAATAAAGTCATAGAGTTCAGTCGTGTGAGGTACTGGCTCTGATGGCTTCCTGCGAGACACAGCACTCCCTCGGTATAGTCAGTGGGAACCAAAGAACTTGAAGTCAGTTCATATGATTTTGGATTGAGACCACTGCAAATTAAAGAAGGTAAAAGTCAGTTACATCCAGGCAAAATCTTCTTTGGCTCAAGTTATTGAAAGACATAGTTTTGAATGGAAACTGAAATGGTATAATTTCTGTGATAAAATCAACACATTCTGGGAACAAAATTCTTTTCACATATGAGCCCCACTTTTCAGCCTTCATGAAAGTAGTATTTTTCATATATGAAAAATGTATATCAGTTCTTTTCACAGCAGTGGAATGTACAGCACAATTTCTAAACCACCCTCTGACCTGTGGATATTTAACTCAATAATTTAAGTCTGCAAATATTAGTGAGAACTTTTTTCTCTAGTTTAATTTCTACAGTGTACATCAAGCTGCTGACTGAGATTTAACAACCATGTTTGGGCTTCTTTACTATGGTTTTGCACAGTCACAAGGAATCCTGATTCCATTCTTGGAACCAAAGTAAAAAGGAGACAAAGCAATATTCGCGTATCTGTTTAGAAAGATCATCTGCAATATGACTTAGAGCTAGAGGGACCAGTTCCTCTTTGCTAGTGATATCAAGATAAAGCAGATTTCTGCAATAAAAATTGAATAGATAACACAATTATTCTAAAAATATGACAAGAAAGCCCCTGAAATTACAGGTAAAGTAAAGTGCAGATATCTATCATTTTTTCCCAGCTTTTTTTTTTTTTTTTTTTTAAAGAGAAACAAAAATACACTATTCGTCACTGCAAGGTACTCCACCTCGTTTGGTTGTCAAGTTTAAGTTTGCACTTGACTAATGCTGGGAGAGAAAGTCAGATCTTTGCCTTTGATGGTGAATTGAGGATTTGAGCAGAGTATGAACACAGACATATGGAAACATCTTCATTTATTTAGAAGTAATTTTCTGGACAATATTTCTAGTACCCAGCATGGATTGAATTTAATGCCCCAAAGCTCTGTTTGTAGCCTGTATTCAGCTTAATGCGTTTCAAAGTAATCTACAGCTTTGAACACCTAAATTATGTAGTGTTTAGGTAAAATCTGTAAAGGCATGAGAACTCAGGTATGCTAGACGGGTTAACTCATGACATGTTTGTGAATGAGGATTTCCCCATATTTAACACGGTATGCTCAATCTATACTTGTTATTGGGAGAATGCTGGTCTTAACTGTAAATACTGGAGGTTTTTTTGATATTCGTGATCCCTGATTACTGATACACAAGTGCAGTCTTTGATTGGTTGGTACACAACTGAGTTCAGGCCACTTTAATTGTACAGTTAAAATTCCATGAAGTAAAAGAGATAAGCTTAGAAAATGTACCACAAGCTGATTGGTTTTCCTTTCATCCTGGCCCATGGTTTTAAGCATCTTTTTTAATATCATCTAGCTTTTACTTTTCAGCTGTATCATTTTCCATCAGAGCAGCAGGTTGTTTGACTTCTTGCTATTTTTATTCTTTCTTTGTAAGTTGAACACCTTTCAGGCACAGCAGTATATGTTTTTTTGCCAAACAAATCCACTGAGGCTGAGGTAATATCTGCAAAAATTCCTCCATTGTGAAGAATGTGATTGTCGAGCTGCTCTCCATCATCTGTCAGTGGTCATGGTCAACTGGAGAAGTCCCAGATGACTGGAAGCTTACTAACATGACGCCCAGCCATAAGAAGGGT
>VWZZ01007315.1:37645-51676 GCA_013399095.1 Psophia crepitans | reverse complement strand
ACTGCGGCAGCGCAGGGCTTCGTGAGGTTTTTCCCAAGGAAAAAAAAAAAAAAGACCAAACAAGTCCTCAGCTCCCCCGGTCCTAGTGCTTCGAATTTTTATTAAAACAAACGAGAAAACGGTTATTTCTTCGGAGTACGACAGTCCGAGGGAACGGGGAGGAGAAAAACCCGGCCGCGCCCGGCCAGCCGCAGCCAGGCGCGGGGAGTCGGTCCGAGGCAGAGCGGTTTGAAATTAAAAGGGTTCTGGATGCGACCGACTGCGCGCCGAGCCCCGGGCTGCCCCTCCGGCTGACTCCGGTGTGCCTGTGGGTCAGGTAAAGTTGTGGGAGGGAGGAATTTGGGGTCCTGGGGGGAGGTGGGGGGTGCCCCGGGGCAGCACCAGCTCTGTTGCGGGGAGCTGGGAGGGAGGTTTCCTCCGGAGCCTGCCTGGATCCGTGAGGAAGAGGCAGGATTTGGGATGGGCACAGGGGAAGGTCAGGGCATCCCCTGTGATGGGTCGGAGCTGTGAGCGAAGGCACCCGTGGAAGGACAGGCAGGAGCAGGCAGCCCCTGGCAGGAGCAGGCAGCCCCGGCTCAGCCCGGAGGAGCTGAGGGGGGGGTGGGCTCATGCTGCGTTGGGGGGTGCCGGAGCTGGGCACCCAGCGAGCAGCCCTGTGCCTGCCCTCTGCCCGGCCCCGAGCCCCCGGCGACCCTCAGGCCTGAAGCTGCCCAGGTTTGTCACAGTTTGCAGGAAAAAAAGGACACACACAAAAAAAGGTTTCATTTGGTTGGCACTAGCTGTTCTGCTCCTTACCCCTTCCAGAGAGGAGGAGGAGGAGGAGACCTTCCTCCCCACCTCCTGCCCTGCCTCCTCTCCCCAGAGAAGCAGGACCTAACCACCCCCCCCAGACCCCGGTCCCTGCAGCGATGCCGCTCCCTGCCCGCCTGCCTGCCAGCTCTGCCGGGCGCTGGGAGAGCCGGCGCGCCGGCCCCTGATTTACAGCACTCTACTCGAACATGCTCTGTGTTCCTAATGGAGCTCCAGGCACCGCCGGCGCGGGGCTCCAGGGCCGGCACGCCGCCGGCGGCAGGAGGAGGCAGCCCGGAGGGACGGCATCGCTGCCAGGGGAGACCCTCCGGCACGTTCCTTCGCCGGCTGCGGGGCGAGGGGCACGGCAGCAGCCCCGACCCCGGCACCCGGGGGAAGGCGTGGAGGGCTGAGCCGAAAAACTACGCTAGAAAAATAAGAAAAAGGCTGGGAAAAAAGGAAAAGGAGAGGCAGGGAGGAAGATGGATGGACACTACGCTAGAGAGCATCACACAGTCCGTGGGTAGCCGGGCCCCGAGTCTGTCGGTGTCTGGAGGCCGGGGGGGGCCGGGGGGGNGCAGCAGCAGTGCGGAGCGGCTGGTCGCTTCCTAGAGCTCCTCGAAGAAGGCCACGCGGGACTTGGTGCTCTGCAGGGTGAGCTGCAAGAGAGCAGAGGGGGCAGCTGAAGGGGGACGGGGCTGACCCCCTCCTGCCCGCAAAGCCCCCGGCCCTGGCTCTGCCCGGCCGGGAGGGCACGGGGCTGAGGGGGAGGGAGCTGCTGCCTTCACCCCCGCCCCGGCCCAGGCGGTTTTCCCTGGGAAAGGGAAGGCAGAAGCAGGGATGGCGTGCGCGGCCCCAGCAGCCGAGCCCAGGGACCTCAGCCAGTCCCCGGCGGCGAGAAGCACAGCCCGCAGCGCAGGCAAAGCGCAGGGCGAGGGGGGCCGGGCTGGGCCGGGGGAGCATGGCTGCTCTCTGCTGCCGACGCCACCTTCCCCCCAGGCACAGGCTGCTAAGGGACCACAGGCTCGATCGACACGACGGGGGGGGCTGCAGGTTTTGGGGTACAGGAGCCCAGAACCCAGGCGCCCAGCAGGTTCCTTCCCTTCCTTGCCCTGATGGCAGGGGGGGAACACAAAGCTGGAGGAGAAACAACCTCCATCAGCTGAGGACAGAGGGAGAACCACGCTCATCTCCAAAGCTACAGCTCCTCCAAGTTGTCTGGGCCAGCCGGGCATGTGTAACCTCCACCCCCAGTTAGGGACCAGCCTGCACCACGCTCGTGTCCAACCCCAAACCGGTGGGATGAGCACGCGTGCCCAGTCTGTCCCAGGGTGGTCCAAGAAGCCACGACGTGGCTCGCCACCGCTGTGGACCTGAGGCTGTCCCCCTGCCCCAGGACCTCAGCCCAGACCTGCTCCCTCCATCCCAGAGGATGGAGCTGGAGAGCCCTTGCTCACAGGACCGTGTCCTTGGAGCCAAAGCCCTGCCGGACTCGGAAAACCGGCCCAGAAAAGCATTTCACAGCGCTAGCGAGGCTACCCAAAAAATGATAACCCCGCGGAGGAGCCCCGAGCCCGTTTTTTAACAGGCCAAACGAGAGATGAAAGAAACATCCTCGGCAGCCAGGAAGAAATCACAGTATTTACAGATAAGCACCCAAAGGAGCGCGGTGGGAGAAGTGCCACCTTCCAACCAGCTGCTGAATCACCGCAAGAGTTTGCCAAACCAGCTGGCTAATTGCGAAGGCTCCGTTTCAGCCGGATTAAGCAGCGGCACCTTCCGCCGGGGACGCCGGTTTTGCTGAAGCAGGAATCCTAGGATCACGTTACAGCGAGTTAAGCCCCAGACAGAGCTGCCAAGCGCTTCCCCCTCCCCGCATCCCCCCACGGCCTTTCCTCGGTAATTCCTTCACAGCTCTAATGCCATTCTGAAAAAAAAAAATCTGTATTGCAGAGGAAATTTCTGCAAGGGCTTAATACCCTTTGCTGGCAGCATCTCCTGAGCCAGGGCTGGCTCTTCTCCTCTTCCTCAGCATCCCCCCCGCTCCTCCAGCATCCCCTCCAGGGCTGGATGAGATGGGACAGGGGCTCCGTGCGCTACGGGCAGTTCTTTGCCTGTTTCAAGGCTGGAGGGGAGGAAAAAAGGGGGAAAAAGCAAAAAAAAGAGTGGGCAGCTGCAGGCTGCTGCCAGCCCCACCGACGGCCTCGGCGTTGGCTGTTCCGGCTCTTCCAGCAGAAATCCCGGCGGTGACCCGAGCAGAACCTGGCTCGGTCACAGCCCAGAGGACCTGGCGTATAAAACCGGAGCGGACATCACGGCGTGCGGCATCGCCCTTCCCTCTGAGCAGGGACCTGCTGCAAGGCTGGGGCTGCGGTTCCCCGGCACATGACAGGGGCCGGAGAGGGGTGGGGGAGGCTGAGCCATCCCACAAGGCTGAGCCATCCCACGCGTTTGCACGAGGGCCGGGGCAGGGGGAGGGCTCACACCGGAGCCTGTCCACCCGCTGCAGCCCGAAACACGGCAGCTTCCCTTTCCCATTGCACCCAGGGAGCCCCTGGAGAGGTCAGACACCCCCAAGGAGGAACATTTACCCAACAGCTACCGACTTCCTAACACCCTGGTGCTGAAGTCATCTCTTTGGTGGGCTGGGTGGTGAATGAGAGCACCCCACCACCTCCCTGGTGCTGCTCCATTAAAGCACCCGGGTCCCCCGCCCCCGGCAAACTCGGCGCTCCGACGGAGAACTGAAAGGAGCCAGCTACAACCGCTGCTGAGGCAGAGAGGGAAGATGTTTCCCTCAGGCTTATAAAGGAGACGAGACTATTTTGAGTCTGCTCTCTGCCTCCAGCCAGGCGCAGCTCTCTGTCAACCCCCCGCACGCTTTCGCGGTCCTGGGGTACCTCTGTGCCCAAAGCTGCGCCTTGCCGAGCAAACGCCGCGGCAGTGTGGGGGGGAAGCACACGTAGGCAGAGCTCCGAGGGCATCCAGCACGGGCCCAAGGAGAGAGAAGAGACACAGCCCCGCTCTTTCACCAGGGGCTTTCACCCGCGACCTTCAAAGGCTCCCTGAGCTCCTCCGTGTTGCTTTTTTACCTCTCTGGGGAAACTGAGGCACAGGAAGAGCGGCCCAGCTGCGGGCACGCAGGGAGCACAGACGGGTCTTGAGGAGACGGGGTCCCCCAGAGAGGCGCGAGCGCTGAGCGCCCACGAGGGTGCTCGATGGCACTCGGCACCGACCAGATTTTGGGATGACCACGGGGATTTCAACAGTGACAGAGCAGGCACCCGCGCTGTCAACCTAGGTCCCGCTGTGCGGAGGCACCCCCATCTCTCAGCACCCCCACGTCATGCTCTGGCCCTCTCCCAGAACGCCAGAGGCTGGTGCAGTGCCGGCGCAGGGTTCCTTCCCGTTTAGGCTCCCTGAAGAGCAGCCTCTGGCTGCTTTTTCTCCCTGGTAAGCTGGAGGGTGTTAGAAAAACACCACACGAGGAGCAGGATACGGGCCAAGACCTCGGCAACGGCTTGGGCAGAGGAAGGGGACAGCAGCTGCAGGCTGCTCTGCCACCACCATCCCTGGAGCAAAGGCACCTCCGGCAGCCTCCGGTGGGACCTCCCGCCCCGGGAATCGGGGCTGCCCGGCAGCTCCCAGGCAGCTGCCTTCTCACATCCGATTAGTCAGGCACATGAATAAACAGAGAGGAAATTAAGCCTGCTCTTGACTGCACACTGACTCTCCACCACCAATGCTCTGCTGTGCCCGGAGAGAAAACTCTCCCCCCGCCCCCTTCTTCTTCCTTTTATTCTTGTTTTTCTTGCTGTTGAGTAATCGCAGGCAGGGCTATCCTCACTCCCCTCGCCGGTGGCACTCAGGTGAGGGGCGGCAGGAGAGCTCTGCCGCAGGGAGCCACTGGGTTCGCTCTTATTTTTTTACACCAGGACATGAAAGCGAGGAGGAGAGCAGCCAGGGAGGAGAGCACAGCCCTCCTCCAGCCTCTCCCCTCTCTGCCAGGGGACAGGCACAAACTCTCCGTGCCCTCTGCCTCCCGCCTTTGCCCGGCCAGGCAAGGAGAAATAAATATACACACACCCGTAGCGTACCGTTGCGCAGGCGAGGCAGAGTGATTAAGAGCGAGTTACATTCTCGTCAGTGCGGAGAGGGGAAAAAAAAAATTGATTTACAAGCAGTATTATGATAATCTCCTTCCTGCAGGAGGGAGGGTGGGCTCCACAATGCACTACCAGAGCCATCAAAGAAAATTTAGAGAGAGAGAGAGAGGGAGCGCAATTAAGCGGCCAGAGCTCAAACGACTCGAGCGATGAGGAAGGGAAGAGTCCTACTCGCCGCATTCCTACGCTGGGGTTCCTCTGAGCTCTGCTTTTACCCAGGGCTGCAGGGCTGATCTGATTTAAGAAAAACGAACAAACAAAAGCAACCCAATAAGTCCCTCATAGCCAAACACGTTTTAGAGCGGCTAACCCAATAACTGCAGGCACATAACTTCTGCTGGCAGGGCAAACCGAATAGAGGGAAACCGCCCGGGCTCTCAGCAAGCCCCCCGGAGCCAGTGGTGCCCCCCCACCCCGCACTGGAGACGGGGCACGGGCAGGAGAAGGGGGGTTGCAAATCTTATCAACCTTCCCCCATCCTCCCTGGTCCTGAGGAACTGGGAAAGGTTTAAAATTTCTCATTTCCTTGCAGTTTCCTTGTTTATCCTGCAGCCTGGAGGCGAGGGTGACCCATGCCACCCCCAGCAGCATCGCCTCTCCCCACGCCCCGCCGGGGACGTCTTCCTGCTGCCGGGAGGGAGACATACAGTCCCTGCTGTATCATCACCCGGGCGCTGCATACAGTAAATCCTCTTTATTTCCTCCCCCGAACGTCCTTCTCCATCCCTGCCCAATCTCCAGCCCCCACCAGCCAGGTGGACCTTCCAATTCCCACACTGACTTTCCCAACCCAAACCTTGCTATCTTCCCCCCACACCGTTCCTCTCTTCCTCCCACGCTGCCGTTTATTCTCTCCCAAGCACAACTTTCCCTCGGCCCCCAACGCTTTGATGAGCGCGTTTAAAAGAGAGAAGATGACGCTCCGTTTGAAGGAAACGCTTTTCAAAGGCTGCCACAAAAATAGCTGATAGGCCTGACGTTTCCTAGTTCCCTTTCGCTCCCTGTAAACAAGGAAAGGAGGCTGCTGTGTCCCAGTTTAGCTGCCAGGGAGTTTCACTTCCCAGCCTCGAGGAGAACCAGGGCAGAAAGAAAATGACTCTCGCAGGGACACGGCCTCGCACAGGCCGTGTGTGGGCAAGACCCGTGTGGGACGTGCCTCTGTCTCGTCCTGCGCTTGGATCTCTGTGCCTAGAGGTGTCTCTGCTCACCGGGTATCGCCGGCCCTCGCTTGCATCCCCGCCAGGCGCCAGGCAGGGCGAGAAGCCAGCGTCCTCGGTCATCTTTTCTCTCTACCCTCCCGAGCCAGCGCTGCTCCTCCTGGGAAGTCCCTCGCCGGTCGCGCGCCCGCTCTGGGGCACGCAGCCTGCCCCTCTCCTGGTGGGAGTGGATTACAGAGCGACGCCACGGCAATGGCGCAGCTCTGCATGAGACTTGAGAGCCCCTCATCCGCGGCCGGGCTGTCGGAAGATGCACAGGAAAGGACGGACCCGTCCGTGTGCAGCGCAGCCTGCTCTGTACCGCCCAGGCTCCCTCCTTTCGCCCTTCCCAGAGCAAAAGTATTTCTTGCGCCGGTCCCCTCCCCCTGCAGGGTGAGGCTCCAGAGGCACAGCAACATCCTCCTTCCCCGAGACGGCCACGGATCTCCACCTCCCCAGCAAACTGCTGGAGAAAAGGGAGCCCATGTCACACAGGGCAGCCTGTGGGTCCCAGAAGGGGCGAGGTGAGGAAGGGAGCCCCCAGCAGATGACAGAGAGACCCCACAAGATGTATTGAAGTCCTTGAGGGACGAGACTTTATCATCCCTAGCAAGACGCTAGCCAGGCGCAGCTGGAAAGCGGGCAGAGAAGCTGCCTGCCCCAGCGCAGCCTCCCAAAAACCTTCAGCCTGTCCAGATGATGAAGGAACCTCCTGACATTTGGTGATGGCACAGCCGCTTCGTATCTGCATCACGAGAGGCTCAGATGGCAGGGCCCATCACTAACTCGCCGTGTCCTTACACTGCTGCAGAGGACAGACCGCAGCCTATCCCGAAGGCGAGACGAGTGACGACAAGCCTGCAGAAGTCCACTTTGCTCGGCCTCGCTCGCCCCTCCGTGCTTGGCAGCCAGGAGCTGCTCACTGCCTAAATCCCAAGGAGACGATGCTGCATCCGTAGGAATGTAGTAGGATGTGACTGTTCCTGGTCCAACGATACAAGAAACCCTGGTGATAGTCGACTGGTGATAAATAAGCCCATTTCAAGTAGCTTATCCAAATCCCAAGCTCCTCAAGGATAAGAAGAGAATTCCTGCACTACCCGAGTTGAGGGCAACGCTGCACCGCAACCAGCACCAGCCAGGGGATGAGCAGTCAAGAGCACCACCAGCACCAGCTCACCCCAACACCCATGTCCGCACCAGTCCCTGCGGGCACCAAGAGCACCCAAGCCCCAGAGAACTCTGCATCCAAGAAAAAGCCGAGAGCTGCCCGAGAGCCTGGCAGGGAGAGGCCAAGCCTGCCTGTCCAAGGACCAGAGTGCTGCTCAAGGACAAAGCCGCTTGTCTGGGAACAGGCATGGAGATTTGCTCCTTGTCTGGATACTTCAAAGGGCTTAAATCACAGTAAATAAGCATGACTGTGCAAGAAGAAAGCAACTGGAATGAAAGACCCGATTGTGTTTTAGAGCAGCAGCCTGTGCTGGGAGCCTTCCTACACTGGAGGATACAAGGAAGACGTTGGGGGTTTTTTTTCATCTTCTACCAGAGCCGAAGTGGCAAGCCCTCCCGAAGCCGAGGCAGCTGCAGCCAGCAGTGCCGGCCCACGGCCGAGCGCTACGGAGAAGGGAAATTGGTTTCCAGATGAGGTGCTTGTGCTGTGCCCACAGAGCCCATAAAAAAGGATTAGCATGTTAACCACGTAATTAAACAGGAAAAACTTAGCAGGCGTCTTCAAAGGCAGGCAACAAAGCCCAGAGGTCACACTGCAGCACTTGCTGTGCGTCTGGTTTAATTATGGGGGCTCCTCCCAGGCACCGAATCTCTCCCAGCTGCGGGATAAGTCTTTCCACAAATTGCCAGGGGTTTGTTTCACCTCCTCTTGCTGCATCCACAAGTGGATTTCGCCCCAATTTCACCTGCCGCGGAGTTCCTCAAGCCAGTCGGGCAAGACAGCGGGTTTCAACCACGGCCAGCCTGCCCCAGAGAGCCATCCAACATCTCCCCCAGGGTGGACCAGACCTGTAGGGTCACCGCTCGTTTTCATTTCTTCCCCAAGGAAATGCTTAACGACAAGAGCAGCCCCTGCTGGGAACATCCGCAGCCCCCCGGAGCATGGCTGGCAGCACCCAGCCTGCACAAACCCCTGACGTGCATGATCCACGGCCCTGCCTGCAGCCCTAAAAGGGCCAGTCTGTTCAAGAACGGCACAAACCTGCGCCGCTCCCTTCCGGGCACCAGCCAGGGAGAAGTCTGCGCCTAAAGCATCCTTCTGCCTCCGCTGTAGAGCTCCAGAGGTGCTGAGGAATTGCCCTACAGCTGGTTGTACACATCCGCTGCGCGGGCAGGGCTGTTCAAACCCTCAGAGTAACTTCTAATAAAAACCTTTTCCAAAGGTGCTTACCACCAGGCTTGCCATCCGCCTTCGCGAGCGCCGCTAACCGCAGCATCCGTGCCGTCTCCTCCCTTAGCACTGCCACTCAAAGCTCGCTAAACCCTGTGGGTGTGCAAGAACCATGGTCGAGGAAAGAGGAAAAAGCGTTCCCTGAAGGCGTCTTCCCGAAGGAGGGAGTCGGTGCTCTGCGCACACAGAGAGCCTGCGGACGGAGGGTGGACAGACTGGGAAAAGAACGCACTGAGAGCAGCCCTGCGGATAGAGACTGGGGGCTCTGGGGGATGAGAAGCTCACCATGAGTACACCAGTGTGCGCTGGCAACCCAGAAAGCCCCCCGTGTCCTGGGCTGCATCAACCCCAGCATGGCCAGCAGGGCGAGGGAGGGGATTCTGCCCCTCTGCCCCGCTCTGCTGAGACCCCCCTGCAGTGCTGCCTCCAGCTCGGGGGGTCCCAGGACAGGAAGGACATGGAGCTGCTGGAGCGAGTCCAGAGGAGGCCACGGAGATGATCCCAGGGCTGGAGCCCCTCTGCTCTGGAGACAGGCTGAGGGAGCTGGGCTTGTCCAGCCTGGAGCAGAGAAGGCTGCGGGGAGCCCTTGGAGCCCCTCCCAGTGCCTGCAGGGGCTGCAGGAAAGCTGGAGAGGGGCTGGTTGCAGGGCAGGGGGGGCCAGGCCAAGGGGAAGGGCCTGAAGCTGCAGAAGGGGAGCTGGAGCTGAGCTGGGAGGCAGCAATCCTTCCCTGGGAGGGTGCTGAGGCCCTGGCACAGGGTGCCCCGAGAAGCTGTGGCTGTCCCTGGCTCCCTGGCAGTGCCCAAGGCCAGGCTGGATGGGGCTTTGGGCAGCCTGGGCTGGTGGGGGGTGTCCCTGCCCGTGGCAGGGGGTGGGGCTGGATGGGCTGTGAGGTCCCTTCCCACCCAAAGCAGCCTGGGATTCTATGAATCCTCAGAGGAAAGCAGGCTCCTGAAAGAAGTGATGTGGCGTTAAGAGACCAGGAGTCACCGGCGCGCTGAAGGAGGCAGGGGACAGGCAGAGGCATCGCAGGCAGGATGGAGAGCGGCTCTGACAGCCAGTGTCCCCAGGCGCGACGGCGACCAGCAGCGCTACCTCCAGCACCACCTCCCTGTGCCACCTCAGCTGCAGCCTCGCCCGTGAGCTACCTGCAGACGCCGGCTGTCCTCACGCCTCTGCTTTACGTTCCTGTGGCACTTCTCAAACAGGCAGACACCGACAACACGTCCACGCGCCGCGCCAAGACGGGGGTGTGCATTTTTAGCCTTATTATGACAGTTTTGGCAGCAGAGTCGATGGGGTTTGTTCAGTGGTTTGTTTTGGTTTTGTTTGGTTTTTTTTTAAATCCTGATTTTTTTTCTGCAGCAACCAAGGGGGAAGGTCCTGGCTTACTTCATTAAAGCAATCTTCAAAGGCCACCCCACACCTCCGAAGATTCCCAGCCACCGGCAGCAGAGCAAACCCAGGCATGTTTAATTATTTAAGCATCTACGCCTGCACTCCCCCACCGATGTTGCCAACTCAACTTCTGCCAGGAAAGACGCTTCACAGCACGAAGGATCAGGTGCAAAAACAAATGCAGAGAGGCTGCAAACGCCACCAAGGGAGCGAGAGCCGGGCAGGGTGGCTGCCTGCGACATGCTGCACGGGGGCTGGCACCGCGGTGAGCCCGGCCTCACCGGCACCGCGCCCCGCTGCGGCGCGTAAGGAGCGTTGTAGGGGTGGCAGCGACGGGAGCTGGCTCGAGCGGTGCGTATCGCAGGCAAGCTCATGCACGGGTTAGTGTTCCAGCCAGCGATCCCGTCAGCCCAAGCAGAGTACCTTGGAATAACCTACTTTGAAGTCTCAAATGCAGATAGGTCTTCTGCCCTGGGCTTGAGGCTAAACCAGCAAAATAAAATGAACAACACAACAACAAAATAATCCTCTGTGATACGGGTAATGTCATTTGCGCAATCTGTACAGTTTGCCCGGAGCGCCGAAGCGATCAGCGGCTTCCAGGTGGGGCAGAGGCTTGGTATTATTTAAGTACCGCTAAACCACCATCCCCTTTTTCATCCCCAGCATCTTGCATTTTCCTTTCCATCACAACTGCAAAGACAAAAGCTCTCCTGACCTCCTGGTGGCACGAACAAAAGCAGTCTGTAATTTTATTCTGATGCGCTCCGCTAATAGACTGTTATTTAAAAACCTTTGCTCCTCCGGCTGAGCCGCAGGAGCCGGGCGCAGCCTCGGTCCCCCCTCCTGAAGGGAGGGGACAGGACAAGACTCCGGCTTCAAAGGGACAGAGAGTGACCGTACAGTCCCAATTACGGCGATGAGCCCTGACAGACATCGAAATGATTGCCCAGCCACCTTCTTTAAGTGAGACAAATGGGACCATCAGCTCTCTATGAACTCATCTCAAAAGCTACTGTCAGAAGTGAAAATTTCGCATTTTCCATTTAAACCGAGGACTCTGAGCACGGCGACAAAACCTAACAAAACCTACTGGGAGCAGAAATGTCTTCAGATTCTACAGTGACAAAAGGGTCTGTGAAGACTTTTTATATTCGCTGCTCCGGAGGGACAGGAACCCGAATAGCTCAGGGCTAGCACGGGGAAACTGGGAAGGGAGACACGCTAGATCCATTTTCCTGCCCCAATTCCGCAATGACAAACTCCCAACCACGGAAGTCGGCACGAACCGATATTTTCAAATCCTTCCAGCTGTAACTCTCAGCCGGGAGCAGTAAAGAGAGAAGGATTTGGTTTTAAAACCTGAAGTTGTTACCACAGCCTGTATCCCATGCCACACAGCTTTCCGAATCTTTCACAAGGAATGAAAGCCCAGGCAAAAGCCTCTGCCAGTCGTTGGAGCTGATCACCACATCCCACCGTACCGATTACGGATGTGTCCCCAGCCCCTCGTTACACGGAGCCCAGCTGGGATAACAGCAGAGCTACTAAGCAAAAGGATGTAAAAATAAAAAATGGGCTTTGTTGCGACCTTTCAGGCGCGTCCCCTGAGGAGCAGACCCAGGCGTCCTAACTTTTTGGCTAAGTTATTCATCTGATCTGCAATTCTAGGGCCGGGTGGCAGCGGGGTCCACAGCAGAGGGAGCAGACACCTCACACGCACCCTGGCAGCGAAAAGATTTTGCCGTTAGTATTTTTAAAGCTGCGCTACAGGTTACTTGAGAACAGATCCAAAGAGAGAATGAGGTTTTTTAGCTTTTTCTACTGCGAGGCCGTAAGTCAGAAGTATTTTTGCCCTTATTATTGGTCAGACGAGCTCAACGCTGCTTCCTTGCAGTGCCTGCAGGGAATGGTTGCAATAAGCAGGGAGGGCTGTTCCTGTTCCTGGGGTCTCAAGGGTAGCAGATCCCTTCTAACAGCATCCCCCTACAGCTTTTAAGGTTCAACAAGACCTTCAGAGCTCGAGACCTTTGCACCCCCTCACAGAGCACCGAAGAGACAAGGTTCGGTTGTGGCAAATATAAACCGGGAGCCACCGGAAGCCGAAATTCTCTGCGCCCTGGTTCAAAGCTAAGCAGCCAGGGAAGAAAGCCTAGATCAAACAATTTTATTATAACAAGGTGTGCAAAAGCTAAACCAAACAGAAAGGTTATTCCGTTGTTGTTCTGAAAGGATTTCATCAGGCAAGATACAAACTGGAGCCTTCCGATACCTTTTTAATAGTGTTGTGCTTGCTGTTGCCTCGGCTGGCATTCTCGTTGTGCAATATATCCAGAGCTGTCTCTCTCTCCTTTAGCTTCAGTGCCTCGATTTCTGTCTTCAGCTCATTCAGCTGCTCCTGCAGGTGCTTGCTTTTCTCCATGTACTCTACCCTAGCACAACAAAAAAAGTCCTGGGTTAGTACAGGCCGGCTGCGTGTGCTGACATGGTACCGTGGCAGCCGATAACGGAATTGTAACATAAAAACATCCCTTATCTTCACCATTTCTAGCATGTGGAACTGATGACATTAGTTGACAGCACACAATAAACCACCCTGAGCAATGATTTGTTATCAAAAAGAGAACCCAGAGAGCTGGCCCAAGAAAAACTCTGCAAGTTATGTTACTATAAAAAAATAAAGCCAAACTAGAGCTGCTGGATGGTATTTGTAAGTCTCCCCGTTTCTGAGCGAAGCCCCACCACGACATTGATTCCCATCCTGCAGTTTCAGCCTACAGGACAGAGGTTTAAGCAGCGCCACTCGCTCTCAAACCCAGCTCACAAACTCAAAGGCATGAATTCTTCCAGTAAGGAAGGGCGCCGATGTACTGACTTCTCACTTTTTAGAGGGATTTAGCTTGTAAACCGGGTGGGAGCAAGCACTGCCCCCAAACCATCAGGTATCTTTTAAACACACAGCATCCCTAAGCGAGAGAAAGCTCTCCCAAAATAAGAAAGGAAGAAAAAAAACCCCAACAAATTCAGCCGTTTTCAGGACTCGATCCTAACTTCCTTCCGCGATGAGCATCGACTGGAGGAAAAAAAAATAAATAATAAAAATCAACCTGTCACGCCAGCCCCATACTTGTGATTAAACACCAAGACCCAGGTCGAAGTACCAGCAGACTAACAAGAACCTTTCCAAAGTGCCAAAATTTGTAGCGAGGTTTATCTTGGCACCCGAGGAAGGCGAACAGTCCCGGAGAAGTCAGCAGCAGCATGTTGTTGCTTTCAGCGTTTGGCAGAGCCGAGCTTTTCCCGCTTAGGAGAGTGGGGTGACCTAGTTAGCAACGTGGGTACAGAACCAGGAATTATCCTGTTATTTTCGGCTTCTATCTGTTTCCTTCTGGCGTTAGGAAAAGGTTTTAACCTCTGCCTCTAGCAGAGCTGCCTGTTATTTCGTACGCTGGAGAGGGCACTCAGCAGAGGGAAAATAAATCACCCTTTGGGATCCAGGGGCGTTTTATTCCAGCCCCAGGAAGTTTTGGCCAGAGCATTATGGCAGAGCCCTTCTAGCTTTGATCTGCTACCCAATCAATGAACAAAGCACATTATTACTACAGAGATTAAAATCTCATCTGCTTTGATTTCTGCTATATTTGTAATTTTGAAGGCTACACTTACACCCTCAGGAAAACACAAGATCAAAGCTCATAATCACATCCAAACTTGCTGGCATGCACTTTTTATATATAAACATGACACAGATTCCAAGAAAAAAGGGGTTAAAGCCCTAACGCGGGACCTTAGCACAGGCTCTGGCTATCTTTATGTGGTCTGGAGACGCCGCGGATGCACAAGGGCCAGCCTGCAACAGCTCCCTGCACCCCCAGCAGTCCCGCTGCTGTTAACTCGTTCTACCAACACGGATAATTCAAGCCCAGACAAGAGCTGGGTTAACCATACGGAGAGGAACTGCCTGGTCCAGATCTCAGCGTGCCTAAATTCGCCTTTAAGCAAGTGGTAGAGATGCTTCTGTCACATCAGGTGTCCACCCAGGTCAAGCAGCAGCTACAGTGAGAGGAGCTGCTGAGGGACCTG
>VWZZ01007315.1:13211-37539 GCA_013399095.1 Psophia crepitans | reverse complement strand
TCCCCGTCCCTGGGGGGTTCAAACAGCGTGTGGCCGTGGCACTGCGGGACAGGGGGCAGTGGCCATGGGGGGGTGGGCTGGTGGTTGGACTCGATGATCTTCCAGGTCTTTTCCAACCCTAAAGATTCTATGATTCTGTCATGCTCTGAGCAGAGCGACTAGCGACCCAGTAAATACCAACCCAAAAAACTTCTCCCCCTTTCACCTCACACCGGTGCTCGTCTGGAACGTAAAATTCACATTTCAGCCCTGGCACGATTCTCCCACTGCAACCGAGGCACGAACCCCCCGCCTGGACGCACGCCACGTACTTTTCTTTCTCAATTTCCATTGAAAGTCTCTTCATGTCCGTATCCTTGAAGTCAAAGGAAAGGCTCTCGCTGATGAGGTTGAAGCTTGGCAGGTCGGTAGGCAGTGCTGTCGTACTTGAGTTCATGGACTGCTAAAGGGAGAGAGTACAAATTCATCACTTTTGGCCGCACAAGCGTTCCTATAGCAAACGTTCTGTAACAGAGAGGTAAAACCAGAGCAACGCCTAAGCACAGATTACGAGGTGCTACTTACTAAAGCTGTGCCCTGATCCGCTACTCACACAGGTAACGGTACACCGCTCTTGGCGGTGGGTGTACTCGGCCCTGCAGCGGCGCTGAACTGGAAGGATCTCATTATTTGCATGGGGAAAGGGAAGGGGCACCTGTATTCCTGAGGCAACGCTACTCGCCACCTCATTTCTCTGAACCAGCCTCAAACTTTTTGGAGAGTAGATTACGAGGCTCTTTTTTCAGCTGGTGATCTTTTACCACAGAAGATGGCAAGCGCTCTGAGTAAAGCGGCAAACAAGCTCAGCATCCCAAGCACCAGATCAGCCTGAGGATCCCCTCGCTCCATTCCCAATCTGTTCCTCAGTTCAGAGCTATAGCTCCTCCGGGGCCTCGCTCTTTGCGGTAGTAAAGAGGAGACAAAACACTACCTGCCCTCAAAATCTATTGCCAAAACTACGTAAAATCTAGGGTTTATCGCTGCTGTGGCACTTAAAACAATGGCAGACAGAAGCTGCCTCTTGGGAGACATCTGACAGCTATTTAACATTAAATCAAGTTTAAAAAGCTCAAGCTGTCAACATGGGCAACGCGAGACCCTGTATGACAGCAGAGTCCTGCACCCCGCTGCTCCCCAAAGTGCGAGCAAAGAACGACGCAGCCCCAAGGGTTAACGCTTGGGATGCAGTTTCAGCAAGGCCCACGGAGACGCACCGATATGTTTTTATCTTCGCAGTTATTTACAGTTCCAAGTGTTCAGGACCCACTGCTGGATTTGGTTGGAAACGCAGAGATAACATAGGGAATCACTTCTATCACACTTGGGGGAGGATTTGGGACCCCCTGTCCTCCTGCAAAATGCGATATCCCCCACCAACACACTGCCAGGCCCTCAGGTTTTATCTTTCCCTAAAAAAAACCCAACCCAACAGCCCTTCTCTTAGTCAAAAATTCTGCCACACCTGTAATAAATGGGCTTGTTACCAGCAGAGGAAAAACATCCTGACTCAAACCATCACTCTGCTCCTGCAATCCGTTAGATGAGGTCACAAGCAGCGGCACACGTCGAGGACGGCACAGCGGCTGCAGATGGCAGGCTGCGCTCGTGGGTCTGAGTCAGAACCGCCACCAGCGCGCTCAGCCCTCCTTTTGGATAGGAGAAATCCAGCCCGGCATCCGAAAGGTCACCCACCTCTCTGCTAGCCGCTCCTTCGTGCTTTAAGGGATTCTTATAATGAAATATATAGAAGAACAACGTGCCCAAACCAGCCCAGACTGGGGTGGCAGGAGATGGTGCTGCAGAGACACACCGGAAGCTGGTGGGTTGGTTTGAGGGTTCCTGCCCCAACAAACAAGATCTTGAGCTTCAGGTAGCTCATTCTTTCATTTCCCTCAGTTGTTCAGTTTGGGATACTCCAGGGATTGCTTGCAGCTAGCTCTGCTTCAACAAGAACCGCTAGCGCCGGGGTGGTGACAGATTTACTCTGCACAATAACCTGCCTCTTCCCTCGCCGCCAGCCTGGAATTCACAAACAGCCAGGGCTCATCCCCCATTCGCTCTTCGGCCGGACAAACCCGAGGGGAACGACATTTCATTCACCCTGCAGAGGTGAGCTGCAAAGCAGGAACGCAAACACCTCGTACAAGCACAAACAAGGCGGCACCCGAAACTGCGCCGCCTGGCCTGGCCGGAGCGGCACAGGTAAGGGACTCAGGCGACGAGGAAACATGATTTCTCACTCCCCCTTCGCGATCGCTGCTAGCGCAGAACACAGCCGCATTAATTCCGGAGCGGGCACTGAAAGGGACAGGCGAGTACCTAAATTCCAGTCTCGAAGGAAGGGGGACAGGTCTGCCAAAGCACTTAACTGATTTAAATACTCGCATCCCATTGACATTCAAGTCCCTTCCCTGGAAGGCACACAGGTGCTCAGAAAGCCCTTCCCACAAGAGCTTCTACCATCTCTGCTGCGCAGGGAAGCCAGGATCATCGGAACCGGCCTGCTGGCCTTCAAACAACCTTTAGCAATTTTTTTCCAGCACAAGCTTGTTGGGTTTTGGTTTTTTTTTTTTTTAAAAAAAAAAGACACCACCAAAAAACAACCACCCAAACAGCAGCAATAACAGTTGAGCAGGAATTTCAGTTGCTGCAATCGTTAAGTCCAGATGCCAATTTGTCAGGGTTACTACAGCCACCTCCTCACCTTTCCTCAGCACCGCTCTTTCATGAAGCAACAAAAAAAAAAAACGCCGGAGCAGTGAGAGAGCAGCAGCAGCGAGGAAGAGTAAGGAAAGAGCAAAGAAAGAGCACGCTGAGGGCTTTCAAAGGCACGGGCTTAGTACCTGGAGCAAAGCATTTCCCTGCCATTTGCAATAATCCTGGGGAGGTCTCGCACAAGGTGCGGAGATTTTTAATCCAGGGGACGTGGGGTGTTACTGGGACACGGGATGATAAAGGGGACACAGACCTTTCCCCTTAGGTGTTTCCTCACCTGGAACAAACTGCATAACCCTGTTACTGCACTAAAGCAATTTCCTGCCGTTAATAGAGGCGAGCACCACGCTGACAGCGGTCATCGCTCTGCAGTACAGAGCGAGCCAGACGAGGGAGGAAGCACAGAGCAAGTCATGTCATGAGGCTTCCCCTGCAGGGAGAGCTCCTCCTGATGCTGCCACTGCCTTTACCTCACTGCTAAAGAATTTGGGCAAGCCCAGGACAGCCGCTTAACTAGTTGGAGAGGATCAGAGATGACTGCCTTTAGTCTTGCCATGAGTGGTACCCGAAGGGCAACGCAGGAGGCAAAGAGCCGTCGCCAAGTCAGTAAAGAATGAATTGTTCTCCCAGCCTTGATGGTCTGAGACTCAGATTCACGTCTTCCTCCTCACGCATCACCTACCAGTCCCATCACAAAAGCAGCTTGGGCTTCAAGGACTAAAAAGACACCCACACAAGCTTTGAAGAAGCAGGATGGGAGACTGGAAAGTTCCAAGGAGAGAAAACAACTTAACCGTTTCTTGTCTTTTCTGCAACATATCCATCCACTCCCCTCCATCCTCTCCTGCTCTGGTTCCCCCAGAGGGAAGTCCTGTCTGGCTCTCAGTGCCAGGGGATGATGCAGTACAAGTACTGGGACCACGGAAAAGAACAAGCTCAGCGTTACCACCTCATTAAGGAAAAGAGCAGCTGGAATCCTGCACCGTTCGGCAGAGCTGCCATTCACCTGAGGGACACAAGGCTCCCAAAAGCAGCTTTCGAAACCGCTTCATCCCTCAGGCCACCCTGGGCTTATTTCCCTCCCCTGGGCTGCGCTTGCCTGCCGGTCGCCTCCGCGCTCTGGCAGGGGAGGGAGGCTCGCCCGAATCCTGCTCTTTGAAGTGGTGCGCAGGAACAGGATCTCAGCACATCTCACTAGTCTGAGCCCAAACACACAGGTGACAGGGCAACGCCAGAGGCCACCGGGGAAGGGAGAAGCGAGGGAAGCGTAACTGGGGGTGGAAGAGCCCAGCAAGGTGTTGTCACCTGGATATGGGCACAGCGGTCACACCTGCATCCTCCTGACCTTGGGAAACAACAGCCGTCGAGTCTGCGCGCCGTGGAGCTTCTCTCGGGGCTGTGAGAGGGAGCGGCAGCGGCATGCGGGGACCCTGCCACCTAACCGGGGAGGAAAACACCATGTCCCCTTCCCTGCTGGCACCAAGAGCCGTGTCAGGAAGGCCAAGGCTCTTTAGGGAAGGGAGAGGATGCAGCACCATGTGTCTGGCCGAGGCAGTCCTGTGTGGATTGCCTCCAGGCAGATGCAGCTGGAGGGGTGGAGCGGAGCTCCATGCGACCCAGACAACATTTCCACTAACGAGGCTTTAACTCCGCAGGCAGGAACGCGGTCACGCGGCTGCCCACCAGCACGGCACGGGGATTTACGCAGAACGGCTCGCTGGGGCTCTGCACGTTGGACACAGCCACACCAGGGAACGTGGACGCGTAAGCGCTGCCCAAACATCAACACTGACGGAGCCACGCAGCAGTTTCAACGGGGACGCTCCACCCTGTGCACAAGTTAAACCCAGAATTAAAAGAACTGGTGGATCCCAGAAACCTGGTGATGGTAAAATAAGAGCAGTCTAAAGCCAAGCTGTGTGCAGCGCTGAGGTACCCAGCGCTCGACTGAGCGTCCCATGGCCAAGAGCACCCGACTGTTTTCCATTGCTGCCATTTTTAAACGCTTCTAAAAATTGTTGAGGAGAACTTCAGAGAACCGGGATGAAAAGTTACTACTTCTCGACCCCTCTTCAATCTGCTCCTTAAAAGTTTCCAGAGGAAGGTGGGGCGGGGGGAAGGAGCCCGCAGGTACAAATTAAAACTTCAGTACCAGGCAGGTCATAGCTCCCACGGACGTCTGCTGAGTCTATTCCTGAAGCTGTCGAGCTCTTCCCCCTCCACCCCTCAGGACAGCGAGGCAGCCGAAGCAGCCGCCGTGGCGGGCGAGAGCTGCAGGGAGGGAGCTCTGGATGGGTTTTGCAGGCCCTGCAGCACAATTAGAGAAGTTGAGAAAAGGAACTGCCAGACGGATCAGAGCAACGGTCATTTAGTCTGGTGTCAGTCCCCGGCAGCAACCGGGACCAGATGCTTCAGAGGAAGGTGTGAAATCCTCTTAATGGGCAATTATGGAAAAAATCTCCTCTCAAGGAAGTGGGTTTTTTCCAGCACGGTGGCCAGTTTATGCCCAAAGAATGAATCTACAGGTTCTGAACAATGTTTATCCCACTTAACAAGAACAACAACATTGTCCATTTTATATTTAACTCTATTTTAAAAGCTATTACTGAGCTGGCACATTCCACACACGCTAGCAAAGCGCAGCTCGGACACACGGTGGTTAAACTGGTTTAAAATTTGCTGCCTTTAATTTCACCAGCAGCTCCCTTGCTCTTGTAGCATCAGGGGTTGTGGAAAGAGCAAAGTGATCTTCTGCTGGACAGGGTGCCCGCATGAAAAGGGCAAACACCGCTGCGGGTTCCTGAGCTGCTGAGCAAGGCAGTGAGAGCTCACACCCCTCCACCGACGCGGTGGAGGTAAGAGACTCCTCCAGGGCACGTTCACTGGCTGGGGGCTGGGAACTACAATACAGATCGCTCTTACTGTGTAGGACGACTTGCTGGTGATCTCCAAAAGCTTCTGCTTTGCTCTCCGCTCAGACTCGCGAGCCTCCTGAAGGTCTTGCTTCAGCTGATCAGCCTCCTTCGCCCTAGAAAGGAAAACAGCAAATGGCAAATATCAGACGGAAGTAGAGAGGAATGAGAAGATGGAGAAGCAGGATTACAGTGTAGGGGCAGAATAGGTTGATACTTTTCTCGCAAGCCTAAAAAAACAACCTAAGAACTCAACTAGAACTAAGAAATTATTTGAGTGAGGGAAACGCCAGAACCTCTGACACGTGGGATGTTTTAATCCGAGCCACGGAAACGCAGCTTTGACACGGGCTCTGCACGAGCATCATTGAGCGAGGCTAAGGACTGGAGAAGCGCACCAAGATGCCCGAACGGGGAGAACAACTTCAAAACTTAAGCTCAGACAGCAGGAGGGTCAGTTTTCTGACAAGCCTCTACTAATGATTACTTACTACGTTCAAAAAGGAAACAGCACCCAAGATCACACAGCCTGCCTACTCCCAGGGCCCAGCAATTCTAAAACCAGTATTTAACCTTGAGGCTCAAGGACCCTCTGGCAAGGAGAAAGCCAAGGGAGGGAAGGAAGCTTTCTCCACCAGAGCGAAATTTGGGTGGAGATTTCACAAGATAGATCCCAAAGCAAGAAGAGACGGACAAGCGTTCGTCCGAGCGGAAGGGCTGACCCCAAGCAAGGTTTCACACCAAGAAGGGAACAAGAATGATCTTTTCCTTGCTCACTACCAAACGCCCCATGGGACTCGGACTCTGCTATCAAGAGGATGGAAACACCAGTTTTAATGAGAAGCAAGGATGCCAGGGAGACCTCAAGGCTAGCCTAAAACTGAGACCTCCCAACCGGCAAGGAGAACTAAGCAGCTCGGAGGAAAATAGAGGAATAAAGAGAAAATAGGGAATGTAGATCTACATCCAGAAGAAAAAACAAAACCCCAAGTGTTATTAATGTTGTCAAATGCTTTGGGGAATGCAGTGATGTTTGCAGAAACTACCCAAAAGCAGAGCTGGCTGCGGCCATCAGGGTGCGGAAGGCAGAGTAGAAGGACCACAGTACCTCCTGCCCCGCAAGCTGACGGCCCCTTCCCTGCTGCTCTCACCGCAGTGTCTCTCCCATGGAAGGCTTCAGAGAAGGGTCTCCAGCTCCAATCCAGGGAAAGATCGGGGCCACCACTGCTCTACCAGCACCGTTTCCCACTCGGGGACAGCTGAGCTGTGGCAAACAGTGAGACGGAGAAAAACCAACTGAACCTTGGGGCCACGTGCCGTTGGGTGTGCACGGGAGGCCGAGAGCTCGCTGCGAACCGCTGGACGGACTAACTCAAGGCAGGAGCCGCTCTTTCAGCTATGTCAGAAAGGGGTTGGAAAGCAAAACAGAGGCAGCTGCAAGGTTGTACCCTCTGACCTCCTCTCCGACTCCTCCGCCATTTTCAGTGCCAACATCTCTGCCTCTAGCACCTTCTGTTCCATCAGTCGCTTCTCCTCCTCCGTCCGGATGGCCGTGGCTTTGATTCGCTGCATCTCCTGTTCAGCCTCAGCTGCTTTCTGAGCCAGGAGCTTGGCCTCCTCCTCCGTGATCTGAGCCTTCTCAGCCAGCAAGTCTGCTGTCTCTTCAGACCTCATCTGAGAATTAAGGCACATTAAGCCATCGAGCGCACCAAACGTCTCCCCGAAGCTGCCTACAAAGCCCAGAGCAGGGCCCCGAGCTGCTCGCTCTGCACAGCCCACAGAGTCCCTCCCTTCCATCAAAGCCTGCAGCCTTCTGCAGCCAAGACCTGGACGTGCCCAGGCTCTGTCCCAAATCATCCTCCTTTATGCTCCTGCCGCAGCAGGCTAGCAGGATGAAACCAACTCCGTCCAGCCTCCTGATCACCATCCACCAGCCGCAGTTTGACAACAGCTCTAGGACAGTGTCACTGTGCCTCCTAAACACTTCAGCAGCGGAAAAGAGGGGGGAACAGCTGCAGCGCCTCAGGAAACAACCTCCCTGAGACTCACCAGAGCCTCGTTGGCCATTGTTGCCTCTTCCTTTAACTGCATCAATCTCCTCTCCAGCTCATCCCTTGTCCTCTCAGCCTCTTCTCTCATTTGCTTCTCTCGGGCCAAGCGCTGCCGTTCCATCTAGGAAAAAGGTATTGGGGAAAGCGAGGAGAAATAACACACGTTAGAAATGCTTTGCGAAGGAGAAAGCCCCCTCGTGGGGGCTAGAGCACCGGACTGCGCTGCTGCCTCCCCTCTGCTTATTGACACAGGGAGCTTCGCTACGTGGGGGCAATCTGACGAGCCCCACTCCATTGAGGAGTGCCATTCCCAAGACAATCCCTACTCTCTGATCAGGCCGTCACCCACAGCGCTGCCCCACAAGCTGCCTGCACGTGATGATGTCCCCAGACAGTACACTCCGGTGCCGACCCAGACAACCTGGGTCCCAAGAGCTCCAGCTATGCCTAGAGGTTCTTAAGGCAAAAGCGGGCTCAAAGACATCTTCATAACATCAAGTATAGGTATACCACAAGGCAGGAGTTTGAAGGATGTGGATAGCTGCTACTTTTAATCAGACATTTATCCCAGCACGCTGGAAACTTCACTTCCACTCATTTATCAGGGAGGTCACAAAGCGTGACCACCTCTATGGACTCCCAGATACAATAAACTCTCTCCCTCTGGCTCGGTCTGCAGGAAAGAGTGATGCTTCTCCTCGGCGGGGAAGATCCAAGCCACGCTCAGGGAGCCCACCAGAATCCTGCCACCTCTTTCCAGAAGATGCCGAGGTTGCTGTGCAGACAGAGCGTGCCTGACAACTACCTCTCTGCTAGCCAAGCGCCCAAAGGGAGCCGTTGGGCTAATTAACACACCAACTTTAAGCACTCCAGCACGACTGAGATGGGTGCATTATAAATATCCACGCTACGGCAAGGACTCGCAGCATTGCACAGGCCACCTGCTGGGTTTAATAAGGGAAATAAGCGCGACAAGACACATTTCTCCGCTCCTTGGCCACCAACTGTGTTCTGAAAGCGGGACGCCTACTGCTCTAACGGCTCTGCTTCCTTCTATTAAAGGTTCCCCTCATTAATTATCATTACGATCTGCATCCCACTCAGGACTTCCATTAACAAGTAGTCCCCATATAAAATAACTATTTGGAACCAGTTAACAACGGTGGATGCTGGGGAGGGAGGAGAGAGCCAGTGAGACGGCCATGTGGCCAGCTCAGGAGAGGGCAGCCAGCCCAAGTAGAAGCCCGACCTTTCCCACGGACCACACGTGCCCTGGACTCAAGAGCTCACACGAAGCTCCTGATCAGCTTCTGCTCACTCTCAGCGCCCTCACCTCTCCCGGCAGCCCAGCTAAGCTGGGGGTCTCACTGGCGTTATTCAAATGCACCAAAAACTCACATTATAAAACGTGTCCCTTGGACACCATGCTGCTCCTTCTGAGGAGGACCTTTTCCTCCAGTAATGCCAACTCCTTCCCAACCAGAGGAATCCTTGTGGGAAGGTGAAAGCCCCTCTTCCCCAGAGGAGCCAGCCCAGTTACCCTCGCAGTGACTCGCTTCCTGTCCTCTCCTGCCACCCCAGAAGCTACGGGAAAGAGAGCTGCTTCAGGAGGTGCCTGCAAGACAAGGCACATCGCATCTCCAGGCCAGCTGAGCACCTCAACCCCAACTCCAGCACCATGCAGGCACCTCTGTGGACATGCTCCAACCCATTAACCAAGCAGTCCCTTGAGCTAAGGCCCTCCCGGGTGCAAGCGACTGCTTTGGTTTCTTCTGCTGCTATCTAGCGGCTTTATTGCGGAAGGGACATTTATATTCTAAGCACCAGTACTCAGATGAGCTGTGTGGGTTTCAGTGAGTAGAAAAGGTCCACGAGCAGAAAACAATGATTCATACAATCCAATTTGCTGATATATGCTCATCGGCTACACGCCGCTGCCTCCAAAGAGCCGTTTCTGCCGCCTGGGCTGACCTGCGGCAGATAAAGGAGGCCAGCGCCGAATTAGCATGCAGGCTGCACGCCCCGAAATGTCGGCGTGCATTCCATCACCACGTAATTAGAAAACGAGGCGAAGAACTACGGCAAAGCATAGCTCCCCCTCACAGGCCCTACTTTAATTACAAACAACTACCCCAGCGTACTACATCTTTCCAGCTACGGCACCCAGGTGTAAACCGAGGCGGGGAAGATGTGCGCACACCGGTAGGACACCCAGATTACCTCTTCCCTCCCAGTTTTGCTCCCGAGCGTGGGGGCTGGACTGGAGCTGCAGAGCCAAGTTGAGAGTAACCGGCCAGGCGGGAGCAGGCTACTAAAAAGAGATGTTCAGCTGGACCGTCCCTCAAAGCTGCTCCATGTGCTTGATGTCATTCTGGAGACTGTTCCTTCCCAAGTTCATTTGCATTTCTGATTTTGGCTCACGGTCTGGTTATATGAGATGTCTCTCACCTGCTTCCTGGCTTTCTCCTCCCTGGCCTGCGCTTTCATCTGCTGGACCTCCAACGAGTCTGCCTTTCTCCTCCTCATGAAGAGGTCGTGGTTTCCGATACACAGCTGAAGAATCTATTCCAGCCAAGGGTGAAGAAAAACAGCGGTACGCATGATGACGATGAGGCGGTTTGGATTCTTGGCACACAAAACCATTAGAACTGCTTTGGTTTGGCGCTTGGCAGCACTTCCACCCACTGATCTCAAACCCTATCAGCTCTCGTACCCAGGTCCCCCCTTTCTTTAGGTTCAAGATGAACTTGCACCTTCTCCCAACTGCACGTTTAAAGCATTGAGAAACAAACAGAAGGTTTATCAAAAACTTCTTTGGACATCTTCAGATCCCTGTGCTGAAGGGTTTTGAGCACCAGTGTGGTATCCTCAAGGAGGAAGACAAGGAAGGTGGCAATACTAGAGGAGGGTTAGTGAAGGGGCGAGTACACAGAAGAGTGAAAGCTCTTTTCAGCAATAAAATCAGCTTTCTGAACTCGGATTCTTTTCTAAAGGACTGATTCACATGCCCGACTTGCATTTCACAAGTCACGAATGACTTCCCTGGAGTCAGAGGAGCTACAGCACCATGAACTTCATGAGTGAGGGAACGAGGCCTTTGTCAGGAAGCCCCACTTCCTCATGGCACATGAAGTACGGGATGGCCTATCATCAGGACAGTAAAGCTCCCTTCCCTCTCTTAGCGGGATGGGAGAAACATCCCCTTCCACAGATCCCTTGTGCAACTTAACGTGGTGCACAGCCACTACTGGAACAAAGCTCCTCCATATACCAAATCCAGAACAGCAGCTAAAGCTGGACTTTAACACGGACGCTGAACAGAACAGCTCCGCGTAGCCCCCTCCACCCTTGTACAAGGACAGCATCCTCAGAGGGGATCGGCCTCGGAAAAGCCAGGACTGCGACTCCAATGACGGTGCATCCCGAAACAGGGAGACCGTCGTCACAGGGTCGAATAGAAAAAATCTGCAGGAAAAGGAAGGAGGTGACAAGAAAATTGTACTTACTATGGGTTTCTGCCATGCAGGTCAGCTGTAACCCCAGAGCTCAGAAAGGGAGCACAAAAACAGGAGAGGGCAAAGAGGTTCTGTGAAGGAGTTTGACTTGAGCTTCCCCCTTCTCTACTAGAGGTTATGACCGAGTAGTAACTGCTACACCAAGCCACACCTACAGCCCAGCCAGGTCAGCGTGCTCCCTCCGACTGCTCAAAGGAAAAGCCCCCGAAGAACACCGTGTCGTACTGCCTGCAGAAACTACTGCTGCAGGCAATAAAAATTACTCTGTCTGTAGACTTACCAGCTTATTCACACGCAGCTTTGATGAATTGAATTTAAAAACATCAATCTTTTTGTCCAATGGCTTAATCGTAAACTGAAAAGGAAAAAATAAAGAGGGAGTTATCAGAGAGCAGCGCGTTTAATAAAAACGCAGCTATAAAAGTCTTACTGAAAGCTTTGGCTCAGAGGAGGTCAGCAGTGTCAGAGAAACAAGGCTGAGAGCGTCCCCGTGGCTTTTAGCCAAGCAAGAGAATGAGTATCAAAAGCAACCAAGGAGATCACGGTTCCAACGGTCAGAAAAACACGAGCGCCACAGAGAAGCAAGGGGAGCGCTGTCCTCCTACGGACTGCAATGCCCAAGAGGCAGCGTCCTCTGCAGAGCACCTCGCAGAGGGCAGAGGCAAGACACCGCTCTCCCGGCAGCCATGGGGAACAGAGAAGTACAGCAGATAGTCGAAACGCTTCTGAAAGGGAGGAAGAAGTAGCGCAGCTGCCCGATGGATGGGCAGGAGCATTAGGAACAGCAACAGGAGCTGCTGCCCCTTCCCTTGACGCCTCCACTCGCAAGGGCTCCCCAAAAAGATTTTCCATGCATTTTGTTCTCCAGAAGGCAGCCGTGCGACAAAACTGCTCCGCAATTCAAAATATTATTCCCTCGCTCTAACTCGTATTTACACTGTGTGAGCCAAGCGAACTTCTCTAACCATGGCCTGGGTTTACCCTGTCCAAAGAGCTTTCCCACAGCAGGTCTCTCAAGAGGATATTTGGGGTGCTGGTTGATGAGAAGCTCACCATGAGCACACCAGTGTGCGCTGGCAGCCCAGAGAGCCACCCGTGTCCTGGGCTGCATCAAACCCAGTGTGGGCAGCAGGGCCAGGGAGGGGATTCTGCCCCTCTGCCCCACTCTGCTGAGACCCCCCTGCAGTGCTGCCTCCAGCTTAGGGGGCCCCAGCACAGGAAGGACACAGAACTGCTGGAGCGAGTCCAGAGGAGGCCCCGGAGATGATCCCAGGGCTGGAGCCCCTCTGCTCTGGAGACAGGCTGAGGGAGCTGGGCTTGTCCAGCCTGGAGCAGAGAAGGCTGCGGGGAGCCCTTGGAGCCCCTGGCAGTGCCTGCAGGGGCTGCAGGAAAGCTGGAGAGGGGCTGGTTGCAGGGCAGGGAGGGCCAGGCCAAGGGGAAGGGCGTGAAGCTGCAGGAGGGGAGCTGGAGCTGAGCTGGGAGGCAGCAATCCTTCCCTGGGAGGGTGCTGAGGCCCTGGCCCAGGGTGCCCCGAGAAGCTGTGGCTGCCCCTGGCTCCCTGGCAGTGCCCAAGGCCAGGTTGGATGGGGCTTTGGGCAGCCTGGGCTGGTGGGGGGTGTCCCTGCCCGTGGCAGGGGGATGGAACCAGACGGACTGTGAGGTCCCTTCCAAACGAAACCGTTCTGTGATTTTATGATATAGGTGGCATTGCCACCTCGAGAGGTTTGCTAATACAGCTCCTAGATAGGTAGAGAAGACTCTGAACTAACAAAAGGCTACTTGAAGAGATGGAGTGCTCTGCAACACCGCATTTTTTAGGAGGCATGCATATATTCCATCACTCCCCCACAGGCTACAAAAATAACCGGCTGAAGAGATAGCGCCGGAGCAGGCAGTCTGCGTCCATTAAAGTAGGTCTATTTGTCAATACATGGTACTGCCTGAAAAGGGCTCAGCAGAACTCGCCCTGGCAGTGTTTTCTTTTGTCAGTTTAAGAGCCAATCTTTCAAGGCTTTCACACGGGCAGACGTGCGTGAGCGTCCCTGCGCTCGGGCGCTGGCAGAACCCCACTGCTCATTGAAAGCGACGGCAGAAATATGCCAGGAGAGGAGTTTCAGTTCCACGTAAAGAGTCAATCTTTGTTACGACGGATTAAACCCCTCTGTTGTGTCGACAGAGCCGTCATACCCAGCTATTAAGCCTGTTTACTATCACGTCAGGTCTACTTGCGGTCATCCTGTTGCACAGATGACTGACCTGATGGAAGGTGGCAGTCCTTTCCCCCAAGAGAAAGCTCTGTTACAGTCTCGTGTCAAGGCCTGGTTATGGAAGCTTCAATCCCCAGATTTCTGAGGCAATCCCTGATCAGACAGCTTCCACTGCACCCATCTGTCACGGGCAGGAAAGCCTTCGGTAGTCACCAAGTGCTGCTCTGCTCTTGACTTTTAAGAAGTAAAAGAAGCGAAGAGAAATGCACCGCGGCCTTGCTACTTATAAAACTTCCCAAGACGTGCAATAAATGCGGCTGATGAGAAACCTTTAGCTTTTACCCTGATCAATACCATGTTTAGACTGGAAAACAATTTTTAATTAAGAAGTTCATTTTCTTCCTTACCATGAAGGCAGCTGGTTTTCTTTAAGCAGCTCTCACAGACCGAAAAATTGAGCAGATCAGTTTCCCCTCCACAGCCAATTTCACCGCTGTTCTCAACTAGCTTTGGCGGACAACGATTCAGAAGATTCATATTTATGCTCTGGATTTAATAAATATCTATCCAATAACGGGCTTAAATTACTCCGCTTCCTAAAAAGATTCCAGCTGTTATGCCAAGCCCAGCAGCCTGAAAACTCAAGATGATGTAATGATGTGGCAAGAGCTCTTCTCACCAGGAACAGATCTCACTGTATTTCATAATACTGTATACACATGCAGTAATGTAGACAGTAAAGCGGAGATCTCAACTTCTGAACTTTGATGTTTGGGCTGAGCACATCAACAGCAATTTTGGAGGGGATTTTTTTGTTTTTGGAGTGTGAGGGGAAATTACACAGAGGTTTGAACATTCTCTAAAACCAAACAGGAGAATAGCTCCCAGCTGACCTCTCGTACGACTGCTCCTGGAAGGTTTCGGAAAGGCTTGGAAATAAGGTTTCAAGTGAAGCTGCCCTGAGCTAAGGTGGTGACAGCGAGCACAGCAGATAGAAGAGCTGAGAGAAATCATTTTAAACCGCGATTGTGTTCTTACTGCTCTGAGGGAAGAGGGGAGACGTATCCGTACCTCTTTATCGCTGTATGAGATATTCCGGATCTCGTTCCACGGGAAGGAGATTTTAGGGGTCAACCTGTTGTCTGGGTCATAAATGTGAAGACCCAAGGCGTCAACTCCAAGGAGCAGTTCGGTGCCTTTTTTATTCTATGGGAGGAAGAAAAAAAAAAAAGAGCAGAAATCCCTTTTATTCCACTCAGAGGGTCTGACGCGAACCACTGTCGGCTTCCTCGGGCCCACAGCCAGCGCTGCGTATTAAAAGAGCTTCTGGCTCCCCGGCAGCCAGCAGCGAAGCACGCTGCAGCAGGGACTCTCACCAACGCACCACCGCCACCTCCCAGGTCTGCTGGCTCTCCAAGGCTCCGCTCATCCAATCTCACAGCAACACACAAGATAAAGACTAACACAAGAGCTACGCCAGCGAGAAAACATGACCCACGACCTACACTCACCCTAATCGCAAAATAGTTCACTCCGTACATCTCCAGGTCCTGAGCTATCTTCAAATACTCCATTTCAGCTTCATCTCTGTCAGACAAAGAAAGGCCAGCGTTAGGATGTTTGGTAGGATCAGAGCGAGGGGGATGGCTGCTCTTTCTGATCCTAAGCACACACAAGGTTTTAAAGCCCGGACTGTCTCTGTCGCACAAGTCAAGCTTGACTTTGCCGGCAGGATCAATAAAATCCAGCAGCAAATCCCGCTCTGCAGCTTGCCAGCATCTCAACGGCCGCCGAGGCCTGCCTCGGGAGGCGCAGCACGTCGAGCCTTGCTTTGCCCGTCTCCCAATCCCTTAAGCATGTATCAGCACTCCCCGGCTGGGAGGCCCCTGTTTCTGACCCACCTCACTGCAGGCTTATCCCTACTCCCACCTCAAGGAGCGTTTTGTCACCTGCAGGGGGAAAACATCTCATCGGTCTGAATCCCTGCTTCTGTTCCTGGCCCAAAAGGCACCCCGACCCCCCTTCCTGCCTCCCCGCTCCGCTGCAGCCTGTCCCATCCTCAGCATCAGCCCAAAATTCTCTCAAGGACCCCCTCAGTGACCAGGGGACAGCAGGGCACACGCAGAGCACAGAAAACCCTTTCCCCTTCATAATTCTGCTGCGGAGGTGTGCTGGATTAACCCTGCTGTCAGCAGAGCTCATCCATCACCCGCCCGAGCTCCCCAAAACCCCGGTGACTCTTTGGGCAGCGACTCTTGTTTTTTTCAGCCTGGAGGAGCCCGAGGGCAGACCTCACGGCGACCTACAGCTTCCTCCCGAGGGGGAGCCAAGGGGCAGGTGCTGATCTCCTCCCTCTGGGGCCCAGCGACAGAACCCCAGGGAACGGCCTGGAGCTGCCCCAGGGGAGGGTCAGGGTGGGGATCAGGAGAAGGTTCTTCCCCCAGAGGGTGGTGGGGCCCTGGCACAGGCTCCCCAGGGCAGTGGTCACCGCCCCGAGCTGGGCTGAGTTCAAGCAGCGTCTGGCCAACGCTCTCAGCCATCTGCTGTGATGGGGCTGGGCCTGTGTGGGGCCAGGGGTTGGGCTGGTGGGCCTGGGGGGGCCCTTCCAACTCCAGACATTCGATAGTCCTGTAACTGACCCTGACCCACCGCTCCAGCCCAGGCTCACCTCGCTCTGCCTCGGTGCTCAGCGTACCAGGCTGTTATCCTTTCCTCCCACATCTCCGGAGTCATCTGGTAGAGGTTTATTACCTGAGACACGTGGGGAGACAGAGACCAGGTCACAGTTGCTCTTGTCCCAGCCTCCTCAGCCAGCAAGCAAGCTAGAGCCCAGAAACCCCTCCCCAGCACCACATCCAACCTCAGGACATCCGACAAGTGACTCTTAGCCCTGCATCAGCATTGCCCAGAGCTCGCTCAACCCTCCCAAGCACGCAGCACAGGCAAACCGTGCCCAGGCCGTCATGAGGAGACGCAGGCAGGATGAAACGGTTAAAAAAAAAACAACATTTGCTTCTGGTTTCATTACAATATGTCAGAAAGAGGTTGAGTTCTCCTCCCTCGATGCATCCTTTTGGATTGTTTGCCTTGGTAAGGAAGCCCAAGGAAAGCGAAGCACTGCAGAGAGTCCCACAGAGACCTTCTCTGCTGCACAAAACACAACCAGGCTTGGAAATCTATTCCTCTGCTTGGCCGAGCTCCTTACCCGCTTTGGAAGCAGCTCCTCTTGCGCCAGGAAGCCTCGCTTGTGGACGTTGGGATCGTAATCGCCGTACTGGAAAGAAGCACAAGACATCGTGCCCGCCCCGCGTTAACGACACAGGCAAGGAAAACTCGTCACCCTTACACATCCGCCCCTTGGGGAGAGAGCAAAGGCAGGCTGTTACACCCTTCACCTCACAACCCGTTAGAGCAGCAAACATATGCTGCTCGGTAAATTTAATAACCGTATTTTCTTCGTCATTTGATTGCTAATAGAAACTAATACCCCTCTTCTACTCATGCAGCAGAATGGGAAGTGGAACAAAAATTCCTACCACCAGTTAACATCCACCCCCAGGTGAACTAGGTGATCGCTGTAGGTCCCTTCCAAAGGAACGATTCTGTTCTACTCTAACCACCACGCCCAGAAGACACCTCCTCTGAGGCAGGGAAAGCCTCGCTCTACAGCAGGGAGGTCCTTGCCTTCCCACCGGTAGTGGGATGGGGAGTTAAGATATGGACAAAGCCCAGTCCCCAAAGGCTGATGGACAGCAATAATTCGGGTGAGGCAGAGAGTGGTTTCTCTGTGGCTGCTCACCACCCTCATGAATGCATTTTAAAAAGAGAAAAAAAAAATCACAGGAGTTTGACAGGCGTCAGCTTTTCTGCCGGAGGGCCTGTGGCTCAACTGGGCAGCGGAATCCAATTCAGATTCATTAAGTGCATCCAGTAATTACTAGTATTTGTTTAGATTTACATCTTTTTGAGCAGGGTATAAAGTGACTGAGAAATAAAACTGCTTATTAACAGATTGAAAAGCTGAGTGTCCCTGCAGTGCACGTGAAAATGAATTTACCTCCTGGACAGCTTAAGAGGGCAGGAAACCGCCAGAAAACGGCACCTCAAATAACCTAGCAAGCTCCAAAGAAGAGGATGACGGATGTGAGGCACGTACACGAGATGCTGTGATTTTCCTTCACCTGGCAGCCAGGACTTCTGCAGTGACATTACCCAGTTACACAAGACACGGCGACGTTTGCTCGAGCCTCTCACTTTGCAAAGGAGACAGCCCTTCCCTCCCCGCTCTTCCGAAGAACCGCCGCTCAGAACGTACAAAACGGTGACAATTTTCAAAGCCAAGACCAAGATGCGCAAGGTGGTCACGTAATAAGGCAGGAAGCTTTCCACAGCGGCCTCCTTTTAATGCCAGAACCGTCACGTTGTATGCTAAACCCAGAGCTCAGCATCAAAAGCCTCTCCGCAGCCCGGCGAGCGACGTTTCATAGATGACAAGCGGGGATTAAAGACGCAAATATTGATTGGGAGCCAATGCAGATGCGAAGGAAGCACGCAACGATCAACACTGACTCAGACTTCAATTAATATAACAAAACCGCCACGGATTTCGTTCGGGTGGGTGCTGAGCAGCGGTAACTATCTGTCTTCCAAGGTCTATAGATGCTCGGAGCTCCTCAGAAAGCAGCGTGCTGCCCGTACGCGTCCCTCGAACCCACATCAAAAGGGAACAGCAATAAAAACACAGCACTGGCAAAGGAAACAATTCCAATAACCTTGGAGAGGAGGAAAATAAATCATTTTGAAGTGATGGAAATAACAGCAAATAGGATTAACGCGATTACTTCTTTTTCTGTTGCGATCTACCGCCGAGATCCAAGCCTAAGTATGGATTATGCGATTTTCACGCGGCGAAAAGTATTGCCACGTCCCAAAGGAATATTTGTACCGAGAGGGAGCCTGGCTGAGAACATTAATTATTCACGAGTCAAAAAAAAATCAACAAATGGCTTAAGTATTGCGGTATACCTTGGCTCAAATGATTTGGCAAACATACTTTAAAGACCTTTTCAATTAAATCATTACTTCAAAACTGTCATGGAACTTCAGCTGCTGCTAATTGAACTGTACGATTAATATTCAGGGTTACGCACGGAAGCTGCCTTGCCCTTATTCATACAACTGGCTTACACGGTCCTGGACAAACACAGGCGCGTTCAGCTTCAAACTATTAACACCAAGTATTGGTTTTGGGGGGGAAAAAAGCAAAAATAAGAGAGGTCTTTGCTAGTGCTGCACGATTTGAAGGGCTGAGAGGGCTGGGGCATGGCAGCCACCTGCGTTTAAGGGACAAGAAATGGAAGAACCTCCCAGCCGTTACCATTTTCTGCCGGGACACATTTTTCAGTAGATTCCACATCTCTCCCGGCTATTTAAAACCTGAACCGCCTCCAAGATCTGGAAGCAGTGTGGGTGGTTTGAATGCAGGGCTAGAGGGGAAAACACATAGTAATTCCCCAAATAAACACAACAATATAGAAATAAATAAGCTTTTATTTTTATGACCCACACGCTTACTCTGTTATTGCGGGTAGGTGTGCAGCAACAGCGCAAACCGACCTGGCTGTCAATCAAATGGCTGCAAACACAGGCTATTATGCCCCTAATCATGCAAATCAGCACGTTATTAGTGAAATTACTGCGCTCTGTGGCCGATTTCTTGTCCATAAAGGACGTCATTATCCTCTTTAACTGGAAGGAGATGACCTGCAACATCTTTTTTCCCAGCTCCATACCAAAGACGTGCCTTCAGCTTTCTCCTTCGCTGAAACAAAAAAAGCAAGAGCAGAAGGGGAAACCCTGCCCGGGGGCTGGCAATCTCTGCTGCAGACATGAAAGCACACGAGCGAAGATCAGGAGAGGCGTCTCTCCTTCCACCTTCTCACAATCTCCGTGCAGAATCCAGACGTGCAAGGTTAGAACTGCGCTAACTCCATCTGCCCTCCTCCAGACGACCGAGCGTCGAGCGTGCTACCGCGCGCAAGGGCAGCGGCCACGCTGCGAGAAGAGAAGGAGGACGGCGCGACAGTCCTGGACCAGATGACAGCCTGTTCCCGCAGAAGCCGGTCGTGCCCAAGAGTTAACGGCGCTCAGTATTTACCCAACGGCTTATTCATTTTGGCAACAGGAAAAGTCAGCCCCTGCGTATCCTCAGCTCAGCAGGTCAACGGAGAAAAAGCCAAGTAAGTGTTTACTCGTGCACTCTAATAAGAGAGATGAATCTTTCGCACAAATAGAAACATTTCTAAAAGCCACTCATCTCTCCCCAGCTGACAAGTCGCTCAAACAAAATACGGTTTCATCAATACTCTGACTATGAGGAGAAAAGATCTTTTTCTAGTAAATTCAAACATTCATCATCAAAGAACAGCGCTGCACATCACCCAGGGCTGTACTCAGACAAACTGGGCACGGACTAGAGGGTGACAAGGAAGATTTTATAGCAACCCAGAAGAAGCCAGGGTGAAACACCGAGGACCAGACCGCGTTTCCAACCAGCCTGGATCAGGCCGCAGAGCCAAAACCCCCCTCCTGCAGCGTCAGCTAAGGCAGTCTCGCAGACCAGAGAGCTTCCCCACGTCTCCTAAACCTGCCCAACGCTGTCGTGCTCCTCAGGGACGGGCAGACAGGCCGGAGGCGGGCCACGGCCACCTGCCTGCGGTCCTGCGAGCCAAAACGCCTCCCTAAACTGCACCCAGAGAGTCAGAACTGATGACAACCACGAGGCTACAGTGGTAAGGTAGCTGGGCTGTGAGCCTCTTCCAAAGACACTACCTTCACGTGCATAAGCTGGAGATTAGCTAGAAGACTCGTTAATTGAGCAGCAGTACGTTATGTGTATACAGGGATAAATTACTTCCTCTCCTGCAAGAACATCCTCAACTTCTGAACCTCAGGCTGCTCCCTCTGTCCCAGGAGTCCCTCCGCTGCAAGCTGTCCAGGGCTGCGTGCTCCAGACTGGAAAACGGTGTTCTCTCATAAAAGCCCTCAGCAAAACACATCAGCCCTGGCTCTAGAGCAGAATTCAGCGAAGGCACGAGGGGAACATGATGCCCATTGAGTTCTTTCTGTGTCTAGTGAGGCCAAACACCCAAGATCAAACCCAAGATACAGGGAGAAGCCAGGAAGAGCCCTTTAACGCTGCAATAACATTTACGCGGCAAGCTGTAGCACTCAAAATAAAGCTGTTATCGTGATGACAAGTATTCTGGGGAAGCTGGGGAGCTGCGAGTGCCATGGTTGGTTTGCCTCTGGCTACAACGGCAAGAGCAGGGAGGAGATCCAAAAAAGCACGGGCTCAGGGAATTCAGCAGTAAGCCACACTTGAGCAGGCAGTGCGGCTCATAAGCTGAGCGCTTTGCTGAAGAGTCCTGGAAAGAGAAAGCAAAAATCCATCCAACATCTGAAGGCAGCCAGGAACCAGCAGCGCAGAGAAGGCAACGCTGTTGGCGTAGTTCCCCTCACTTCTGAAGTTTTAACTTTTCCTGCCTTCTCCTTCCTCAGCAAGCAGGTATCGTTTCCTGGGAGCAACATTAACCCACCGCCAATATCAGCAGACCCCTGGAGAAGCCCCCAGTGCCTACCTTGGCTTGGACAGCGTAAGAGGCCAGCAGGACAGAAGCTTCAGGAGGACAGTAGATCTTCTCATCCAGAATCTGCTTCTTCACCTGCACGTAGCAGAAAGGACACATACCACACATTTAGCGGAGCAGGGCAAAGCATGACTGTCACAGCAGATGGTTGCGGTTTGTTTTAACTCAAGCTGTCAACCACACAGTTAACAATTTTCCTAGCACTAATTACAATTCAGGCCCGGGAAGTCTCTGGTGGCTCAGGAGGGAAGGGCTCAGGCTTTCACAGGCCACTTTTTTCAGACAGGTTAGTGAGAAGAGCTAAATACATACGTGGAATATGACAGAATCTAAAGGCAAGGCGGGGCAGGGGGAATCTTCCATGTAAACACGGAGCTAAAACCTCCTAAGGCATAAGCTATGGATTGATACGACATCCATACCCAGCGCTAAATTAAAAAACCAGAAGTTTGCAGCCGAGTTTCTGAGCACCCAAAGGTTTTGCTCTGGGATATCCAGGTCTCGCTGTGAGTCAGCGCTCACCTGCGCTCGAGGCCAATTCCCTCCGATCCCACCGGCAGCCAGGAGAGCTGCCAGTCACCTCCGTGGCAGTGCTTTTAGCAGCAGGCAAAGCCCCGCGCACGCTCCCGGGAGAGCCAACGGGCAGTTCCCAAAAGCCATGGCTTTACATTTCCCGGCTTCTGCGCATTAAAAAATTAAACCTGTCATGTTGGATATTTTTTGGGTTTGCACATCTAATTTTCCTGAATAAAGATAGGGGGGAAAAAAAAAAGAGCATACTATTTCCTGGGAGACTTAAATGGATTGTCACAGAGATGCAGTAACATCGATTTGAATTTATAACATGCTTTTTAGTCCTCAAAGTTGGTTACAACATAATCACAGAAGATATTCTCCTGCATTAAGATAAAAACAGGAGAGTTTGCAGGCTTACGTGCGCTCCCATTTCCCAGCCGCGTTACAGGAGCCCAGACTCCTCTCATCATCAGAAATCCTAGTAGAAAAGTCACACTCTGCATTTATAAACGCAGCTTTAACTGCTTTACCTCTCTGATTCTCCTTTTCAAAGCTGCCAACGCCATTTTTCTTCATCCAGGCTAAAGTCCATGGCAAAACGGGCCTTTGAAAAGAGCCCTACGGAGACACTCGTGCACGAGACAGACCCTCAAATTAACAGTGATATTTTGTTGTTCAAAGCTGAAGGACTTGTAAATGCGAAGAGGAACTTCGGAAGCACACCAGGAAGCTGGTGAGTTTGCTGTGATACCCATGGGAAGGGGCAGGGCACGCTGAAGCCTACACTGGGATTGCCAAGAGCATCCAAATCCAGGCTGCCTCGACGCTGGTGTGCCAAGCAGAAGAACAAGTGTCTGTCTTTTATTATTTTTAGAACTTCTTTATTCTAGAAACTTCAAATTAGCAGCCACAGAGCAGCGGAAACATCCCAGTTATAAGTAGGGGACCGACTAGGACCCTGCCATGGCTGGCACAACCCTTTATAGGGCAGAGTTTCAGAAAATGGATCCTGTCTGACAGCGAGCTCCTGTGACAGAAACTCTTCGTTACCAGCCCCGCAGCACTGCGACAGCAGCAGCAGCTAGGCTGATTTCTCAGGACACAAAGTTTTTAAATAAAAAGGGAAAAAGCCTGAAGCTGCGTTGACCACAGCTTCCAAATGCTTAACGTAAGGACATGAGACTGGGGCAGGTGGGACCGGTAGGTTTCCCCTTCTCCTCTGCGTTTGCCGTCAGTCTCTGACGGAGCCGCGTTTCCGGCATTTTCTTCTGCTCCAGTTACCTGAAGGCTGTTTTGCGAAGAGGCGAACCTTGCCGTACAGCCTGCCCATGACACAGGTTGGCTGCGTCCTGTTCTCGAGGAGGAAATTCCCCTGCTTCACCTAAGGACGATGCTACTGCACAAAGGCAGTTGCCAGCCCTCAGCACCGCTGATACCCACCCCCTGCAGAGAGGTGGACTCCAAGGCTGTGTGTGCCACTCAAACCCACATCTGACAGGTTCCTTTCCCCTACCCACCACACACTAATATTACAAATCACCTAATCGCTCCTGACAGCCAGTTTACGAGGTCTGTGAGTCTGGGTGTCTGTGACGGCTTCATCCAGACAAACCATCTCTGACCTATTTTAAGAAGGTTTTGCTGTAGAAGACAACTCCCTTCGGAGAGGTGTGAACACAGCGTCGAGGATCCACACTCTGCTGACCAACTTTCTGACCCCAGAACCTTCTCACGCTTCTGCTCAGCCCGGCTCCTTCTCCCTCGGGTTGGAAAACAGTGTACTGACACAGCTCCTACCTGCAGGAAGAACAAGTGCTGTGTGATTTCCTGGACCAGTTCCTCCTCTGCGTTCTCAGGATAAAATTTGGCTAGGAAGTGAAAAGTGACGGGCTCCTCTGTTGGAACATCGTGATCCAGAACCTGTGGGACACAAGAGCCATTCAGCTACCGGTCCAGCTCCTTCAGCACCCTGCCTCTTGGAGCCAAGACACAGTTTCCCTCCTGTTCAGATCAGCACATCTTTTGTCAAGCACTTTAGACATCTAGAACAGACGAACCAACCTAAGTAGTTCACAAACCAGAGTTAAAAAAAGAAAACCAACAAACATTTCTGACACTCATAAGGATGCAAGAAAACAAACAAGGCAGAAACAAACAGCATGGGAAATGAGACAGCGAAGGTTGATCCTGATCTGCTGTGTGCACGTTGCCTCTTCCGAATCTCACAGAGTGATGCTACGTCCCACTACGCCACCATCTGACTTTGTCATTGTCTCCCTGCAATGCCTCCTCCGGTATGCCAGTGGTGTTCCTCGCTACCCTGCCATCATGCTGGCACTGTCCAGTTCAGACTCATGTTGGTTTAAAACCTTGGCATGCCATGGGAGACACCCAGACCTCCCCCGCAGTCTCGATTACCGTCTGGTTTTAGTGTAGCATCTTTTGGATGCAAACAGAACCACATCTACCACTTCTCCAACCCACCCCTGAGCAACTGAGAGGTCACATATTTGGGAAGTGTTTCCTCCCTTATTTCCCTCTTCCTTTCACTCCTTCCTGCTCCCCACCTCTTTGTACATCTCAACGACAGAAGAAGCCAAGATGCAACCTCACTTTTTTGGGTTTCGTCATAGAATCACAGAACGGTTTGTGTTGGAAGGGTCCTCAAAGCCCATCTAGTTCCCACCCCCTGCCATGGGCAGGGACACCCCCCACCAGCCCAGG
>VWZZ01007315.1:1163-12910 GCA_013399095.1 Psophia crepitans | reverse complement strand
CCCCCGAGCTGGAGGCAGCACTGCAGGGGGGTCTCAGCAGAGCGAGGCAGAGGGGCAGAATCCCCTCCCTGGCCGTGCTGGCCACCCTGGGTTTGGTGCAGCCCAGGACACAGGTGCACACTGCCAGCTCACATTCAGCTTCTCGTCCCCCAGCACCTCAAATATCCTTCTCCTCGGGGCTGCTCTCCACCCCTTGTCCTTCAGGCGCGTAGAAGACAGACTTTTAGGTTTCATTTACATTAGAGTCACCGGGAAGCCCAGCATCCCAGCATGGTTGTCTCCCAAAACGCCTCAAGGAGATCCAGCATGCCCCAGGAGGAGCTGGGGTGGGGTATCTCGGCCAACTCTTCCCAGTTTGACTTACAAATGTCATGGGGATGAGATTCAAATATGCTTTACCAAGTTCACTTTGATACCACACATACCACAACCTCAGGAAAGCAAAGAAAGAGGAAAATATACTCTCCTTTGTCATCCCACACAATCTCTCAAGGGAAATTCAGTTCCAACCTTCTTGTCCATTTTGAGCCAAGCCACCGTATCCTTGATAGTGTACTGAAGCCCGAAGAACCAGGTTTCTCGGAGTCCTAGTGTCCTGCATACCAGATCGAACAGGTCCTTCCCTTTCCACTTGACCTGCAGGAAAGCAAACAGAAAGCGGAGTTATAAAGATGGATTTCAGAACTTCATCTCCACAGTACCCACTCATTTTTCACCTCACAAGGTCTTTGAGAGCGCGGAGAAGGCATCTGGTACCAACAAGAAAACATCCTAACGAAGCATACTTTATATCCTTCCGTCTGATGTCACCTGCAGATCACCAGCTCCCCCAGCAGGAAACAGATGTGATTTCCCCCCTCCCAAAAACGACACGTAAAGCCCCCTCTTTCTTCCTCTGGCAACCCACTGGCATTCAATAGAGGACCTGAAGGGTCCGCTTAGGTTCCTTTTGACCCATGCACTGCTACGAGCAGTCTGTTTCCAACAAGAAGTTAAAAATACTCTCAAATGCCCCTTAACTTCTCTACCTATAGTCCCCAAGAAACCCTGCACAAACTACAGTACCAGCAACAGGATTCCACAGACAAGGGCGCAAGGCGCTCCCCAAAATCCAAAGTGAAATGATCTACGTACGAAGCGCGTTCGTTCAGAGCTACCGACCCCGCACAAAGGGTAAAAGGGAAAAAGAGCTCCGGGAAAGAAAAAAAGCAGTATCACTGAAGTCAGCGGTTCTCTCTGAGCACGTTTCGACAGAGTCAAACTGCATTTTCTGCTGAAAATGGTGACAAAAGTAGTTCAGGAGCAGAGAAAATTAGTCCTGCTCAAAGACCATGTCCTTCAAGCAATCTTGCAGCTGCATCTATGTTGTTAGTGAAGTTTGCTCTTAAAAACAGAAGGCGTTGGGAGGCAGAAAGGTGAAGAGGGACATAAACCAGATGAATCTAATATGCCAAAGCCACTTTGGTCTTCCATCTGCACGGTGGAAACAATTGCTGGACCGAGACATATGGCCATTACTCTAAAGCCCTAGGGCGAAAGGATCTCGGCACATTCTCTTGTCACTACAGCTCAATCTTGGTGCCACCTGGACGGCATCAATATTAATGCTCAGGCACGGCAGGGACGGCTGGCGCGGGTGACATGCCGCTCCCGCTGTCACCCACTGCCGCCTTGTGGGCAAAGCAGCGGAGGACAAGCTTAGCGCCGTTCCGCTGCCTTCATTAAATGAGTATATCGTTATTTTCTCCCCATCCCAGGGCACGCACACGCATGCTGACAGTCCCAGAATAGAATAAAACCTGCTACCCTCCAAAAAAACACACCACCCCCGGACAGCTCGCCGCAGCCTCCCTGCAATTCCTATCAAGCGCCGTCAACACCTCGAGGTCAAAAACACCAGGAGGAGCAAGTTTTGCAGCGTTGTAATTATAAAACCCTAATTTCACACATTTAGCTACCCTCCAGTCCCCTTGATGAGCTCCAGCTCGGCACAGGATGGCTCAGATTGCGGAAGATCTTTTCCTGACTATTATTTTAAGAGGAAGGTTAATTTGAGGGTTCAGACAAAACAGAGCGAGACACATTTAAACAGCTATTTTGTACCATTTCCGTAGGCACATAAAACCAGGCTGCCATCAAAGGGCTATTTCTTAACTGGAATTAAACAGCTTTGCATAAAGCGTTATCGGCTCTTTTCTTTTTTCCTTCTGCAAAGCTTGCTACAGAGGAGCGACCGGTGCCTGCGCGCACACAGCCCTGCACCACACCTCTCCCAGGACAGGCTCCTGGGAGCGTCTCCTCCCCAGACACGGCTCCACATCCCCCGGGATCGAGGTTTTGAAGCTCTAGCTGTGCTGAGAACCGCAATCCCACCGAGCCCCTCTGCTCTAGGCTGGGATTTCCCCACCGAACCACCCCTGCAGAGTTTCGCGCAGGCACCCAAACCAGATCCTCATCCACCACGCTGCATCAGCTGGCACGATCCAAAGCTTTCCTCCCAGTTAGTTTCCAAGACCAGCAGCGAGCATTAAAGCAAGAGCATGGTGTGCTTCCCCCCCAGCTTCTGCAATTTTAATTTGGTCACGGAGATATTTTAAACGATTGCTTTTGCTGCTAGATTTTACACCGCCGCTCTGTCATTGCACCCGTACGTTACGGCGGAAATATATATTTAACGTTCCTGCCTGCGCGGTGCTAAAGTCTCTAACCATAACATCGCACCGACATCCTCCCTGACTGTGTTGAATTACCTTCATTAAATATATAAATGGAACAGCAGCCACGTTTATTTCAACATACATGATTTCATTCCACACCTCGGTACTTAAAATAACGATCTGCATTCAAGTGGCAGCTTTTGACAGCTGAACTCCAACGGTTTTACAGACGTTCGGGACCTCAGCCCTCCTTACCCTTACTTGATAGGCATTGTACCATTAACTGCCACTTTTCGTGGCCATAAAACACCAAAAAAAAGACCCCCCCGGGCACGGGGAGATGGAGAGAGTGCTGTCCAAGGCTGGGCAGAGAGCCTGGGGGAGAGCCAGGACACTCTGGCAGCTCTCCATCCCGTCCTCGCTCTGCACTAAAGTGACACCTGAAGCACAAAGACGATTTTGCAAGCCATTACCAGCTCCTGAAAACACAACAAAGAGGCTTAGACAAGAAAAATCCCCTCTCAGCCATACGCCAGAGCGGCTGGCACGACGCTGTAATAAAACTCAATCTCCCAATAAAAAGCTACATCACAAGAACCTTAATCGGACACAGCCACTACCCGCAGGAGGGAGCAGGATGGGACCGTGTCGCTTCAGCATCCTCCATCAGCTGCAGGCATCACCCCTTCCATCTGCAGCTCTGCGCTCTCCCATTAGCACGATCGCAAGGTGGCTCGTTAGACAGATTCGGCGAGACGTCGAAGGAATACGCGGACGAGCTGCTTTATAAACAGGGTACGTGTTGCAAGGCTGTTATTCTGCAGAGCGGGAATTTATGTTCTTTACTAAGTACAGAGCGCTTACGATTTATCAGCAGAGCGTTTTTAAGCGAACAGCACTAACCACTTAAAACTCAGCAGCCAGCGGCCCAAATAGAGTACTTTCAGTACAGGTTATTGGCATCATCTTTTTCTCCAGCAGAGACATCACATTTGGCATCTATTAACAGGGTTTGCATTATTTATTAACCTGCACCAAGAGTCATTTCCAACTAGCAGGCGACCGGACAATTTATTTCAGTGCAGAACCTTCCTGTCAAGTTTCACAGCCGCTCCTTAGCTAACAAGTCGATAAACCAGCCGCAAAAACGAGCGGGAGGGTTAGGAGATCCCCTCGTCATGGGGTGGGCAAAGAGGGGGGCCAAAGCGCTACGAGAAATAGGCACACGAGGGTGTAACCATCCCGCACGGAGCAGGGGGTCTACGGAGAAAAGTGATTCCCAAAACGCACTGGCAGAGGCTGATGCTTTTCTTCAGACAACATCAAATTGAATTTATGCCAGCTATGTGGAAGGGGGCAGGGGGGGAAGACATTTTTTAACCATTTAAGGTATTTAAGATTAAGGTTTCTCACGTGAGAAGCTCTCCTCAGGCAAAAGGGACGTGCCCAGACTCCAGGGGACAGAATTCGGCTCTGTCCCGGGGTGGCAGACAGAGATCTCGTCTCCTTGTCGTCACAAACACAAACCATCGGAGCTTCAGCCATCCCTGGGGTCAGGCTGGGGAAACAAGGACACAAAGCAGCGACTGGGGGACGTTAAGGCCGCGCTCAGCAGCTCAGCTGCGTCCCAGAGCCAACCCAGTACCCCACGCAGCGCGACCGCTCTGCGGGAAGCACGGTATTGGGTTAAAACATGACCTTGAAGAAACGGCTAACATCTATGAAATATTTTATTGCACCAATTTATCCTGAAATAATGCAGAAAATGGCTTTTCACCTCAACAGATCATTTTATGAAGTATTAGTCCTGTGCCAGAGATGAGGAGAGAGCGCAGAGCCCCTGTTGTGATGAGAACAGGCAGAAAAGGGGCCCCAGCCCCAGACACAGCACCCACCATCCACCGTGTGACATTAGAGCTTTCTTCTAAATGGGAACAAGAAGAGAACGTGACACCTCTGGACTGAAACAGGGAGGGAGAGGGCAGGGACCGAGCAGAACATCCCTCTGCCAACCTCCTGGGAAATAATAAAGGTTTCTGCTGTCTCTGTTTCTGGCTGTATCTCTTCCTCATCCCACCAGGAGACGCCCGAAGAAACCACCCATAACAGTTTACAACTGAAATAGAGACAACTTTGAGACCGTAGACCGCATTTATTTCTCCTTCTGGACTTGAATGATAACAGGAGTGCCACAGGCAACCATTTATTTGGATTTAAAGCCCATTTGAAGCAAATGGAGAATCAAATATGCAATATTCTTCCATTTTTTTAAAAATAAAGTGATGTCAAATACTTTCAATTGCCACTTACTGAGCCAAAAGACAGGGCTGTTAAAGTTATTTTTATTTACTAATGCTACACGACAACTCGATAATGAGCTTTTAATTAAAATCTATTTCTGTTAACCACCAAGGAGGCCAAAAACGCGCCCAGGCGTAACGACGCAGATGGCGCAGCCAAGCACATTTCGTGGTGTCTGCCCAAGACAGAGACAGAGCCGGGTACACGGGAGAACAAGCTGCTGTGGCTCTAGCCAGCCAGCACCGAAGTGAGAGGGAAAAGCGGAGGGGACAACAACTGAGGATGTCCCAAAGCCTCACCTCACAAGCCGGCGTTGTATAATTGAAGAGTTAAAGGGTCAAGCAGCAGCTCCACGCAGGGGAAGAAGCTCCAAGAGGCTGAGAGAAGGATCCTGCTCCTGCAGGGACCTCTGGCCTTCCCGTCACAAGGATGTAGAGAGCTACAAGGTTAGATGGAGCCGTCTCCGTGCTGCTGTTGCACGGTGTGCAGCACAGCGTGCTCCTCCTTGCCCTGGGAAGGGCCAGGCGGGGTGGCGATCCCGGAGCCGAGCCTCACCTCTGTGCGGGAGCTGGCTTTGCTGACAGACACGGGGTATTTCACAAGCCTGAATTGCTCTGATGGTCTTTTGCACGCTGCTGCGCTCTGAGAACAGACAGCTTACCCCAGGGAAAGGCAAGCCAGGCTTTAAGGAGCCAGCGTTGTCAGCCTTAGGAGAGAGGGTTAGCCTTGCCCTAGCAACAACGGCAAGTTTCCCTCTGAACGAAGCGAGGCTAAACCCTGCGTGCGCTCAAATGCCTCTCTTCCAAACTTAAGGGCTGCTTGATTTCCTAGGAAAGTGCTGCCTCCCAGCTTCAAGCAGAGTGTCTCCAGAGCTGCTTCCCTGTGCAAGTCCTTTTAATTTCAAAAACCACCTAATTGAAAGCCACCGTACAAAGAAAGAAAATATAATCTAAAAAAAGATATTAAATGGCATCAAAACTAGAGTACACACACCAAAAGAAAAAGATTTTCTATCCCAAATGCCTTCCCTCCTCCCCCTTCACATCAACACACCTTCTTTGGATTAACCACAGAGACTGAGCACCAACAGTGGGTTTGAACCATCCTTGGAGCGGACTGGACAACACGGAGTTTCCTAACTGGCTTAGGGAAGGCTGCAGTGGGACACAGGGGATGCAGGGAGCGTTTCAGATGCAGGGTGCCGGCAGAGAGAAGCCAGGATCTGTGCTCATCACGTCTCACGTGACTCACGCACAGCTTAAGGGAACGCAGCGCTGAACCGCACCAAGCAAGACAACTCTGAAAAATGAATTCCCAAATGACACTGTTGTGAATCAACAGAATTTCTGACTCTTTTTGGCATAAATCCCTCCAAGACGTGAAGTGAGAAAACAGCCCTTACCTGCTGCGTCTCATTTAACGAGAGATCAGCGGCACCCAACAGCACAAACTCGTGAGCGCTTGCAGAGAGCCGACGCAGGATGGGGGGCAGATGGGCGCGCTAAGGAACCAGAGCATTGACTTGACAGCTGGTATCCCAACAAATTACTGGAGATCATTTCGTAGCTGAGGGGGATTATTTCTTTCAGCTTTTTAAAATAGCTGTTACTGCCCACAGATTCGTCTTTTCCAGTTAGCTTTCTGCCTGCTTGCAGAAGCTTAGCAGCATCGAGAGAGGTCACTACCACTACAAGCATCACTGAGCCTCTGCTAAACATTTTACTGGGGATGGAAGGATCTTCCTAAAACCCCTTCCAAGGATCCAGCAACGCAGAAGGAAGCTGGGGGCACCCCGCTCCCTGGTTTCCTCCTCTTGCCTTTTCATTTTGGTGCAGTGACTGGACAGAGCTCAAAACCCAACCCCGATTTACTGCGCCAGCTCGTACTCAAAAACTTATTTGGCCCCTGATTTTCATCGCTGTCTCCTGTTTCACAGGATGAGCTTTTGCAGCTCAGCTTCATAACTCCTTATGTCTGCTAAAGAGACCAGCGCTTGGCCGCGTGCTACTGAAATTGGGTCTCATCTACTTACATGAGAGCAGGAAAGCTTCACAACCAAACCGATCCAACCGGCCCTGCACCGAGCGGGGCACTGGGCGAAAAAGATGCCTTCCAACCAAGGTTATTCTCTGGGCAGAGAGCAACAGCTTAAGCATTGAAGCAGTAACAAAATACACGTTTAGACCAGCAAATACATCAGTCCAAACTTGCCTCTTCTTGCTTAAGCTGCTTCTCTAGCTTGGCTGTAAAGCTTTTCTGTTCATTTTTAATTTAAGACTCACAGAAGCTGCTGCTGTCAAAGGATTTCGGTTGGGAAGCAGCTGGGTGGCTAGCTGCACCTCGGAGGAGTAACCAGCCCTGCGGGAGTTTCAGGCTGAAGATCACAGGCACGATGGAAAAGGCTAAAAGAAAAAAAACAAAAAAAAGAGGAAGAAATGGGCAAAGCCATGCACAAAGGCCAAAATAAAAATCGATAGGTTCTGCCATCAACCAGGAACTTGGTTCTTGGAGGAAAAAAACCTGTACATCGGAGCGAGATAGACCAACCCGATAGCAGCCACACTACGGCCCCGCCATCCTGCCGGAGGGAGAGGATGAACAATGCCTTGGAAGACAGGGACTCAAAAATACCACGGGGTTTTAAGCTGTTATGGCAGAGATAATGGATAACCGACTACCTCATCTAAAGAGGCACCACCAAAATCATGTTACCTTTGCCACGCTGACTACTTTAACTTGGTTTGGGGCCACCGTTGGCAAGTTGCACCATCGGGGCGGCAACAGCAGAGGAAACCATCAGCCACGGCAGCCTCCTGGCATCACGCTCTGAACTGACACCAAGCCAGTACCACACCCTGGCAAAGCTCTGCCTCACACCACCGCCGCTTAAAATAGCTTCCCGAATCACCACTCGGGCAGCGTACTGCCTATCGCAGGGTTAATCGCGGGAGATCGTCAGCATTAAATGTCCTTCAGCACAATTTCTCTTGTGCTGCTCTCCAAGCACGGAAAGCTGAGGGACCACAAGGGCTATCTGAGGGGTTCTCAGGAAGGGGGGCAGCTAGGGACTGGGTTAACACGGGGATTTTCGGAGCTATGCAGATGTCTGTCCTTCCTCAAGATGCTATCAATTAATTAGGTCCCAGGCTCAAACAGCCACGACGGAAGTAACGAAGGGGAGGACACTCACTTTGTGCCTTCAAGATTTCCCCAAACAAATTATAAGTCTTCAAAGTGAAACCCCAACTGCGATTCTTAAGCTTCGTCGCCGTGTTAGAGAGATTAAGATTTCATTCCTGTGAATTATTTTAGATTTAGGCTCAATTTAGAGAGACATCATCTGCAGAGTAAACAGATGCAAAGGTTTAATCTCTTAAAATACAAAGCTGGGAATTTCCACAGGGCAGATTAAAAAATTTAACACAGAAAACCAAGGTGTGTGTCCCCTGCTCTGGTGGTGTTGGTGGGGTCAGAAGAAGGAGGGGGACTGCTGGGACAGCAGCTGGGGCTCTACAGTTTGTACCAGGCCACCTTCAGTCCAGCCCTGAGAGCCAGCCATCGAGTCAGAGGTTACAGATTCAGATCTCTCCGTGGCTACACAGAGCGCTCCTCGAGAGCTCTGGAATACAGTTTGAAGAAAAAGTGTCAGTCTCATTAATCCCACACAGAAAAGCGTTGATCCCTCAAACACGTTTACCAGCAACGCGATCAATACCCGTCCAGGAAGCCACCGGTTAAGCTCTGCTGCAGACCAGCACACATCGTGTCGGCCTCCCCAGAACGGGCGTACGTGCCCCACACCGCTCCCCAGCTGGGCACCCGGCTTCTGGAGAAGGAAAAGCGAGGAGGAAGGAACAGGGCAATGCTCAGAGCAAGGCTGGCAGGGCTGAGGTAGGGCCCGGGGATGAGCACTGGCAATTTGCAATGGAGTGGAGGACGGATAGAAGCTTCTGGAAGTGGATGGGACAGAGGGCACAGCAGGATGCTCTGCCTGGACCGCAGCCTCTCCTCCGCAGGGACCTGCAGCCCTGGCACAGAGAAGAGCAGGAGGGAGCAGGAATTGCCCGGTGCTCCATCCTACTCTGAACACCCACCTCACAGCTCCCGAGGCTCAAGCAAACCACGCTCCCCGTGATGGGGCCTGAGCAGGCAGGGCCCCCCAGCAAAGCCATTTGGAAGGGCAACCTGGGGTGAAGCTGAGGTGTCAGTGTGGATTAGGCAGCAAAACATTCCTGCGCTCCTTCCTTCGGCTGCTATTTGGCATGGAGTTTGAAGCCCGAGGCAGGGAGCAGGCTCCAGCACATCAGGTACGCAACAAAACCCAAGCAGAGGGACAACCCCGGGACCGCTGGCCTCACAGAGGGATTGCTGAACTCCCAGCTCCTTCCCTTGGTGGAGCTGTAGCTGGGGAGCAGCAATGGCTGGAAGGGAGGGGATTAGCATAGGCAGGAGAGGCAGCAGTGGTTCCCTCAGCTTGGCTACCAACAAGACCTCCAACAAGTCACCACCTCTCCGTCCCCGTAGCATTCACGGGCCGCAAAAACACATCTCAAGAGCTCCCCAAACAGCCGGATGGCCAGACTCCCGCTGCACCTCCTTCCACTAACCCTACAAAGAGTGTCTGTACAGCAGAGGTTTCACCCTTCACAGCCTCCTGCTCGGGCCAGTGGTCCTCCTCCCCGCCTGAAGAAGCCCACAGCATCAACAAGCGCAGAGATATTCAGGCAAACAGTGCTACTCGCTCCTCTCCCGCTCGCCCCCAGGGCCTCAGGGATCTTTGGACAGGGCAGGATCCTCGCAGGGAGGAGCATGGTCCTCCCCACACCATCGACTCTCCCTGTGACTTTCAGGCGGGGAAACGGCGGCTGCAATCTCTGCTCCTGGCTCCAGGTCTAACCGTGGGCTGCTGCGGCGAGGACCAAGCCAAGCCCTACCATGGGCCACCTTCTCACCCCCTCCCTCACATCAGCCCTAGTGACTGGAGACCACAGGGTGTGTGTGATCTGTCTGCAACGTCACGGTGCAGACGTTGGGCTTGGCGCCTTTCTGCAGAGTCAGCAAGGCAAGGAGCAGTAAGTACAAGCGTCAGACAAAGACGGGGGCACAGACCTGGCCTGCTTCAATAAAGCTTGAGTACAACTCACGCCTCGCCCGCACGAAGCATGGCGCAAAACAACCACATCGCCCACCCGCACCCGACCGCTTCCCTCCCCTCCGCTTGAGCGCTCTGCGCTGAAGGACAACACCTCAATCCCCCTGTGCCAGGACAACGCCTGAATTCCCCTGTGCCTCCTTCATGCACCGGCTCTGCCAAGACTCAGGAGACCTGAGCAGGACCATACACGCAGCTCAGGAGCTTGTTCCTGGGCTTCCAGAAGGGTTGGAGAAGTCTATCTGGAGTGACAAGCTTTTTTTTGGGGGGTACAAGAACCTCTCTGAAAAATCAGCTGAAGATACACGAGTTGCACGGTCAAATTGCCCCTGAGAACAGAGCCTTACCGCTGCGCAAACACTAATCCCAACGTGAAACAACAAGCGGCCGCAGCATTTAAAAAAAAAGAAAGAAAGAAAGAATGCTTTACTTTTCATCGTACATTATTACTGGCAGCCTCAGAAAAACATGTAAGAATGGAGCCAGGACACTTAAAACTCTTCTGGCAGCATAATGGTGGGAAGGTCGCGCAACTACCGTCTAAAATAAACCCTTAATCCCTGGGAAAGGCAGAAAGTTCTTCAGAGCTGACAACAGATTTCAAGAACAAGAAAATTGACAACGACAAGCACCCCTCTGCGCTGGAATTCCATCCACCCGTATGGGCACTGGAATTCCGTCAAGATTGGGATCAGACTAAGGAAATATAAACTATCCAACAGAAAACTTAAACTGGATAGAGAGGGCTTGCACCGTCTGTGTGTCCAGCCCCGCCAGATCGGCTCGAAACGCAGCAACAACAAACCAGACCCCTGGGACCTGACAGCAACCGCCCAGGGGAGAACGGTTAAGAACCACCAAGGGTCTAAAAAGAGGAAAGTACGGGAGAAACGGGAGCGGGCACCAGGGCAGAGCCCCCCACGAACACCCCTTGTCTCGGGACTGAGGCAGTAAGTCACAGAACCAGGAAAATCTCATTCCCGTGCATTTGGGGAGCGCTTCGAGCCGAACCCTCCTGGAGTCGAGCCTGGCCGGCCGGGGTACCTCACGGCCTCCTCACGACAGCTACCGTGCAGCGGGCAACGTCAGCTGTGGCGGCAAAACGCGGCTGAATGATAAAGAGCGTAATTATTGCATTTGTGGTGAACGATAACCGAGTCACGCAGAACTCTCACCGGGATAAAGGCGAGCCGCACACACGCCACTGTCCCTCCCCCGCAGCCCCCCGAGGGTCGCTCCGGGACCGCGTACATCCCACGGGCGGGCGGGGAGCCCCCCCCAGCCCAGGCCTGAGACCCCCCAGCCCAGGCCCGAGCTCCCTCCCTGCCCTCCGCGGGGCACCGGGCCGCAGCCCCCCGCTCCCACCGGCCGGCCGGCTCCCCGACCGGGGTTAAACCCCCTGCCGGCCAAGGGTGAAGCCCCCGGGCGAACGGAAAACCGGCGGGGGGTGCGGGGGCGTGCGGCCCACCTCAGCGGGACCCCAGCGGGAGGCTCGGCCCGTCCCGCCGCCGCCGCCGTCACCTCACAGCTGAACTCCATCTCGGCGTCCATGGTGGCGATGCGCACCGTGAAGGTCTTGGGCTGCTTCCTCTTCAGCGAGCTGAAGCTCATGCGGGACGCGATGGCCCCGGCCATGG
>VWZZ01007314.1:153640-166419 GCA_013399095.1 Psophia crepitans | reverse complement strand
TCTATGCTTCTATGATTCTAAGACTAGTTGCCAGATAGATGAGGACCTCCATCTTTTGGGGTTGTATGGACTTGACTTGATGAAGTCCTGATCATGACAGCCAGGCCTGTTCTGTCTTGTAGGCCAGTCCTCACAGGGCTCATCTCTGCCCATATGCTGCTCTCCCAGCCATCTGGTTCCCACTTCTGCTTGCAGAGAGACATCATGCTCAATGGAGCAGCTCCAAGAGCAGCTGCAGGACCTGAAGGTGCAGCTGGAAACCAAGGTGAGGGGTGTGGGGGCAGATGTCCTGATATCTTGGCACCACTGCTTGGTAAGCACCCTGCTACAGCATGGCTGATGGGACATCTGCTCCTGGAGGGTTGCTGGGGAGCAGGATGGTACCTCATCTCTCTGCTGGGGCTATTGCATGTGTTTCCCCAGCCCATCTTAGCTGTAGGAGGGCTTGAAGACCTCACTGGCTGGAAGAGGCTTTGTGGAAATCTTTGTCACCTTGCAAAATGTTTGTGTGGGTCTTGCTCCTTATGGGGAACCAGAGATTAACTCTACTGAGTGTTGCTGTTGCAGTAAAACTGGCAACAGGACCAAGAAGAGAAGAAGCTAGGTGTCTCATGAGGGCTTGGCAGGTATCAGAGCCCTGTCTCCCTGAGTTTGTGGCACACTTTTAACCTGCTTGCCCTAAGGTGACAGTGTGATCCCAGCTCTCCCTTTAGACAGCATTGAGTGCTGATGTGAGAGGAATCGGTTTCCCCTTTCACTCCTTTTGCCGCTGGACTGTGGGAGGTAAGGGATGCTTGCTGGGTTTTCCATTGCAGCACTGCAAGAGTAAATCCTAAACTGCCACACAGGTGACGAACAGTTCAGGGACCACAAAGCTTCTGGCAGATCTGCCTGCTTCGCAGTCCTGCCTTTGTGCTCATCAAATCCTGGAGTTCCTAGCATTTCCAGGGGAGCCATGGGGAGCTGCAGCTACTCACCACTACATCTTGGATAAGGAACCGCCCTGCGGGATGGAGGAAGGATAGGAGGAGCAGTGACGGAGGATGCCTGGGCCTCTCCCTTCTCCTCTCTGGGGTCCCTTGCAAACAAGACAAAACAGGAGAACTGCACTGCTTGCTGGAAACAGCTTGGCCCCACTGATATCTGCTTGTTAGAGACTGCTGCATGAGGCTGATTATTGCCCTAAGTTCAGCAGGGACCAGAACTGCCTGAAGAGTGTCCCTTGTTGAGAGGGCCTGATTGATCTGAGTCAGAGCTATTGAAGGAGAGGGGAGCTCTCGGGAGTGTGGTGCTAATATCCAAATCCTCTTTTCTCAACAGATAAACTATTATGAGGAGGAAATCAAGTTAATGAGGAAAAACTTTGAGAGAGAACGGAAGGACAGTGAGGAAAGCTTCAAAGTTGAGATGTGCAAGATGGAAGACCAGAAAAGAGAGCTGGAAGAAACAGTTGCAGAGTACTGGGCTGTAATTGATAGCCTGAAAGAACAAAAACGTTTGTGGAGCCTGGAGCTGGAGGAGAGGTTTGAGATGGAGCAGGGCAAGGTGGGACAACCACACACCGAAGACATTTACCATCCAGGGCAGCAGCCGGACCAGGAGGGAGGAGAGCTGAGGATGCAGCACAGGAACAGAGAGAGCCTGAGGTGTGGCACTGTTCTTTCTGGGGCTAAATGGGAGAATAGAGGTACATTCCTGGCTCATACCAGAGTAGGTTGGGCTGGTTTCTCATGGGCTGGTGAGCTGCTTTAATCTGGAAGAAAATCTGCAATATTGCAGGGATGCATCTGTTTGATGTGAGATGTCTAAACTCCCCTTACACTTGTGCTTTTATTTCAGGATATTAAGTTTCTTTGCGTGTTCTACAGGCTTGTGTCAGAGGCAGTGCTTAGCAAAGACTGTATCTCAAAACAGTGAGAGCGATAAGAGAGCTTTCATTAGTGTTTTCTTGCTCTCTCTCACTTTCTTGGTCCTTCACCAAACCTGCCTCTACCTGCTAGATCATCACAACCTGTGTCTTAGAAGCAGCAAAAAATGGCTTGAATTTCTCTATATAGCCAACACAGACTGGCTTGTGGGAGAGTAAGGTTGTCACTAAATGGTTGTTCATCTTGCCTTCCTGTGCTTGTGGTGCCAGTTCTGCAACCTCCTCAGGGGCCAGAATGGCCTTGCAGAAGAGACTGGAGAGGAACAGGACAGGAAACTGTTGCCTATGCATGTCTGCCCCCTCCTGCTTCCCAGCACACCCCACCACTGCCCCCAGGCTTTTCTCCTGCCTCTTCCTTGCTATGTCTTCCTTTGCTGCCTCATGTCAGGAGCAGAGTCCCCTTCAGCAATCTGCAAGCAGAGGATTCTGCTAAGTCATTATCCCAGTTTTAGGGCTGAGGAGCTGAGATACGGGGTAAGTGTGAGAGGAAGGAGGTGACTTGGCTAAAGTCCGTGACAGACCAGGGGAACAAACCCAAATAACAGGAATACAAGGCTTTTGAGCTGTGTTACTGCCATCTCTGGTGAATGGTAGAAGGACTGGCTGTAGTGGGGAGCTTTCAGAGTTGTTGGAAAACACCCGAGGGATGAATCTTTGAGAAGTGCAAAATGGCATGGGAACTTTCTGTAGTGTTTAAGTTATTGCCTTGACTTTGCAACCCAAAGAAAACTTTGCATTGCCTCTCCAGCAAAAGTGTGTTCTGACACTGGTGGAGCTTTCAAGCTGTGTTATGAAATCTAGGTCAGCAAAATGGTTTTTATTTTTAGGAAAGATACAGAGGTTGAACGTAATCAAGAGCTGTCATGGACTGAATGCCAGTGTGAGAACAGCTGTAAGGCTTTGTTGCAGCAACATTGATGTGAGAGGAGGTGATTTCCCAATGATAAAGGAAGATGTGCAAGAGCAGTGTGCCCAGGAGAGGCAGCAGTGGAAGTGGAAGGGAAAGGGTTTCTGTGTGGAAGAAGAGGCAGGTAAAGTTGGGTGAGAAGATTAATGAGGAACAAGTCAGGGTGTGTGAGATGCTGGCTGTTGAGAAAAGAAAAAAGTACACCAGGATGAAATGGGAATAATGCAGAGATCATGAGGCTGAGGGCTCTGGTGTTGGAAGGAACAAGGTGTCTGTAGAGCTGCCCTCTGGGGGAGGAGCAGATCCCCAAGACTCGGGTGAGCAGGTAGACCAACATCTCCTGTTGCAACCTCAGCACTGAAGAAACAGAGGAGAAATGAAAAATTATTTGATGGATGGACCAATGCAGATGTCTGCTGCAGCTAATGGCCTGCTCAATCTAGAAGTTGGAGCCAAAGCTGAAAGCATTTGTCAAGGAGAAATGAAATCTTGATAGACAAAGGGATGCGCTTAGCAAGGAGGCAGAGAGAGCAAAGTTAAATGGTTTGCTTTTATGCAGCAGACACAGCAGCATGTCAGGACATAGACAGACTTGATTTGGAGGGAAAGAAGAGGAAAGAGAGCCGTGGGAGACAGAGTGGCACAGCAGCATAGGACATGATGTTCAGGCTGTCAGAATGGAGCTGGAAAGGGAAAGGAACGGGTGAAAATGGAGCTGATGCAGCTCAGAGGTGTCGTGCACTGGCTGGAAAATGAACCCAGACTCAAGAGAGTGGCAGGTTTGAGCACAAAGGCAGTTTGCAGTTCTAACACAGTGCTGCTGCTGCTGCAAAAAGCAGATGCCTTGTGAAACACAAGGTTGCTCAACAACACGATGGTCCAAGGCACTGCTAACAGCAGCTATGTTCTGTCTTGCTGTTTCCCGCATGTCTTTTACTAACCGTGAGCGTGTGGCCAGAGAGCTGGGACGTGCTCACTTGGCTGTGGCTGACTACGCACCCGTCTCCGCTGCTTTGTACAGCTGTCTGTGGGTGCTGGAGATGCCACAGGAAGCACTGCGTGTGAATCCTGATGTAAAACTGACTCAGAAAGCAGCCACTGTGAGAAGTGTCCTGCCAAGCAGGAGCAGCAGATGACACACAGCCCATGCACTAGTTCTCTCACTTGCTTGGAGAAGAGAGGAAGGACTTCCCCACTCACCTCCTCTGCCTCCCACGCGCAGTGCCACAAACTGCAATGCTGTCCTCCCTGCTAGGAGGGACGGCCCATGCTCCTGCGCTCTCCGCTAAGGAATTTGGGTCCTGTGTGGACCTGGAGTTTCGCAGTAGCTATTGGACAGAACTGTTTAACACAGGACTGAGCTTCCTTCCCACAAGTGCCAGTATTCATGGCCTCATGGGAGACTGGGAGTACCAGTAGGAATGAAAGGACAATGAGGCAGAGAGGCTACCTTGGATTTGGGGTAATAGCTCTTGTGTCCAGCGCTGTAAAATGACAGAGGCCTCACAAGCAAGCTGACTACTCCAGGCAGACTCCCCTCTATTGCAGTTGAGGGGTTGGGTTCACCACCTGGTTATCCTGTAATGAAGTCTTGGTGTGTCTGGATGAGCCAAATCACTTTGTTTTGTTTCCAGTCCTTGGCGGGCCTGCAAAATAATTTCAGCCAGCTGGAAGCCATACAAATTCAGGGTCTGATGCTATTTGTCCTCATTCCCATTTATTTTCCGTCCCTTGAAGACCTGCCTCTTCTCTAGAAATGTGTCTTGATTGTCCCCACATGTTTTGTGTGAGTTGTTGGATGGTTGTTTCTTAGATTTCTTTAGTTCTTGCTGTCCTTGCAAACCAAATGGGAATAAGGCAGGGAGCCAGCATAGGATGCCAAGAGTAAACTGGGCTTTTGCATGGTTTTCTCACTCTGCTGTCCCTCCTTGCATGGGAGAGCTGTGCCAGCTGCTGGAGGAGAACAGCTTGCTGAAAAGTCAGCTTGGGAGACTCCAGCAAGAGCTGAGGCCAGCAAAGGAGAAGGGCCATGAACACAATGAGTAAGAGAGGAACGAGCTTTGGGAGGCTGTCAAATGGGTGCATAGGTGATCCTTGTAAAGGGTGCAAGCATGGGTGCAAACAGCCACTTAGGTGCATTTACCAGATTTTAGCTGGCTCAGACTGCATTTTGTTTTCTCATTTTCTGAGCAAGCCAGCACTCTCACACTCTTGGCTCCATGCAGAAGCAGCCATTGCTGGGATGGGCTTGGCCAGCCAAAGGCTCGGGCAGGCCAGATCAGAAGTCCAGAGCTGAGTTTGGGGAATGCTGTGGGAATGGGTATGCTGAGGGAGGAAAAGATGGGCTTTTGCTACACAAACCTTTTGGCCAGTGGCCTGCTGCTGCCTTAGGAAGTTTGAGAGAGGTACTGAGGTTACCCAATGAGCCATAAATCCAAGGAGCGCCAGGTTTCTGGTGCAGGTGATCCCAAGAGTCTGCTAACCTGTCTCTCCTAGTTCTTCATCCCCTGTGTTTTAGTTTTAGACACTTAGACAATGTTGCAGGACTTTGGATATCTCCAGCTGTCTGCCCTGGGCTGAGTCACCTGTTGGAGCAGAGATGCCCCACGCACTCTTGAATCAGTTCAGGGCCATATCCATTTTGGCCTGGCTTTGCTTCCTGTTGCAGGCCAAAACCAGATGTGTGGCTCCCTGAAAGGGGTCCTTCTCTGTGGGGGCTGTGATTTGCTGCTCGCTGGCCTGAAGCTGATCGTATCCCTCTCCCTGACAGGAAACACCTGAGCAAGTTGGGCAGAGAGAAGGTGGAGGAGCTGGCTCAAATAGCAGAGTTAACAGCATCGGTAAGAAGCCGTTAACACTAATTGACAGGGCCTTGGCTGAAGGATTTAGGAGGACAAAAACTGCATGTGCTTATAGAGAATGTTTGTTTCAAACATTCAAACCCAGTCTTACTTTGAAGGACGAGCTTCATTTTATAGCTTGTCAAGTAGGGAAAATGTGTGTGACAAAAGCCAGTGAAGGTCTTGCAGAAGGGAAGGTGTTACTACAAAATCTCTAATGAGGTTGACTTTACACACTTGCACTCTTCTCCCAGAGATTTTGCTCACTCCCAGTCTCTAACCCACATGCTCACAAGCCCTTGAACATGTGTGCAGGCCACAAGGCCTGGCCAGGATTGCTGGTGTGCAATATGGACGAGGGTTGCAGACTGTTAGTTCCTCACCTGTTCCTGGGATTCCTTGTGACTGGAAACCACAACCTGTTTTTTGGATGTGTCTTTCATACTCTTCAGGGCCATCAGTTGCAGGAGGGTGGCCTTTGCTGGCCACCTTGCTGGCTTCGGCTTCCATTAACCTTCAGCCACAAACCTGCTGCCCAATGTCTGTGTTGGTTGCCCATTTTCCTGGGAGGCTAGCAGAGGAACGGGATGTGGGGTGTATTGCTGCCCCGCTATTAGATGCGGGCTTTCTGCTGACATGCTACCTGTGCTGTGGTCTGGTCAGAGCACAGGCCAGAAACTGCACCTTGCTCAGGGTTACTGCTGGGGGTGGTGTCGTGGGAGCAGTGTCTGGGGGTGGTGCCCTTTAGTCTTGACGCAGGCTGCTCTTGTAGTCCTTACTCTGCTCTTTTGTCTGGGACTTTCACACGTGCACACAGACATGTTTCTATTCATACTGTGTTCTTACCAATCTTAATACTTCTGTTCCACACCCCCCCGCACCCCGCTTTCCCTCGTGACGTCCTCCAGGGCTATGACCTGTGTGGGTTTTCTTACCCGGGAATGCTGTGCTTGAACTCGGCCACTGGGCTTTGGTCAGGCTGGGAAATGATGGCACTTGTCCTGGGTGCCCAGAAGGCCCTGCAGCAACAGTGGTGTTCCTGGGTGGGAACCCAGCGAGGACAGCGTGGGACAGGTGAAGTCTCTGTTACCTCTCTTCCCACCCCAAGCCTCTGTGCATGAACTGGTTTGTTTTTTTTTCCTCAATCTTTTCCAGAGTGAGAAGAGCAAGAGGGAGGCCACCCACCTGAATGTCAAGACGTGTCAGCTGGGCCGTGAACTCACTGAGCACAAGGCCGGCCACAGTGCTGGCCATGGCACTGTCCAGCTGCGGAGCCAGAGGCTTGCGGAGGCTGAGTGGCTAAGAGGAGCAGATGCAGCCGCCAGGCTGGAGCCCCACCAACAGCATGCAGCCTGTTGGATGGAGCTGGAGCGGCTCCAACAGCAGCTCAGGGCCTCGCAGGAGAAGGTGAGTGTCATTCAGTTGGTGGCAGGCTGCTGAGTGGTCCCTGTGATCTTGGTATCACCCTGCTTGGGGCTGTATCAGACACCTTCCCCAGGCAGAAAAGACTGTCCTCTTCCTCTTTGTGGGGGGGGCAGAGGGTATGTCTGAAGCCAGTTCAGGTGCAGCTTGGGACAGGTCCTTGCTGTGGTGTCCCCTCTGTCCTTGTGTACAGGCTGGCTGGGCAGAGGAGTGGAGCTGGCTCACACACAGCAGTGACAGGAACGGTGGCTCCCCATGGCTCAGCTGACAGAGGAGCTAGAGGAGTGGCAGGATCAGGTGGGGGCTGGGCAGAGATGGCAGGGGCTAGGTAGGCCACCTCTAAGGGGAGGGAGACAAGGTGATCAGAGCAGGGGAACAAGGACTGCTAAGTTAGAGGAAAGCTGATGTGAGAAGCCTCCAAATGTGTTAATAGCCTTCTGCCCTGGGACAGGCTCAGGGATTGGCTTTCTAGGGTACAGCTTGCTCATGCCAGCCACCCCTAGATAGCAGTAGGGCAAAGTTGGACCAGACATGCTTCCCAGTACCAGGTTTGCCCTTTGCTAGTGGCAGGAAGCAGAGGACATGTAGTACAGGCAGATTGAAGCCCAGCTTGCCTGGAATGTGTCTTAAGTACAAACTCAGGTGAGCAGCCCCCCTCTGCCTCCTGTCATTTATGACCCTTGGTGCTAGGACTCTCTCCAAGAGGATCCCTCCAGTAACTCCTGTTCCTCACTGCACAGCAAGGGGAGCCTTTCTCAGCAAGGGGTCCCTGTTTCTCATCCTGCAACTCTCAACGCTCTCCATGTCTGGCTTTGTAGGCTGTCCAGCAAGCACCATGGTCCTGCTGCTCTGCTGTGGCCATGCTGGCGTAAGAGCCAAGGTGGGGGCTGAGGGTGCTTCCTAACCTCTCCCCTCACCCGCAGCACACCCTGGGCCTGTCCCATGTCTGGCACAAAGCTGTAACCATCTATCGACCTTGCTGTGTTACAGCTTTTAGAAGCCAAAGCAAGCTTGAGTCTGGCCCAGACTCAGCATACTCTGCAGTTGCAGCAGGCCAAGGCCCAGATGAACAACATGGTGCCAAAGAAACAGTTTGAGCAGCTGCAAACCAGCTTGAGAGAGGAACAGTGCAAGGCTCAGCAGCTCCAGGAAAACCTCCACCGACAGGCTGAGCAGACGTGCAGGCAGCTGGTCAGGACCCAGGTAAGCAGGGAACTGCAGAAACTCAGTCAAAGGTACTGGGGAGGGGGCACTACCAGCCTGGATGGCAGCTGTTGTTGAAGCCACCACAGGTTTGGGAGGAAGATGTCATATATCAGGAGCCCATGTGGAAAATGCACATGATTTTCAAATTCAGCTGCAATTTTTGTTTCTCATAAAATTTTAATTTCTCACTACCCTGCACTCTAACCCACCTATCCCAGATCAGATACCTTGCACCTAGAGGAGCAGGAGTTATTGAGGGAGATACTCTGTATTGGCTCAGGTTGGGGAAAGAAAGTTTGAGCCCTCTATGTGGAAATGTAGCCCACAGAACGGGGTGGTTTTATCTCTAGGGCACTGGGCAACAAGGTGTTGAGTTTTTGTGAGTTTGCCCTTTGCTTTGGGATACGGTGATTCAGTTGAACTAACTTGGGCAAAGAGGGAGCAAATTATAACCTAAGAAATAAAAATGATCAGATACAAAAATTGCATCCAAGGAAACTGTCTCTCCCTGGACTTTTCTGGACATGGCTGAGAGAGAGGAGGCCATTGGCTTGTTTTTATAAAAAACATTGCTGGGAAATCCGTCCCTTATCTTAAAACTGGCTGGTGCTGACCTAGGGAAGGTTCTGCTGCTCTAGACATTTGTCTCACTGCTGTTTGCATCCTGCACCACCTCTGCTCGTCTCCCCCTGACTCTCCTTTAGGGAGTGTGAAGGTCTGTGAGCAGGCCCCTGGCAAAATGCGTGGTCCGGGATTGCCAGGGAGCAGGTGAGTGCTGGGACAACCCAACATCTGGCTTTCTTGCCCACTGCAGGAGGAATATGAGCGTCTGCTGCAGGCAGCTGTGGAGCAGGCAGAGGGGCTGGAGCAGAGTCTGAGGAGTGCTGAAGCTGTGCTGGCAGAGAGGGTGGCTCAGCTCAAAGACACTCAGGTGAGTGCAAGAGGGGTTAATGCTGCATGTCCCTGCCTGGCTGGGACCCTTCCATGGGGATGCTGACCCTTCAGCCGCCTGTCCCTGCTGTAGGCCCAACTGTCGAGGAACAACCTGCTGATCAAACACCTCCGTGAGGAGAACAGGGAGTTTGCAATGGCCCTGCAGGCAGCTGAGCTGAAGCAGAAGAGCACTGAGGAGAAGAACCAGCTGCTGGAGGAGCAAGCCTCAGCTCTGAAGCAGCTCATTGGAAGAATCACACCAGCATCTCTGAGTGGGTGACGTGGCACTCACTATGGTAGCCCTGCCTCTGGTCCTGGCTGGGCTTTGTCAGGTGCAGAAGGGGAGGTATGGGTGGGTTGGGAAAATCAGCCTTGTCCTCCCTGGTCTTGCCAGGATTTTCCTGGGTAGAAAGTAGAAAATGGAGAACAAGAGTCCTTTAAGGAAATTGGTCCTGTGATAGCTGAATTTTCCTACTGACAGCACCAAGCACCAGCTTTGGTGCCTTTCTCAGTGGCAGAGTATGCTGTTGTCAGTCAGGTGTGTCTCAGGACAGCCATCCCACAGGAGCTGCCGGCACTCTGGCAGCATGTTTCGTGCTGGTGCGGACGCTCTCTCTCTGAGGAGGGTTGCTGTTGGGGCCATGCTGTTTTTGGGTTTGTGTGGCAAAGTTTTGGTAGTGGGGGTGTTACAGCAGCAAGAAGCTGCTGGAAGTTTCCCCTGTGTCTGATAGAGCCAATGCCAGCTGGCTCCAAGATAGACCCACTGCTGGCCAAGGCCGAGCCCGTCAGCAACATTGGCAGTGCCTTTGGGATAACTTATTTAAGAAGGAAAAAAAAAAATAATCTGTGGGAGCTTTTGCAGCCAGAGAGAGGAGTGAGAAGATGTGAAAGGAACAACTCTGCAGGCACCCAGGTCAGTGCAGAAGGAGGGGCAGGAGATGCTCCAGGCCCATGGTGCAGACCATGGTGGGACAGGCTGTCCTCCTGCAGCCCATGGAGGATGATGGGGTGTAGAGGTTCCCCCTGCAGCCCATGGAGGATGATGGGGTGCAGAGATTCCACCTGCAGCCCATGGAGGACCCCATGCCGGAGCAGGTGGAGACACCTGAAGGAGGCTGTGACCCTGTGGGCAGCCCGTGCTGGAGCAGGCTCCTGGCAGGACTTGTGACCCTGTGGGGGACAGACGCTGGAGCAGTCTGGCTGCACCCCGTGGGAGGGACCCCATGCTGGAGCAGTTGGTGAAGAACTGCAGACTGTGGGAAGGACTCACGAGAAGTTGGTGGAGGACTGTCTGCCATGGGAGGGACCCCACGCTGGAGCAGGGGAAGAGTCCTACCCCTGAGGAGGAAGGAGCACGAGAGACCATGTGTGATGAACTGACAGTAACCCCCATCCCCGTCCCCCTGTGCCGCTGGCAGGGAGCAGGGAGAGATCGGGAGTGAAGGAGAGGAGGGGTGAGGGAGGTGTTTTAGGATTTGGTTTTATTTCTCACTGCTCTACTCTGTGTTTTGCTTGGCAATAAATTAGATGAATTCCTCTCCAAGTCTGGTCCATCTTGCCTGGGACAGTAATTGGTGAACAAGCTCTCCCTGTCCTTATCTCAACCCACGAGCCGTTTGTTACACGTTTTCTCCCCTGTGTAGTTAAGGAGGGGGAGTGATAGAGCAGCTTTGGTGGGCACCTGGACTTCAGCCAGGGTCAGCCCACCACCGGCTGGAAAGCCAGGGCAGGAGGGCTTGCAGGTTCCTGCATCTGGCTCATTCCCAGTGGGAAAGCTGTGTTGTGGCATTAAAATGTTTGCAATGTTACACCATGTCCTGCCATCTCCAGTCTGCTCTGCATTTCAGTAGCGTCCCCCCACTGTTGCTGAACTTTTATTCCCTACAGCTCCTCTTGGGCTCCAGGAGACCCTGGCCCTCCTAAAGCTGGAGCCTAAGATGCAAACCAACCTGTTGCCAGGCTGTTGCCTCTGCAGTAAGCAGGACAAGAGGGCTGAGGGAAGAGCCGCCTTTCAGTTTGAGCCTCCAAGGCCTAGGGCAGGGTTGGTGACCCTGCACCTCCTCACAGGAGACCAGGAGACATGGTAAGTGAACTGTGTCACCTTGCCTGCCTTGTTGGCCTTCCCACACTGGCAGCGAGTACTGCTCTTGCCAAAATAAGTTGTCTCAAAGGCCGCAAAGCCAGGCATTCATGTCAGAAAATACCGAATTCATTGATCTGCCCAGGGCGTTACCCCCTGCATGGAGGATGCGTTGTCGTCACCGTGCCCCTGCCTCGCTCTGCAGAGCAGAGGGCAGCGTAAATCCAGCTGTGAAAGGACCCCTGGGATTTTGGGGGCTATGGAGACTACTGTACAAGAGGGACTAGCCAAGTCTGACTGGATCAGGGTTGGAAAGCAGAGGCTGGACAAAGTCAATACTAAGAAGTGGGCTTCAAAACAGCTCAAGCTGTTACTGGTTCAAGAACAAAAGGGGATAAAGTGGCTGTGAGCTAAACTCAGCCACTGCCAGTCCTGGCCTGCCAGGGCACCTGGACTCCCTGACCCTGGGGCAGCGCTGGGGGATGGCTGGAGGCTGTGACTGAGGCAGCCTCCTTGGCCTAGGCATGCTTTTCTGCCCTGGTGGATGACAGCTGAGACTCCTCTTCCTTTGCCTTGAGGGCAGCCCCGATTACAAGGGCCATGAGGGAAGCTATTACAAGAAAGCCTCACAGTGTGGGCTACCTCGGGAGGTTCCTTGGCTGGGCCTGGGAGAGCAATGCAGCAACAGCCAGGCATTTATCCTGTTCCTGTATTCTTCCCTAAGTATTTGGTCTTCGGCTCCTGTCAGAGATGGGGGCTAGTTAAACTTCTAGTTTGCCTCTAGCAAACCTCTAGGGCTAATGTGTTTGGAAGTGTTATCTCTTAGCTACTATGAAAGAGTAGCTCCATTAGAAAAACAGACAGGGAGAGCAGCTCTTCAGCCTTACTCTTGTTTTGTGCCAGCTGGAATCCTTAAAACCTTCTGTGCCCTCTCCCACCCCTACTCCAAATCATCTCTAGGCACTGCCAAGCCAGTGCTCTGGGGAAGGAGACTCTTCGTAGAGGGACAGAGGCACAGCCCAAGCGTGCCGGGAAAAGCCTTGGCCAGGCCCATGGCCTAGACTGCAGCGCTCATTCATGCAGCGCCTTAAGAGACAACATTTGTAGGCTTCTGATGGGAAACAAGGCTTCATGTCTCACCCCAGAAAGAAGCTTGTGCAGCCTCATCTGATGCTTGGAGGAGCAGCTCCACTGAGACACCTAAAAAAATCAGTTGAGCATCACCCTACAGTGTCAAAAGGGGTTGGGCCAGACCACCAGGTCAGTGTTTAATGAACGCAGCAACTCTTGAAAAACACTAAATTGAAGGCTGAAGCAGTTCTTTATTTTGCAATCATGGAGCTCTCCTGGCTTCCAGAGCCCAGCCAGTTCATCTCTTACTCCCAGTGTGAACAAAGAACTGCTCCAAACAAAAAATGCATTCACAAAACCTGCTTGTAGCCGTTGGGCTTGTGTAACAACAAC
>VWZZ01007314.1:17089-150342 GCA_013399095.1 Psophia crepitans | reverse complement strand
GGCCGAGGGAGCCCGCGGGGGACTCCCCTCTGCCCGGCCCGGTGCCTCACACCGGCGAGCCCCGCGGCCTTGGGCCCGGGCGGGGCAGGGCAGCGCGGCTGCCAGCACCGCACCCAGCCGAGCACCGGGGCCTGCGTCCGGACCTGCAGACCCCCGCAGGGCAGCAGAGGGAAGCGCCAGCCCTGCGCCGGGGGCAGGCCAGGCACAACTCGTCCCCTCTCCTCCCCCGTCATATTCTTAAGGGTTATTCGGAATTTCCTCTTTCCCTGTTTCTCACTGCTTTTTGCCCTCCCGCCCCCAGGTCAGCCCTCCGGGCCGAGAGTGACGGGAGCAGCAGCTGAAGGCCCCACCGGGCTCTGGCTTGGAGCAGTGGCACCCCTGTGCTGGGCCAGGCCTGCTGCCGGTGAGCGCCCTGCCCGGCACCGTCCCTGAGCGTGTCCTCTTGCACACCCAGGGTGCTACGACCCCGCCGGGGGCACCTCGTGCACCGTGAGCTGTACCAGCAGAACCAGCATGATGCCACAAGGAGCCCACCAAAAGCTGTGGGTTCCCCTCGCCTCCCGCCAGCCGGGGCTCAGCCCGGGACTTCCAGGCGGCGCCTTCCAGCAGCAGCGATGAGAGTGGGGAGTGAGAGGTGTTATGGAGAGCCCTGAGAGGATAAGGCAAAAACCAGCATTTTTTTACCTCTCTCTTTTAAAAAAAAGAAAGAAAAAAGGGTGAAACATGTGCCTGTAGCAAAGCGAGTTGCACCATTCCTCTGTTTGTTCTTCTCTGGGTGCTGCACAGAGCTGTCTTCCTGACAGCATCCTCCCTGTAGTGCCCTAGTCCTTCCCAGTCCATCTCCCTTTCTCCAGCAGCACCCTTCAAGCTCGAGGCTTGCCAAAAACCAACGGGAGGGAAAGAAAAAAAAAAAGTGAGGTGCGTTTCTGGATGGGACAGGACAGTTTTTAGCACTCAAAGCCCCGGGAAGGGAATCAATAACCCAGGACCAGGGCTTGTCCTGCTCCGGGAATTTACTTCCCTGACCATGTGTTTCCACGGTTACTCGAGATAAAAAAAGACCAGCATTTCATAGGATACAGTTATGTAGCGACAGTCAAAAACGGGAGGAGCGGGCAGAGCACAGTGGGGCCTCACACCACGACTGAGACGCCTCGGTGTGGTTCTGTTGCCTGAAACATTTTTGCTGCTTGTATTGAGGGTGACGTGGCACCTGAACAGGACTGTGGCTGGCTCCGTTTTAACGCTCTCAACAACTGTTTAATTGGCATTTTAGTCACGGAGAGAAAATGCCCAGAAATACTGCAGTCAGCTGAGAGTCAGAGATGGGCTCCTGGGGGGTCTGCCCCCCAAACAGACCGGTTTCTTGGCCGTGCAGTGCTGCAGCCGAGAGAGACAGACGTTGTGCCGGAGAGGCCAAGGGGGGTGACAGGTCAGAGCTGGTGAGCCCCACTGCAGGGGGTGTTGGGTCACCTCTTGTCCTTGTGCCATCACCGAAACAGAATTCGTGCCTACCTTGTACTGCTTCCTTCATCAGCGCGGCGTGTTTTCCAAAGGGTCTGGCCTGTACCTGGTATACTGGTGTCTGGATGGGGAGCACATTGCTGCGAGCCAGCTGGGGAGTAATGTGGCCCAACGGCTGGTAACCAAAGCCAGGGAAAAGCCCCACGCGCAGCTTCAGCAGAAGCTGTAGGAGCAGCTGCCACGGGGGACTTTGCACGACACGGTGTCAGGATGGGACACGTCTCTGGGTCTGCGGAGACGTGCTGCGGCTGTGGGGTTAATGGATGGACAAGGTGCAGTTTTATGGCTGGGGCGTCATGCAGGAGGGCAGATGGCGTGGTCTCGGGGTGCCTTGCGTAAGGATAAAAAGCACCTTGGAGCCAGGATTAGTAAGCAGCATCTCCCCCCTCTCTCCTCCTGACTGTCTGGCCGCGGCAGGGACATCTGCCCTCTCCCTTCCCACTCAACCCACAGCACAGAGGAGGCGTGGGGCCTGAAGATGCTGCTGTAAAGCGCCTGGTCCACAGAGGGCTGTCACTAGAGAAGCACAATGCCTGGCTTGTCATTAATCACTGTGTTCTGCGGTGATAATGGCCCATCAGAGCCAGAAAAGATAATAGCGATAAACATACATCCCTAATTCCAATTGTAGCTGCTGAAAATTGGTTGTTGCATCTTGCCGAGGGATAGAAATGTAACTGAGCCTTGATTGAAAAATTCAGGGGAAGCTGCCTTATCTTACTCCTTTGCCAGACTGAAAAAGCCTCATACATAAAAATAGACAAAATGAGTGAAGAATTTACAAACATCTATATTTTGTGTTAGGAAATGTGATAAAATCAGGAAAACAGCTGAAGACACTGATTTATACAACTCTGACTATTTCAGGCAATGAGAGGTTTACATATCACAGTTTAACAAGATAAAAGGTCTCCCACAAAATACATAGATGACAGACAGCTCATCTGAATTTGACATAACACAGCATCAAGTACACATGTAATGTGATGAACAGTGCCAGGTCATTCCCCAGTTGGGTAACATACAACCTCTTGAATAAGGCAATTCAAATATAACTCTTAATTCAAATCACAACATACCCAGGCAGCATGCAGGGAAAAGTCATTTATTTTGTACATTGGAATGACACAACTTGCAACATGGTTCCATTTTATGTAGTTAGAGCAACAGGATATAAACCATTCAAATAATATATATATATATATATATCTCAAGTCAACAGTTGTCTTTACTGGAATAAAGATTATCTGTTTTTGGTAAAAATAAAACTATTTGAATTCACTAATTAACAAAATGCACAGTGATCAGAAACCCAATTCTTCTCACAATTGTCTTCCCCGGCTCGCTCGCATTTCCCTGTGACACAGCAGCCGCGTAACCCCGGATTCAGAGAGCTCGTTGCACAGAACAACAAAAATTCACCGGCAGGTGGTTCCCAGGGCCATGGACCGTGCCGTGCGCTTCACCGCGCGGTCGCGTCAGTGACGCCTGTACCTGGTGGCTGGCGGTGCTCCCGTCACACCCACACGCGCCCCGCGGCTCGGCAACTGCCTTCCACATCTCCGTTTCTGGGCGCCTGTCCGATAACGCACTTACACACGTGCCTGACCTTCAGCGAGTCAGGAGCTGACTTGCACGTGGAAGCCCGTTCACTGGAACAGGGCCCTCGTTTCTTTATTACCAATTAATTCCTCCGGATCTTTACAACCAAAAAATTCAAGAAACTGTGAATCTGCTCAGAAGCAAAAAAAAAAAAACCCTCCAAAAAACCTGAGCAAAAAATCTCTCTGATACGGTGGAGCCTGATGGATGTGGTTGAGGATGTATTTCCACTGCAACAGATCTGGGGATCGCAGAAGGAAATGAAGGCTTTTCCTAGCATTGAGAAGTTCTTTCAAGAGGAAGAAATGAAGAAGGGAAATAAGATTTTTCCCTATTAAAAAAATATAAATTCGCAATTTCTGAAGAGGCTAATCTGGGCAGCTTCTCCCTGGTAAAGAGCCCGTACATCACCCTGCTTAGCCGTGTACCTGCAGGGACTGATGCTCTTGCTGAGGCATCACGCCCAGCAGGGGCTGGGTCTCCCCTGCCCCGTCCCCGTGTGGGGAAGGGGACAGATCCAGGCACCAGCGGGATTGCTGCTGCCACCGGGTCGGGCTGCTGTGGGCACCTGGTGCATTGCAGGAGTGGCTTTGGAGGGGGCCAGGCCTTGGCAGACCCCGCAAAGCCCCGAGCGTGGGCTACCCACATGCCACAGGGCCTGTTAAGGGCTAATGAAGGTATCGTGCTCATAAATAATGAAGAGGTGGAAGTTACCCATGAGGGGGCCTAAATGCTCCGAGCCTGCACATGGGTGGTTAGGAGATTTCTTTCTTTCAGGTGACCTACACAGCAGCAACAGCAGCCGCAGCCAAGACCTTCCTGCTAGAGAACTGTCCCGGGCTTCAAAACTCAGCTGTCCGCAAGAGGAACTACAGAAGAAACCGAATTTTCAGAGTGGTCGTTACTGGATCCCATTTATCACCATTATAAGTTGTCTCATGCCTCCCTACTACTCTATTTACTGCTCCGGTAAAAAAATCATTGGCATATTTCTTTGCCCTTAAAGATACAAAAAAAGCAAGTCTTCAAAAGATAGTGGGGAGAAAGGTGCTTTCACAATGACATTCAGAGCAAAAAGAGAGAAACAACATTTTACAGATCGTAAGAGAGCTATCTTTGGCAGAATATTTCAAATAAATTATTTTTACAAATATTTTCTGCAGTTGTATATTTATTTTCAATAGTTCACTTTCAGCTATAGGGTTACTGGTTCACTACTCTCTATTAATAGGAAAACACCACAAATATAAAAATATATGAGCTCAGCACAATTTTTAGGCTACCACAACTGTCTCCGATAATTTCAAAAGTTGTAGATCGATACCACGGAATATATGAAACAGGTTTTCTATCAGCGTGTGTCAGGTTAGAAGATCACAGCTCGTCGCTGCTGCAAAGCGCGCTGGGGAGCGTGGCTGGTGCCGCCGCACGGGATCAGCGCAGAAACGAGTTGGAGGAGCCGGATGCTCAGAGCCAGTCTCTGCCGCTGCCGGGCATCCCCTCCGCAGGGAATCCTCTCTCTCTGACCATAAGGCTTAGAGATGTCACGCCGGGTGGCGGCCAAAGGGTTTCCACCCCAGACCGGAGAGGAGGGAAGTGGGTGGGCGACGCCGGGCTCGCTGCGCTGAGTTTCTGACAAACAAAGCTGTACCCAGTCCTGTGCTTCACCCACAGGAGGGAGATCAAGTGCGGCAGCTTTCGCCCACAGAGTCGCCTCCTTTCACCTTTGCATGGGGAAAAGCACCCAGGGAGCCGCAGGCTTCGCCCTTGCCCCGTGGCCAGATGCTGCCCCGGGCTTTGGCCAGGACCCCAGCAGGATGGCGACTCTGCCAGGGACCCCGAGCCTGAGCTGTGGTGGCCCAGGGAAGGTGCTCGCCTGGTCCCAACCTCCCCTCCCAGCATGTGCCACCGAGTCCACCGAACATTTTGATTTAAATATTTCACTTTTTGTTTATACAGCATGTACAGAATATACAGCATTGGATAATTATTTCCCAGTAGACTACAAGTGTCTCCCAAGATGACCTCTTTTATCAACAAATATATATATAAATTGACGGTCATAAAAGAGTTGTACCAACAAATATTATGGCTTTTCAAATAGTGTAGCTGCATTGTGCCATTGAACTTTTAAGGAACCACGAGAGAGACAGAGAGACAGGGAGGCTGCGGCTGTGGCCCAGGGGCGACCCTCAGCTTGGACCCACGGGTGCAGGGGCTTCGCACTGCGGGGCTCGTGGCGCCGGCGTGACGCGGGTGGCAGAGGGAAGGTGAGGCGAATTTACGACCCATACTCTGGTTTCTGTCTCCAGGCAAGCTGGCTCTTACACACACTATTCTTTCAGCCCTGCTTTGGAAAAATTTGGCTCTGCCCGGCTGGGGTCTGCCTGCCCCATCCCCGGCGGGGAGACGGGGCGGCGTGTCAGGCTGTCGGAGGTATCTCTGTCTCTCTCTTGGTCAGGATTAGCACAAGACGTCTGTCTGCCCTCGAGTGCCCTGCGGCTGTGAGGGGGAAGACACACAGGATGGCGGGTGACACAGGACGTGGGGGGTGACCGTGGCAGGTAGCTGGGTTGACTGGTGCGTTGGGTGCATCAGGAAGGGTGGTTGCAGCCTCCTCCCTGCCTGTCCCTCCCGCGCGACTGCTGGGGTGACGGGGCGCTCCCCCCACGCCGCTGAGCTGGGGGACAGCGGCAGCTGTCAGAGGAGAGCAGGAAAGCGTGAGCCACCGTTTTTGGAGCACATCATGGATGTTCTCCAGCACATCGAAAATACCAGGGGACAACCTTGCCTTGCCAGCGCTGTCCCCAGCCACCGCCCTGGCACGGGGTGCCCGCGAGGTGCGTTGCCTATGCCCTAGCACTGCACGCGTGCTACCTGCTGTGCCTCGCAGGATGCGTCTGGCCACTAGCCATTTCCCTGGCAAGCGGGCCATTTTGAGCTCTCTCTGTCCTGTGTCCTGCCGTTACAGGGGGCCCTGGGGGACAGGCTGTGCAGGCAGCTGCCAGCTCCCTGCCTGAGTGTCCCTCCGCTCCGGATGGGGCAGTGGGAGAAGCTGCTGAGCTGAATCACATCTCTGCCAAGAGACACGCACTTCTGCGCCCTCTCCAAGCTCACAGCAACAGCCTGTTTTCTGCTCGGGAAAGAGGAGCCATTGCTTTCCCCATGTTTCAAGTGTGTGGAGATGGCTTTTGGGAACCGGAGTGATCACTCAAGCATCGAGATAACCAGACCACTTAATTACAGGGGAAAATTAGTAATGGTACTAAATTACTGCTACTGTCATTTTTTGACTAATTCCTATCCCATTTCCCTCGTCTTCATAGTATCACGGCCACTCCCTGCAGGCCTCTGGCTGAACGCTGGCATGACCAAGCGTGGGCTTCCCAGGCCTCTCCTCTGGCTCTGCCTGCAGGACGCTGAGCTGCGGGCGGCTCTGCCCGCTGCGGCAGTGATGGGGAGAGCAGCACGGAGAGAGTCCCGTGGGGGACCTGCTGCCTTTGGGAGGTGTGGGTTTTCCTGGAGACAGCTCCGCTCCCTGGCAGTCCGACTGCTGCTTTCCGGGAATACCCTGTGGGTTGGTTTGTTGGGGGGCGGAGGGGGTGGGGGTGTAGTGCGTAGTGTCCTCTGTGTCCTTGCTTGATGAATGGTGATGCTCACACCTGGTAACACCAGCTGTATCATAGAATCATTAAGGTTGGAAGAGACCTCAGGGATCACCCAGTCCAATCGTCCCCCCCCACCTATTCCCCACTAAACCATGTCCTTCAGTACCACATCCAACCTTTCCTTAAACACCCGCAGGGACGGTGACTCGCCCACCTCTGTGGATATCCTAGGGATGGTAGGAGGTATAAAGATGCCCAACAGTGCTGAGCTGTCTTCAGGAAGTCATGGTTTTGATTTTATAACCTCATGCCATGTCTCTCCGGCACAGAGACCGAGGATACAGGGGGCTGTGTTGTACCAAACACGGCATTCTGTGGTTTTTTACCAGCGTGTACGTGTATTTTCCAGCAGGAGCTAGGAAGCTGAGGAGTAGTCACTAACTTCTCCCTTCCATCCACAAATAAAACTGTTTTGCTGGATTGCTGAACAATGCCCTCAACAGGGAGTCTTGAAAGCTGGGTTATTTGCAGAGCTTTGCCTCCTAATGCTTAATGCATTTTGGAAAAAAAAAAGCTGGACAAGTGTTGTCAGAAGCTGAGCTGTTATCAGGGAAAAAATAAATAACGTTTTCTTTCTTGCTAACGCAGTGACTGTAACGTAAAAGGTATCGCCGCAATCGCTGGCTCCCCAGCGCTGCTAGAAGTAGGGTACGTTTCCTGATTAAGAGCAAGACGAGGAGGTCTCCTGCCCGGCTCACTGCATGAGCGTGTTGTGTCGAGAGCTCGGGAGATGAAGGAAGCAACGTGGGGCAAACAAATGAAGGCACAACAGGCAGCGGTTCATTTTCATCCGTACAGGGGGAGTTCAGCTGAGGGGGTGTCTCATCACAGCTCTTACTGCAAGGCCAGGCCAGGGCAATGCGCAGGGCTGTGGCTGAACGGATGGGGTAAGGGAGCCCTCCCAGCGTTATGCGAAGCACAGCGAAATCTGGGCTGTGCACCCGCCTACACCCCTGGCAGACACAAACCCACTGCTTCGCAAAAGCTTTCCTTAACGCTCACAAATAAGCCTGAGAGCAGCCTGGGACACGCTCGCACCACCCGGATCAAACCGATCCTGTGCTAGTGCAGCAATTGTACAGTCACCTAGCAACTCTCCACATTTCCAGGTATCTCTGCAAAGAAGCTCATCTGCCAGAAACTCACGTTTCTGTGAGCAAGGAGCCTGCCGGGGGCTGCGGGCTGGGGCAGAGGGGCACGCACCCCTGGCGATGGCAGTGCCATGGACTGCCATGGCGATTTCCATCGAGAGGACAGAGCGAGGCTGTCCTCGACACAGGTCTCACCCTGCCGTCATCGGTAAGGGACTCCTCTGAGCTAGAAGTAACGAAGTAAATCCAACCTCCATGGAGAGGTCAGGAGGTGCAGGGAGAGAGCCCAGTGACAGTCCTCCATGTTCTGCAAGGGTTTAGGAGCTCTAGGTGTGGATAAGCATCCCAAGTCATTGCAACTTGCTTTATTTAAACCCTATCTATTTTCAGTGGGGACAGGAAAGTTTTGTAGGCCGGTAGATAAGTTTTAGAGGATTTAGATCACCAAGAACAGGCTCCATTTTGTAAGAAAGGCGTTGAGGTGGACCTTGATCCTCCAGTTAGAGCAATTGGTTTGCTCTGGAAGCGTAGAGGCAGGGTTGGGGTGGAGTTGGAGCATCTGTGGGACTTGATAACAGCGGAAATTCAGCAGAAATGTTTAATCTTCCAAAACCTCATGAGTGAAGGGCAGCAGTACCATAAAAACAGTGCCTGTGAGAAGTGGCTGTACTGGTGCCTGGGTGATGAGCAGGAAGGACTCAGCATGCTGACATTTGCCTCTGCCGTGTGGAAACTTGCAGTTCTTTGCTTGCAGGGGTTCAAGTCCAAGACATCTTTTGGAGTGATTAATCTTTGCCCTGAGATACAGACAGCAAGCCCGGGCTAACAAGCATTGCATTCGGTCCAGTGAGAGAGACTTGTCCCACGCAGGAAGCCCCTAGTTGGGGAGCAGCCGGGACAGAGAAGGCTCCTCTGCATGGAGCCTAAAGGAAGAGTGCATCCAAAGAGGCTCCAGAGGGGGAATCAGCGTGAGTAAGCCCCGTGTTGAATTATCGCCATGCACAGATGGCCATTTTGGGGCCTGGAGATCGCCCAAGGAGGATGCTGGAGGACACCAATGTCAGTTAGCATACACTCTTGGTGTGCTACTTCCAACCACTACTTAGACCTGCACAGTGTTGGGGGTGGTGTGGGGTGTGCTGGGAGGGGCGGAGAGCTGTCGTAGTGCAGTGCAACAGATCAAGTGCTATTTTGAATCAAATGAATAAAAATACTGCCTGGGGTTGGTGCCCACAGACAGCCAAAAAAGGTTGGAGGCTGTGCTAAGAGCTGTACAGCAATCAAGACGTATGTCCGCAGCCACGGCAGCTGGGGGACACGCTGTGGCAGAGCCTAAAACAGGGTTTCCAGGTCCGGGTGGGACCCCACAGCACTTCTCCCTTCCCCATGGCATCTGCTGCTGGATGTCCCACCAGCAGCACCTGGCTCCCCGCTTTGAGAACTGCATGCACCCCGGTGCCTTCTTTCACACTTCTAGCGAGGGGACTCCCTTACCTTGGGAGGTGTCCTGGTTTCAGCTGAGAGAGAGTTAATTTTCTCCATAGCAGCCAGTGTGGGGCTGTGTTTGGGTTTGTGCTGGAAGCAGCGCTGATAGTGCAGAGATGTTTTTGCTGTTGCTGAGCGATGCTCACACAGAGCCAAGGCCTTTGCTGCTTCTCGCCCCGCCCCGCCGGCGGGATGGCTGGGGGTGTGCGGGGAGTTGGGAGGGGACAGACAGGGCAGCTGACCCCAACTGACCAAAGGGACATTCCATACCATATGGTGTCATGCTCGGTTTGTAAGGGGCTGGGGGAAGAGGAAGGGGGGGCAGCGGTGTTCGGAGTGATGGCGTTTGTCTTCCCAAGTCACCATTACGTGTGCCGGAGCCCTGCTGCCCTGGGGATGGCTGAACCCTGCCTGCCATGGGCAGTGGGGAAGGAATTCCTTGGTTTGCTTTGCTTGTGCACGCGGCTTTGGCTTCACTGATTAAACTCTTGTATCTGAACCCACGAGTTTTCTCACTTTCACCCTTCTGATACTCTCCCCCTTTCCAATGAGGGGGACTGAACGAGCATCTGCGTGGTGCCCAGCTGCTGGCTGGGGTAAAACCATGACAGGAAGGTGGGAAGGAGCCAAGGGAGGGTGCAGAGCCAGCAGGACAGAGGGATGAGCCACTCTGCGGGCACTGGGCGCTCAGGGGCAGGGCTGGCCATTCTCTACGTGCTTCGGAGAGACAGCAAGACCCTGCAGAGACCCTGCGGATGCTCTCAGGGACATGCTGTAGAGAGCAAATCCTGCTAGTAACAGCAATCTTTTGGCTATCGTTGCTGATAACAGCTCCTGCTTGGCCATACAGGCCCTCTTCTTCACAGCATCCCTTTCCTCTGAGTGAGGGTTGTTGCTGTCTGGTGAGAGGCTCTTGGCACCTCCAGTTCCAAAAGGAGGAAGGCTCAAGCCCTTAAAAGGTGAGGAATCTCATTGTATTTATTGTCCCTTGGTCCTTTTTGCAAGAATACGGATGCCTCTGGATGCTTTCCCGTGCAGGCCAATTTTTCACAAGATAAACAGGCTTTTCTCCAGCTGTACACGTGTATGAGTGTGTGTGGTCAGTCACCGCACGCTCAGAGAGGCCAGAGAGGTTCCCAGTACCCTGCAAACATGCTTCCCCAGATAGGACTGGGTGCCTAAGCCTACAGAAAAATAATGCAGGGGTTTCTCCAGGGATAATGTGCTCTGGCATTAAGTTTTCTCTCTTTTCTCTCTCTCTGTTACTCTCTGGCTATGCCAGCTCTGCCCCTCCAGGAATGCAGCTGAGCCTCCTCCTTAGGTACGTATATGGCCCCCCATACTGTTGCACTTGATTCTTAACCAAGCATTTAAAAATAGCTGTAACAATAACACAAGGGCTCTGGTTCTCCCCTCCCTGCCTGTAGCAGAAATAGCACGGTGAGTTTATAGACTGCATCCAGAGTCGTGACCAGAAAGGGCTTAGAGCCTCCCTTTTCACGTTTGGTCTTCAAGGAAACGACGAAAGTGGGGAGAAAGATGCACAAATGGTTCTTGCAGTGTCCTCTTGCCCCAGAGCCACCACGGGCTGCCCAGGAGTGGGTGACACATGGGCGGGCATGTTGTTTGGAGACACCTCTGGAGTGAGCGGTTCCCGCGCTGCCCTGGCAGAGGTGCAGGCATGCGGAAGCAGTTTGGGTAGGTTCAGCCACGAGATGCTGCAGGTTTGTGGCTTCCGCTGGCATCAGGGACCTGCAGAGTCACTGGCTCTTTTGCACCTTTTCCATGTATGCAGGTTGTGGCTGGATTTGCCTCCTCTCCCACTGGCCCCTGAAGAGCTGGGGATATGGTGTTGCTAAGATGCTCAGGGCTGTCGCTGCTCGGTGTGCTCCTTCCCTTCGTCCCCAAGCGCTTTGCAGTGGCCTGCTGAGTTATTTGGATGTCCATCTCTGAATGCCCTTTGCACCGTGCTGCATCCTCTTCTGTGGAAAGGTTTGCCTTCAGCTAGCAGAGTGATGAGAGGGTGTGAGAACAGCTGGAGCAGGCGGATGGATGGAGGCTGAGGGTCTGAAGTGCCGCTCCTGGCAGCCTCCTGGAGCCCAGGGCTTTAACAGAGATGCATTCCCCTGTGAGCGAGGCTGGCAGGGCCGAGGAGGAGACGTAAGAGCACTGGCACTAGACAGGAGACCCAGAGTCGGGCTGTGTCCCCACGCCAGGGGCTGTGCTCCCTCTGGTAGTGTGCCGCTGGCTCCACGGGTGTCTCGCGGAGGAGGACAGTTTGCTTTTGCCTTGAGAGGGTTTGGTTTAAGGATGAGGTTGGTGCAGAAGAGCAAGCATTCCACGGGGCTCAGCGGAGTGGTCTTTTCCCTCCTCGGCATGGCAAGGTGGCAGCCAGGCAAAAGGCTCACTGCTCACCTCTCGCTCATCCAGGAGCAACTGGGAAAATACACATCGCACTCTGCGTAAGCTCGTTAAAGATGCCAAAAAGCACGGGGCTGGCAGAGCATAATTGCATAAACAAGGCTGGTGTTGACTGTGTGATTTAGGCCTTGTCCTAAGCAAGCAGCGCTCCATCATTCCCGTTGGAAAGCTCTGTGCGCAGAACAGTTATTTACTGCCTGTTAAAGCAAGCTGCTACACAAGTCCCGTTCGACTTGTTAATGACTTCAGCAACTGCAATTCATTCTGAAGAAGCAAATGATGAGAGTAAAATACCGACATCACCTTTCGGTAGATGTAATTACTGGGTCAGGAGAGCTGCTTCGCTTTCGTAATTCACTGCCTGGGAAAAGCATACCGACATGACTGCCTGCGTTCACCCGGGGCTTGACAAGCCTCAAAGCTTGACCTGCACTTATCCTGGAGGGTGCTGAGCACCCGCAGGGAGAGTGGGGCCAGCAGCACAACTGGCAGAAAGCAGCACAGGCCAGGAAGGGCCAGGTTTGTAGGGCAGCCGAGATATCATGTTAAATCCTCTGGCTGCTGGGATGCTCAGTTACCCTTTCTGCCACACATCCCCTCACATCGGCAGATGGGAATTTTACTGCCTCTGGGCCTCTGCGCCTCTGCAGACATGGTCATGCTGCAACAAAATTAACCGCTTCCTACCCTCTCTCTTTTTGCTTGGTGGCACATTTCTAGCCTGGGGCTTGAAAGCCAGACACTGCTGTTGGTGCCAGTCTGACCAGCTGTGCGGCCCCATCCTGATCCCACGCAGCAGAAGGGCAGGAGCATGGGCAGGAGCACGGGCAGGACCTCAGGAGTGTGTGCCCCAGGCACACGTGCCTGACCAGGAGGAACAGGGAGACTCCTGCCAGACGAAGGCAGCGCTTGCCTGGGACCCATCTGGTGTTTGAGTTCAGCTGTCAGAGCGGGACCTTGGGAGCATTCTGGGGAGGGTTTGTTTGGGGACAGCTCAACAGCTGCTGGATGAAACACAGAGAGGAGCAATATCCCTGGGCATGTAGAGACTGTTCACCCCCTCAGTGCTAGCTGAGCTCTGTCAAGCCATGTGGGTCAGAAACGGTCCATGGCACTGGGACTGGGGCATGGGCAGGCAGCTGCCTAGAGCAACCCGAGCTCCCAGTTTGCTCGGCGACCTTGTGGGGTGTCTCAGATCTGCTTTGGCTACCATGGACCCTGCCCTGGTAATGCATCTCTTGCATTCCCACTCATCATTAGCTAGTGGCTTAAGCCATCGCAAGGCCCTGTGAGGCTGGAACAAGAGCAGAAACAGTTCTATGTAAGTAGAGGACACAAGCAGAAAGAGCCGCTAAATACCGTGGGGGCATACACACGGGTCTCCCCGAGCCTAGGGCAAGCCAGCACTGACGGGGGACCCAGCACAGGAGCAGCTCCTGGCCCCAGAAGGGCTGCACTGCAGCTTTGTCCCTGGGTGGTTTCCTGCATACCCCTGAGAGCTGGGCAGGCTGCGAGCCCCGGCGGCACCCCAGCACACTGAGCCCGAGGCACAACGGAGAATGAAGCAGGGGGGAAGCCGTGAGATGGGGCATGCGGAGGCACCGTGACCCCCCCCTCGTCAGTGGCAGAAACACAGCGAAGGCAAACCAATGAGTGAAGAAGAGATGGGTATAACGTTAAGGGGAGACAACGGGATGTGAGGGAAGGGTTTTCCACAGAGAATATGCAGGAGCACTACTGGATCCATCAGGAATCATTACAAACTTTATTTGTCTGTGCATTGTGTACCATTGATAAGGATCATCACAATTAGTGGACTCACTGCCTATAGTGGTGGGCAATACACACAAAGAAAAATCAATGAAGCCAAACAGATGAAAATGAAATCATTGTACATAAAGGTAAGCATAAACCTGAACAACCTGCACCTGTGTTTGACTCTTCCCCCAAAAAAGCAAGAATCAAAAAGAAAAAACCCCAAAACCCATCAAAAGTGAAAAAAAGGCTTGAGAAGAAAAACCCCACAATTTCATACTCCTAGAGAAAAATCTTACAACAGGTTAATTAAAATTTCCACAGACTGTTCAAAATGAGTACAGATACCCCCAGCCAATCGGTTATGGTATGAGCGTCAGATGTGGTTTTCAGCTGGGTGGGAAGAGCTCACCAGTGGACGTGCAGGCTGGGTGTTTGCCTGGCTGGGACACCAGGAAGCCCGGCGAAGGGTCAGGAGGCATCTCTCAACACCAGTGCACAATATCGCCCCTGTGCCGTGCCCAGGGGAGCTCTGCATCTACACCTCCTCGGGCCTGGCTTGCTAACCCTGCCTGCGCTGCTGGAGCCAGGGGGTGATGCTGAGGTACACCTCACTGTCTCATCCTTCCCACCGATTTCAGATTTGTACAGTGCAAAAAGGTGGCCCTTTTCCTCGGGGCATGCCGCCCGGTTGCCGCTCAGCAGTGTGGGAGATCTCGTTACTGCCCTTCAGTCCTTAACGCGATGCCTCCAAATGGCTGTGGGAAAGGACCAGCCTTGGGAACTGATCCTGATGGCTTAGCGCTCAGAAACAGGAGCTGCCACTAGGCCTCTAGGGACACAGGGAACAGCAGGGGGCCAAGGGGTTTTGAGGCAGCCACAGGCTCTAAAGGCAGAGGCAGGCGAGGGGCTGTGAGCCAGCCATGCTTGTCCTCCTTGGGCTTGGATGCTGCTCATCCACCACGGGCTCCCTGGGACCTTGCGTAAAACCTCCTGCAGACAGGCCTTCACACTGGCTGCGGCATGTCCTGGACTGGCCACTGTGGGGGGAACCGCAGCCTGATGGGGGGATGGAGCCTGCAGTCTCTGGGGTGTGGGTTTTCCTCCCCGAAAACCTACATCTCTGCAGCTGTTATTGCTTCTTGTGGACCCACGTGTGGAGCAATAAATGGGGACAGCTTTCCCTCCTTTTACCCCCACTAAGAAGAAACAAACAAACAAACAAAAACCTATGGCAAAACTGAACTAACTAAAATAAATAAAACCCAGTGAAAAGAAAACACTTGTATCTGCAATGCTCAACCCACATGGCTGGAAGGACTATCGCTATAGGACGCTATATACAGATAGGGTTCATTTCATCCATGCAAATGTTACAAGTACCACGACAGCATGCCTGAGGAGGTGGATGAGGCGGGAGGAAAAGCCCCCTGCCGCTCCGCACAGCCTCAGCTTAGGACACCGGACACGAGGGTGCGGCTGCGCATCCCCGAAGCACGGAGGGGGAAAGGCGAGGGGCATGGTGGTGGGAGGGGAGGGCAGGGAAATGCTACTTGTACACACGCCAAAACAAACAAACAAACAAAAAAAACCCAACCCCAAATCAATGACGAAAACGGTTTGTATTCTATCCTTAGAAAGCTCCCGATTTCCCCTTGTCTTCAGTCCGGTCTCTCGCTTCTCTCCAACAGGGCCAGAGGGGATGTTCCTGAGTGGCGAAGGCAGGCGGATGGTGGTCGGAGATCAGGACCCTCGCTCTCCTCTCCTTCCTTCGCCCACTGCTCTGTTTCTCACCAGCTACTCTGGCTTTCCCCGTATCGACACGCCCCGGTTGCCTTCGCATCCATCCTCCCGGGGGGGCTGGCGGGCGGGAGAGAGCGATGGGAAGGGGCTCGGTGGCTATCAGCCGCTCCTGTTGGTAGAGTTGCAGAGGGGGCCCTGCCACGGGGCTCCTGGCTGGGGCTGCTGCCCGGGGAGGGGTCCTGCCGGCTTTGGGGTCCTGCCTAGTTCAGAGGATGCTCCAAAGCCGCTTTCCGTCAGCAGGTGTGTGAACATGGCAAATCTCTTTTATTCTTTCTCTGTTCATTATACACAGCGTTATATCTATATCTATACCTATATATCACTCTATATAGATACATATAGATATATATATATTTACTATCTCTGATTGTCCCTTTAGAAGCCTTTTATGTGGCAGTAGGCTTCCAGAGATGAGAAGAATATGTACAAGAGCCAGAGGAGGATAAAGAGTGAGGATGTGAGCAGCTTGGAAGTCCGCGGCCCGCCCAGCTCACCTCCAATCTCAGGTCTCCGCCGGTAGAGCAGCACGCCCACACTGATAAAAGCAAAAATGGTGAAGAGGGTGACGGAGAAGGCCAGGGTGCCGGGCGAGACTTGGAAGGCTTGTCCATGCGCTGCATGGTAGATGGCTGCGATGGACCAGGCCACCCCAATGCCCAGGAAAACGTTCACAGCATTGCTCCCAGTGACGTTCCCAATGGAGGCATCCGCGTACTGGTCCTGTGTCGCTGCTACTTTGCTGGCGAATGTGTCTGCAAAGGGAATGCAGAGAGAAACCCTCAGGAAACAGCCAGCTAAGGAGGGAGAGCAGCAGTCAGCTTGGGAACAAATGTCAACGGCATCACTTGGGGCATGAAAATAGTGGGTAAGGGGACAGGGTACAGCCTCGTCTATGGGCACTCCCAAGGAAGGACACATCTGGCCAGAGCCAGAGTGACAGTCAGGGTCCAGACATGCCTAAGAGATAAATCTCAATGTTCAGAAATAAAGGGCTTCCCCAATATGGCCCCAGCACCACAGTGCTTTGAGCAAGAGACAACACTTCCCAGTACTACACTGTGTTAGTCCCTTGTCCCACACACACTAATTTGTTGACTTGCAAAAGAACTACAAAGGTTGGAAAAGCTTTGTGGGAGCCACCATGCTATCTATCCTTCAGGTCCCCTGAAGGTTTGTATTTGTGCTTCTTTATTTGCTTTAATGATGTCTCTCCAAAACCTTCTGCCTCACTAAAGTCCAGTGTCCTGTGCAGACCCTGCCATTTTAGTAAACAAGTGGTCATCTTTCACCCTGAGGGAGAAAAACCATGCAGGTGGGTGTACACGTGCCCGGGTGCTCCACCAGCTTTAGTACTGGTGGCAAAAGAGACGTGATAAAACTTGGCTGGCATTTTACATGGCAGATCTTGTGTCGAGTAAACCATCATGATGCAGCTCTGCACCATAGGAAAGTGCTGATTTTACATCCAAATCCACTCTAGATCTGCAGGAGGGGTGAGCAGGAGGGGGATTAGCATCTGGGTTTTGTCCAGGTGAGAACTCTCAGCTACTGATGAGAAGATGAATCCTTAACACATCTGCATTCCCAGATCACCTTGGGCGCAGGCAGCAGAGTGTGGCTCAAAAAAAGAAAATGGTGAGGTCAGATTTCATGGGTTTTAATTCTACAGTTTCCTTTATGCTGCTTCCTGGTGGGGCGCCAAGGTAAGACAGCGAAGTGCAGCCTGGCACGAAGACTCAGTTTCACGTAACAGGAGGGGCTGGGCACCAAAAAGCACAGTGAGAGGGGCCATTTGCCCCAAAGCAATCCAAAGGCTGCTTTATTATTTTAAAAAAAAAGCTGCCATGGAAATGTATCTGACTGCTTAGGGAAGGAAAAGGCATTTCCCCTTGCTCACAGTCACGGTGCAGTAACGGGGTTGTGGGGCTGGGCACATCTGGGGCACACTGCTGGCGCCAGCGAGAGTGTGGAAACAACCACACACACTTCTGCAAGCTTCAGCGATGTTTTTAATGCAGGGAAAGTCCCTGTCAGTCTTGTTTCACTGCAAGGTCATCTGATGCCTGTCCTCCTCCTGAAAAGAACCCTGCACCTCCCTGGGGTGGAGGAGCCCAACTAGCACCCAGCTAACACAACACGTCTGGGAGGATCTGCTAATTCAAACAAGGGTTGCCAAATGGAACCGAAAAAGAACTTCTTAAATGCCACCTTTTGCTGACAAAAGGAGGAGGGAAGATTTTTTGCTGTCAAAGGTGTGAGACTGCCCTACAAACCTCACACCTAAAAGTGCCAGAGGTATAAAAATGCTGCTTTTTCTGTTCCTTGTCCAAATCTGTTCTTCTTTTTGGTTCTGCTTCTTCTGTTTTGGGCTCTGATAGCATTAGGAGAGTTTCAAGATCTTCGAGCACCTGAGTGCTGATCACGGAAGTCTGGGGGTGGCGAGGGAAGGTGTGACTGACATGGAGGGTGGTTGGGTTGGGTTAGAGCTCATGACAGTGAGTGAAAGGCACAGGCCCTCTCACCACAAGCTGACATGGGACTTCCCAGAGCAATCGTGTCACTGGGACCATCCTCTCCAGTGCACTGGTTCACTCGAATCACAGAATGGTTTGGGTTGGAGGAGACCTCAAAGATCATCTAGTTCCACCCCCCCTGCCATGAGCAGGGACACCTGCCACTAGACCAGGTTGCCCAAAGGCCCATCCAACCTGGCCTTGAACTCTTCCAGGGATGGGGCCTCCACAGCTTCTCTGGGCAACCTGTTCCAGTGCCTCATCACCCTCACAGGGAAGAGTTTCTTCCTAATATCTAATCTAAATCTCTCCTCTTTTAGTTTAAACCCATTCCCTCTTGTCTTATTCCCAAGAGGGAACATTTGCTGAGTCAGCAGAAAAGGAGGCTGGGAGGACATTGTGGCATGTAAGTACGGAAACTTGCCTTTTTTTGTATCTCTGGTCAGTCCTCAGTCTCTGCTGTCTTCTGAGGCTGGATGACTTCTCCATCAGAGATACATCTCCAAACATTCGTGAGGCCGGGGCCTTCTTGGGGCTTCACAAGTCACTCAGCAACCTCACCTTGATTCATCTGAACCAAAGCTGAACCTGGTCTCACACAAAGGTGTCTGGCTGGGCAGAGCACCCTGAGTACACACTTGAACCTAACTTACCTGGGAGGCAAGGCTAAAGGAGCAGATGCTCAGAAAGAAAATGCAGGACTGCCAACACAGGCAGCATTTTAATCAAAGACCAGTTTCCTACTCTGAGAGTGGATGCCGTGGCGGCTGTCTGCAGAAATAGATACTTCACAGTCTTTGCAAGGGGAAGGTCCTTGAAATAATTTCCAGGGGACTGAATCCACATCTTAGTTTGATCTTCCCGGCCCATCTGAGACTAAAAAGCAACTTCCACATACACTTCAAATTCGTCCTTGGGGTCCTGCAGAGCCCAGCAGTGGACCTCACTGTGCTCAGTGGAACGTCCTAGCCCAAACACAAACCCAGACTGGGAAGAGATGGACCTTTACAACAAACCCTGCCATTGTCCTTACCTGGCACTGATGTCCCCAGCGCAACAAACACGACCGCAGTGACTGAGTCCTTCAAGCCAATGGTGCAGCCGAAGTGGGATGCCAGGTCGCCGATGAAAGCTGTCAGAAGGCCGATCATGAGGATGGAGACAACGAAGCAAGCCCAGCCATTCCAGTAGTCTGTTGGGGGCACGAAGGCAAAAAGGACCTTCCAGAAGACAGTCAGAAAGTGCATAACGTAGTCGAAGCAGGAGGGCAGCTTCTCCTCCCCACATTCATCGTCATCGTCATCTTCCCCTGGAGAAAACCACCAGTGCCTGATTAGACTCACCCATCCTGGAAGAGGTTAGGCAAAGCTCCTGTGCATACTACAGCCTCGCAAAAGCCGTCTCTCATGATTTGGGCCCTAGAAGGCCTTGAGCTCCAAATATCTTATTTTCTGGGCAATCATCAGAGGGGCTTGATGACCTTTTCTGGCCCCTTCCCACGGCACAGAGAGACCCTCCATAGGCATTGGTCTCGAAAACCAACCTGCACTTCAGAAAACACAGAGCCTCATACCAGCACCTCTGCCTGGGTTTAACCACCAGATGCTTTCTGGGACTCAGCCCCTGCTTGGGAAGCCTTTCCCTAGAAGATGTGGGAAATGACCAGCCTCACGCTGACTGGAGCTGATCGGGATGGACAAACCCACCAAGAGTGACACATGCCTCATGGAGAGTCCCTTAAGGAAGCTCTTTTCGAGCTTTTTTTCACAAGTGCCTGAAATTGCTGCCAGCTCTCTGGGAAGACAGCTGGTTTGGGTGGCTGCCAAGCTGATAGCTCTGGTGCTTCACCTTTGCTGCAAACCAGCACCCAGCTGTGAAGAATTACCTGCCCTAAAACCTCCCTGATCCACCACTGCTGACCATCCTTCCCTGTTGCATTTCTCTGTCCCTGCCTGTGCATCCCTATGAGCTCGGCTGCCCATTCCTTTCGGTTTGGTCTGACCCAGCGCAATGGGCACCCCCTCCACATGAAAACGCTTTCACATTTGCAACCCTTCCAAGTAGCTGTCAAGCACTCCAGGTCATGAGCCAGCTATGGGGCATCACTTGTCACAGCAAAAATCCACCTTCCTTCTTCTCTCTGTTTTCTGTCCCTGATCCAGGTCAGTGCGTCACTTCTCACCAATCTGTTGGTAATGCCTTGCAAGGGTCATTTTCCCAGTGTGAGCCTGACAGCAGTCCTCGCCCCATCTCCGCTCACCAGACTCATTGTGTGGGTCAGATCCTGGCTCTCCTGGCGCTGTGCTGAGCACGTGGCCCTGCACAGCACACCTCTGCCCACAGCTCTGGCCCCTGCAGCACCTGCCAGACCTCGGTCTACAGCACAGATGGGGAGTTGGGGATTTGAGTCCTTGTTTCCATCTTGCCTGATGTCCCAGAGGCTCTCAGGCCTGGAGTGCCAGCTGCTGCATGCCCACAAAGGCTCTCAGGGAGTTGTGCATCCATAGCCAGGCCCCTCTGGACTGGGGGGCTCATGCCCAGAAGCTCCCCTGTGGGTCAAAGGGAAAGAGCTCAGCAGATGTTGGACTGTCCTGGCTCCCCTCCCCTGGTTCCTCCACCTTTCCCTAGCACATCTTCATTTGGTCGGTCCTGGCAGGGCCATGGGGATCCAGGCAGGTGTCTCAGTTTCTTCATTCCTTGCTCCATGTGTCAGCACCTCACCTGTCTCTCCAAAGTCACTCGGCATGCAGCCTCCAGGAGTCCCTGTCAGGTGGGCTGACCCCACCAGTGAGCCCCCCAGGGCTGGAGACCTCTTGCCTGACCCCAGCAGCTCTGATGAGGCATTTCATGAGCCCACTGGCCAGCCTGTCCTCTGGGTGGGCTGTGTGGTGAAGGTGGAGCTGCCCCAGCCTGGCACAGTGCACAGTGCCAGAGCTGTGGCACAGTCAAAAACTCCTCCTGCTCGTGCTCGAACCATCCTGAGCATGAAGGGGATGTGACACTTTCCCAGTGAAATCAGTGGGAGCCTTCCCGTTGCCCTCAAGGAACAAGGATGGGTTTCTAATTCACAGATGTGGGTGATTCCAAGGCCATTGCAAGCTGTGTTAAAGCACTCAGGCTGGTGATTTGTCACTGTCTTTGATGCATTTTTTTCCGTCCAAGGACGTGGACCACCAGATCTCCCTGCACAGCTGTTGGCAGAAGCTCCTCACCAAGGGGAGGAGGCAATGTGCAGTCCATCCCCATCAGACGGCATGAGTGAGCCTGGCTCTCCCTCCCGGCAGGACACCTCAGGATGGTGGGAAAGAGGGGCAAGCTCCAGAGCAGCCAAGGGCACCCCGTGAAACCTAATCCTCTGCTCTGCTCCACCGCAGTGGGTGAGGGGACAAGGTCCCTCCTTGCCAGACACTGGGTTTAAGGGGATGATGGCTCTGTGCCTGGGTAAGCTGCTTCTCCCAGCAGCCACAGTACTGATCAGGCTGGCATAAGCTTTTGAATGAGCCTGTGCTGTTTTTACCTGCCCCATTGCTGGCCAGGGTGAATATTCCTCCTTTCACATCTTCCTCCACAATGCGGATGTTTGATTGAATAATAAAATGTATAAAGCCTCCCACGGGGCGAGTAAAATGGTCTTGCTGTACGCTGTGTACCAATACATGGGTATCAATTAACCCCATGTTCAAATGGTGGCTCTGTGCCATGACAACGGAGTTACTGCAGGAAGCTGCTGATGTGCTGCTCGCTCTGCTGCGGCTCATAACAATTGTTTTCTGCCTCATCACAAAGGTGGTGATGAAAAGCCAAGTTGGGGATCAAGACACGGCATCGTTCCTGGGAGAGTGGACACTAAACCCTGCACATTGAAATTTCACCTCTTGGCCACTCCCCTGTGTGGTCCTGCAGAGAGTACACACAGCACACGGGAGCAAGAAAGGAAAAGGCCCAGCGATCGCAGACTGTGATCACCCTCAAGAGGTTTTGGTAACCTATAAAGGGAGTCAACCTGCTCTTGGTTTGGCCCAGCTCCAGTACATGGAAGCCTAGCGCTCTGCTGGCATCCTTGGGGCTCTCAGCAGAGATGCAGCTGCAGGGTAGCGATGGAGCCAGTGAGAGCAAGGCAGGAGGGAACGTCTAATGCAGATACCTCTGTACGTAGAGGAGACAGCATCCCACGTGAGGGCTGGGGTGAAGCTGGAGGGGATTCAGTGGGACCACCCAGATGACTGGAGTCTGGAGGATGTTGCCTATGGGGAAAGGTGGAAGGAGCTGGCTTGGTGAATCAGGAGGAGAGGAGGTTGGAGGGGACCAAGCAACAACCTACAGTGACTTGGAGGGCAGGAACAGAGGTTGGAGCAAAACTCCCCTCTGCACTTACAAGTGATACAAGGTGCAACAGCCACAAACTGCAACTTGGATAGTAACATCACGAAAAATGTCTTCTCCAGGAGGGTGGTGGAGCCCTGGGACACATACCCTGATGGACATAATTTCTGGAGGTTTTCAATATTTGACTAAATGAAACCATGACCAATCAGGGAAAAGTCCTACTCAGCACCCTGCTGGGATGCAACTTTACACACATTGTTTTTCTTCAAAGCACCTTTGCAGATCAAGACCAACACATAAGACAGAAGCAGTGGGATACTTGATGTCTGGACAATAACTTGATGGGAAATCACATGTTGCTTGGCTTTAAAGCTTCAAATTCATTGTGGCAGAAACAGTAGCTAATCAGCGGCATGGTGTTATTATTTTGGCAGATATAAATACCCTATTCCTGTGCATTGTTGTGGACATAAGTAACAGTTTTTCAGCCTGGGAAGTCTATGCTGGCCTGTTTTGGGTTTGGTTTTTTTTCTTTCTCATTGCACAAAGGCTGGTATTGGCACGATACACCATGTTGTGCTCACACAGTAATTTTGCAGCAGGTATTTTAATCCTGTCCCAAGCTGTAAGGCAGCAGGACTGTCATGGGTCTAAATCTTTATGGAGAAGATAAAACAGACTGAAAAATGAACATGAGTGCCACTGTCATAACACTCATCCAGAACTGTCCATCATTTTGTTGAGCAGCAATAACGTCTCTCTTTCAAAGAACCGGCCAGATCCTATAAAGGTGAGTTGAATCACAGAGTGAGGTTGGATGGTGCATTCAGGAACAGGCTCACAGACCCCAGGACGATTTTGCTGTGGAAGAAACTTTCTGGGCTGTTGGGTGCACACCAGAGGCAGCTGTGGGTGAGAGGCTCCAGCTCAGCCCCACGGGCAGCACAGGATGGCACGGCACGGTGTGGCATGGTCTCACCTGCACCTCCACTGCCCTTCTGCAGACCTGTCCTCCTGCTGCTCCATCACTCACCCTCCCTGCCAACATTGCCTCCAGTTCCTCATTGGGTAGGAAACGGGGTTTTAATGTTTCTTTTCCCAGCTGGGATGCTACATTCTGAAGTGGGAATGTGTGACTTTCACCTGCTCTCCATGGTGGGCTGCAGGGAAAAACTCAAACCCAAATTCCAGCGTTTAAGGCATTTTAACTTGCTCAGCACAAATCTTGAGGAGCTAAATCCTGTCAAAAAAAGTAGGCTGAGAGCTCAAAGACAAACTACTGTTCCCCAGCTGCAAGGAACAGTTCATAGTCACCAAAATATGCCACATTTATTAAATGTTTTTTAATCATCCTGTTAGCACTGGTGATGGCTGTATATTCAAGACACAGCGGCAACAGGGCTGTGACATAACCACAGTCTTTACGTGTGTCACAGAGATGGGATCCAAGTACCAGTGATTATCTTTGCTTTAATATGGGATGCAATTAAATAATTGATTGTGGCATAGATTAGTTTAGCCATATTAGCTATAAAACCTGCAGCAAGGATTGTCTTGCATGATAAGTTCATGCCATATCCGAAATAATGGGAAGCTCTTGGCTGGAGGCTCTAAGAATAACTGTGCTACAAGAGGAGGGATCACAATTGGAGGAGATAGCTGCTGCACAATGTCCTGTCCTCGTTTTCAGAGGCGGAGGATAAATGGTATGGCAATCACTTTTAATTACTTTGTGCTGGGCAGAGGTCACCCTGTGCAGCAGAGCTCGAGGTAGGAAGTGCGAGCGTCCCCCCATGCATTTCATTGCACAGTGAGCCAGATGAGCTCAAATTGCCTTCCACAGTGATTTAATCTCAGATCGTTCATTTTGCCCTAATGCGTGCACACAGGCAACTCAGGCTGGACTGTGAAGTTGTAACATCCAGCCAGTGAGTTATAGTGTCTCCAGCTGCTAAAACCACATCTGGAGGAGATCTTTCTTTTATCTTCCACAGATGTGGGAATGCTAATATATTCTACACTGGGCATACTGGTAAACATGGCACTGGCGCTTCAGAGAACAGTACAACAGGGCATTTCTGATGGAAAGGCAGTTCTCCAAGGGAGGGAAGATGTGATCAGATGTGATCTGATATGACCACAGAGATCATGCGCTGCTGCAGCTACTGAGCTGCTGAGCATAACCTCCAGACACAGCTGGCTGGAGCAGCAAGAGTTCCTGAAAGCAGGGGGGTCAAGGGCACATTTTGGCCCACAGAGAGGGGGACTCAGCGGCTGTCTTAGGGCTTTGCACCCTCGCTACTGCGTTGTGCTCACCGCAGCAGTACGTGGGGCGTGAGGGATGGGGGGGACTGCTGTTTTGCACCAGCACCGTTTATGCTGCTCTGACTTTAAACACTGCATTCGCCTTCCAAATCTGCCTCAGTGAAATGACTTCTCCCCTTGGGCACCTGGTAACAGCCAGGGTGTTTCTCTGCTGGGTGCCACAGACACACTTAATGCAGGAGGTTTCCTACACATCAGACAAGGTGATCTCACGAAAGGGTTTAATCAGCTGTCTTATGCAGATGCTGTAAATAACTCCACCACCTGTTTTGCCTCCTGCTGCTCCACTACGGTCTGTATTACTGATACAGCAAAGCTGGGACATGAGCGAGGTTGATCGAAATTCTCCTGGAGCTGTGGTCCAAACTCACCCGCGCTGACAGTAATAGCCTCAATAAACTGCTCCCTCCAGCTGTTTGTGCCAACCACCAGGGCCAGGTTCGTCTTCTTAATGAGCTTGTCCACTGTGTTCTGTGGATGGAGATGCAGAGGAAAGAATTAGGGGTTATTGGGCTGGAGATGCTGGGCTAAAACCCACTGGTGCTAGTGCTTACAGCCATGCTCTTATGGAAAAAGCTTAGTAGATTTTAAGCTCAGGTCAAGAGCCCCAGCAGCAAAAGCAAATGTAAGTACTTGCAATTCCCCTAGCTGCTGCTCAAAAAGACCTTTTGAAACCTGCTCATGATAGGAGTTTGAACCATCTCAGTGGAGTTTTAACAGCAAACAGCGCTGAGGTGCCACAACTCCTGTTGTTCCCAATGCCTTGGGAAGATTTTTTACTGGGCTGCTTCAAAACCCTGGATCAAGACCCATTTGTGGCGCTGGGCTCTACCTCTCTGTGCTGCTCAGGAGCTGGAGCTCAGCACCAGCAGGGAAGGTGCTGTGGCAGCAGCAGGTAGGAGATGCTCCTGGGCAGGCAGCCTGAGGGCTGTCTGCATGCCATGATGTCTCAGACACACACTGATGGCCTGCAGCAAAACCATGGGAGGGAGGCAGCCACCACTGCGACACAGTAAGGTCGTTATTTTTTATACTATAGAAAAATGGAAAAGATAATGACATGGCCAGTTTTCAGCTCTTGGTCTGGCACACGCATTCACGGCAGCTTAGCTTCACAACCATTAGCGTACCGGCCCTTTGCACTGCGGGTCCCAGGCTGTAGGTAGGACCTGGGTGCAGGACATCACCGTGAGGATGAGGTTATATTTTAGATCAACCTGCAGCATTTTGGAACCTAGTCAGCTCTTAGGCTCACCAGACTGATGTGCTTTTATAATAATAACAACCACAAACAGTCTGTGAGTGGGACAGAAAGTCTGGGATCATCCTCCAAGGACCATGGCTGTGGGCTAATGGACAGAGTGAGGTGCAGAGTGTATTTTAACCCACCGCCATCTCACTGGAGTGACCCTTCCATTATGCCTGAGCTCAGCCACCTGTCAAAGTGTCCCTTGGTCCTGCTCTGAGACCTTGTGATGCCAGGAGCTGCTTTGCTCTGCTGCGACACCACTAACATGTGCTTGCCAATGCTGTCCAAACACAAAAGGAGGGTCCCCAGCTGGAGGGGAAGAAGAACAGGGACAGGAGATGTGGACAGTACCTTGAACTCATAGGATTCCTCAATGATGACTTCGAGCTTGGTGTGCTCCCCCAGGACTGGGCGCCCCATCTCTGCAATTCGACGCTCTTCCTCCTCCTTGCTGGTCAGCGGCTGCTTTTCTTCATTCTCCTCTGCAAAGCAAAGAGCCCGTTGGTGAGCCAGGTCTGGCTGGTCCCTCTCTGGAGCTGGCTTCCCATCAGTGGGGGAGGTCAGGAAGCCTCCAGGTGGGAGCGTGAATGACAGAGCAGCTGAGGAGGTCACTGAGCAATAGACAAGGTAGTTTTGCTGGGAAATGCTAGCAAGAGGTCTGCAACTTGTCCAACCTTAGTAGGAGTCCAGTTTGCCCTCAGGGCTGGGAAATAGCATATCGCCTGGTACCTGCTGCCTCTCCCACAGGGATGCTGGGAGGGAACATATCATCACTAAGGCTGCTCCATTTCCCAGCTCTCCAGGTCTCCATCAGGGTATGGTCAGGACATTTCTATCAGCCTGCTACAACCAGAGAGAGCTGCCAGCAGCCCCAGGGTTGAGCTGGGTATGAAATCTTGGCTCTGCCTCCTTCTGAGCAGGCCTTTACCCTGCAGAGGGGGCTGGCAGATAGAGACCATGAAACTTCTGCTGTGATGGTGGGGCTGGAGGAAATAGTGCTGAGCCATACAGGTGTGAGGAGCCATATACCGGACATGCCCTGGCCCCAGGCCCTGAGAGAGGAAGCAACGGAGAGACTACAACAGGAATAGAGCAGATCTGCACCTCCACTGGCATCTGTGCAGCCTCTGGGGCATGGGAACCCCAGGCAGCATGGCTTCTGTCACTGCCCCTGCACAGACCCCCACTGAGCTCCATTCCACCCCAGGGATGGACAGAAGGACATCAGGGCTAAGAAGGGCTGGAGACACTTGGAGACAGGAGTTAAAACTGTCAGTAGGCAAACACCCCAGTCAGTTTGTGTTAGACCACCACAGCCCTTGGACATCACGCTGTGGGTACCTTGGATGGTGACCACGGTGCAAGGAAGAGGATGATCTCTAGCTTGGACCTTCCTGAAGACAGGTTTGCCTATCAAAATGATCAGCAGGAGATCAGCAGGAGGGACTGTACGCCCCATGCAAACCGCTGCCGTGCAGTTAGTAAACTACTCCTACTTCACACAGGGTTAGTGTCACTCCCTTGCTGGTTGCCCTTGACTGCACAGGTGGCATCACGCTGCGAGAAAGCTCTTTATCTCCTGCTGGTCAACAGGACCAACCTTGTGGACAGAGCCTTGTTAGTCTGAATTATTTTTTCCAGGTCTCCTGAGGGGCTGCTCTGCAAAGTGCAGGACCCAGACCTTCTCTCTCTGCAGTGCTTGGCCTAGTGATGGGTGCTTGGCTGTCTAATGACGGATGAGCAAACCCTGCTGCTGGCTCTCACTGGTGGGAAGGGCAGGGGCTGCGTGCCTGAAGCAGCCATGGTGTCCCGCACCTCTCAGTGCCTGGGCACCCTGGCTGCTGCCTGGGGAGTGAGGACAGGCTCCCTGTGCTGTGCAGAGCCCTCTGCACACCTCCTGTGCAGACAGCATGGAGAGGATGGCTAGATCAAGTGGAGAACCCCCCTGGGCTCCAAGATACTGAGGGGGGATGCCTGTCACTTCAGGGGTGACGGCTCACCCCCCCCCAAGGTGGGGTTAGGTGTATGCAGCAGGCAGAGCACTCTGTGAGAGGACACGGTGTTAGTGTGGCTGGACAGGGTGGCGGGGCCATGGCATGGTGCCTTCTTACCCTTCCAGAGTTTCCCTCCAGGACAGAACAAAAGCAAAGAGGAAACCAAGAGGAAAGAGCAGGGTGAGCATATGGCCATTAAGAGGAGGGAAGGGGGCAGGGAAGGGGGGAGAGCAGAAATCCATACCTGTGATGGTGAAGCCACCTAGATGAAACAAAAAATGAGAGAGAGAGAGAGAGAAAGAGAGAGAGAAGATTAGCATTGGCACAGCAACATGGACCCCTGCAGCGCACAGGGATGTTGTGGTCCTTCCCTGCCCCACGGCTGAGGACTGTGGACATGGGGGGGCTGCTCCCCGACCCGTACCCCAGGGATAATGTGGGGACACCCACACACAGGCTTTTCAACCCACATCCGCAAGCTGCCGCGCCCCAGAACCTAATATATGCGGCAGAGTGGGGAAAACCAGCGTGAGCCTGCCCTGGGACTGGGGGTGCTTCAGGGAATGAGGGTGGCTTTGCTTCCCTCCCTGGCCACCCTGTCGTGGGGATGGCCAGCAAGGAAATTCAGAGGCTGAGTGGGCTCTAAATCTCCCCAAGACTGGAGGCAAAGTTTGCACCGTCTCTTTAAAAAGGATCGGCCAACTTTCCTGTCCAGCCACAAGCATCCCTAAGTCGCCAGGCAATGCTGTCCCTGCCATGCCAGTGTAAGAGGTGACAGACCTGCACGGCGCAGGTTTGTAACTCGGGGTGTCGGTGGGTTTGCTGTGGCTGTAACAACACCACTCTCAAAAAGTGCTCCTTGCCACAGTGGGTTACGACTCGTTAACGTTAGTGGCTTTGGAGCTCTACTCCAAGGAAAGATGTGGCATTAGATACCTAAGCTTACTTAAATAGTGCTGACCACCCTAAAAGAGAAAGTCGTGAGCAAAGAAAAATGTCAAACAAAATCAATTGTCTTCCGAAAATACACAGACAAACTGGAAAAATGGAAAAGAAAAACGAATGCGCGCTTACCAAGCTCATTCAACAACAGGGCTGTGAAGGAGACAGACAGAGACAAACACAGAAGAAGAAAAGTAAATGAATAATGAAATCAAAAGGGATATCCATAGAAAGACTCCAGATCCCAGGGCAGAGATTTCAGATCTGTAAAGCTGCAGGATACCATTAGTGTTGAGAGAAAGGCACTAAAAATAAAGGAACAGGAACGTTTCATGGGTTGTGGATTTAAAATAAAAACTATTGCAAACATGAGGTGGATATGGGATTAAAAGGCACACTCCAAAAATTAATTTTTCCCCTTTGAATTTTATGTGCAAGATCTTCCATCGGTCTAGGAGGCAGTTCTGCCCCGGGGGAGGACACAAGACGTCCCATGTGCAGCGGCTACTGGCCTTGACCTCCTCCAGCTGCCTCCAGCAATAGCTCCAGCAGGCAGCTGTGCTTCTGGCATATACAAGGGAAGAAAAGCCTGTGGCAAGGCTTGGCACAAGAATCTTGTTGCTCAATATTTTAGGTCCCCAAACCAAAAGAAAAAGCCTCTCCCTTATTGCACCTGTGGGTCTCTGGCCCCCGAGGTGCTGACCCCACCATGGCTACATGGCCCCAGGGTGACATTTCAGAGGTGCTCTTGTCTCCGGGGTGCTGAGCACACAGCTCCCCCTGCCTTGCTGCCTCTCGTACAAAACCAAGCACAAAAAAAGCTTACAAAAAAATCATTGCATGGCCAAAGCAGCAAATGGTGTCCTTTAAAATCTTGACTTGCCTTCCAGCTAGTTTGCAAAGGTCTCCTCAGTTATCTTTGTGACCAGGAAGATGAAGAACTTTCTTTCCTTTTCCTTTTATTTTTAATTAAAAATTTCATCTGGGTTCTTGTGGGTTGGTATCACAATTCTTAAACTTGGGCCCTGGAAGGCGTGTTTGCTCTTGCCAGACTCAAAAGGCTGAGCCACGCTCATCCCCGTGAAGCTGGGCAAAGCCGGAGTCACTGATCTGAGTCATCTGGCACCACTGGTTATGATCCACAGATGTCACCAGCACCATTTAATGGTACAAATCCCACCTGCAGAGCCTGGGCCATGCCAGTATGTCTGATTTTTTAGCCCTGCTTCTGTTAGCTAGTCACATAAATCAGCAGAAAATCTGATGGAGGGGGTGATGCAGCTGACCGAGACGGCACCTGCACTGAAGGGGGATGTGGATGCTGCTCGATGTGTTTTGTCCCACTCAGTGTGGGGACCACTGGGGACCATCTGTGTCCTGAACAAATAATATATTATAACCCCATGCCTGCTGATGGGAGAGATTATGTCCCAGAAATTAGAAAGCAGCTCCAAGGCAGACAGACCACATGCTGCTACCAATTTTTTACAAAGGCTTTAATAGGGGTCTGTTGTAGGGCAACTAATTATCTTAAGTAACTTTAAAACTGCTTCTTGTTCAGCTACCAATAGTGTGCAGAATTAGCTGTTGCCATTAATTTTCACTTAATTTCCTAGCAGAAAAAAATTCATGGAAAAATAAGTGAACTCTGTCATTTTGGGAAGGTTTGCAGTTCGTTTAGAAATGTGATGAAAGAGGAAATTGTTTTTATTATTCCTATGAGAAGCTATTATCCAGTGAGGAGCCATGAAACTTTATTTGAATATAACCTGATTTCTCCTAGACTGATTGCATCCTACGGTATTACCTGCTGTGATTCTCAGCTATTTTCAGATCCTAGTGCCAGTATAAAGAGGCTGAAATTACTGCTCTGGCCATGCATTTTATTTCAAGCAAAGGCTATTTTATCTTCCAATAAAAATGACGCAGCATCGCCTTCTTACTTCTCAAGCCTGATTATTCTCCTCGATTAAACGAAGGGGTAGCTGCGACATGGCAGAGCAGCCCTCTCGAAATATCTCTGGGCACTAACAATGCTCATCGTCCCCTGCCTGGGTCCTCCGGGGCCCTCCCGGGAGTCCGCCTTACTCCCGAGGGGCCCTCGTGAGTGAGACGGAGTCCTCCCAAAACGAAAGAGGAAAGAAAACAGAGCAAAAAGGTGCAGTGGCCAAGCTTCAAAGGAGGGAGGGCAAAACGGCCGGGAGCCAAAGTGCGAGGAGAAAGGAGTGTGAGAGTAGAGAGACACAGAGAAAGCGGACGGCAGCGTCTCGAGAGCTGGTCTGGTTTTACTCTCACACCTTTCACTCCTCGTCGTAGCCACACCGGGTCCCCAAGCACAAGGAAGAAACTGCACTCTTTCTCATACTCCTCACGGTCAAGTATTCTAAGGGTAATGAATTTCCTGTGGGAACACAAGACAAAGGCAAACACATGATTGGCATCACACACGCATGCAGTTCACGTCCGCCCGGGTGCCGTGGTGCCGGAGATGGTCGGGTGGGGGGAAGCGGCTGCACATCCCCCCTGGGGCGTATGGGGAAGGGCAGGAGCAGCCCCACCACCCGGCTGGGGCTGGACCTTGGTGGGCTGGGGAAAGACTGACTTCAGGGGGATTGGGAAGTGTCCTCGCTCCTGCCCTTTACCATAGGCATTGGGGATGTGAGCTCAGTGTTGCAGGTGCCAGGCATGAGTGAGCCAGACAGGGACACACAGGCTGGGCTCAGCCCCGGAGCACGTCCCCCACCTTTCTTCTCACTCATCTCCACCAGCCGGGGCTCCCCGATCTCTAGGTAGAAGGTCTTGTTTTTCTCATACTCCTCATCATCTATCACCTTGATTGATATCGTTTTGCTGGAACAGAGAAGAAGAAATAGAGATTCAAGAGTAAGGGGGGAAAGGGAGGAGGGGAGACAGGGAGAGGAGGATGGAAATGGCAGAAAGGGGCTGCGGACAGAGAACAGTGGTCTTGGTAGCACAGGCTGGAGGGGCAGCACGGCCAAAAGCAAAGGGCAGGAGCCAAGGGACCCAGCTTGTCTCAGGATCACAGGGTCAGAGCACCAGCAGCTCACAGGGTGCCATCCTCCCTGGCACAGCCAGAGGCCACGGCTGCACACGGCGCAGCACGGACCAGTCTCCCCCAGAGGTGCCTCGGCCTGAGGGCAGCAAGACACGTCCCTTTCCAAAAATCCAGGGTGCAGAACAGCCCCTTGATAGCTTGCACACACTGCATAGGCTCTGGGGGCACAAGCACTGGGAACCAGCACAGACCAAGCCCCTGAAAGCACGATGCACTGCTTAAACCAGCCCCTGCACACTGAAGAGGTTCTGACTCGCCAGGCACAGCAGATCCATGCATAACGTCGTGATCAGTTTGGGCTTTGGAGGCTCCAATTTACAAGTTCCAAAGGGATGCTGGAGTTAGGACTTTTTCTGTGGAGGGAACATAGTCTTTCTGGTTAGGGCAGGGTGAAGGAAAGCTTCACTGATGGTGAGATCTGACTTCTTTGCAAGCAGCACAATCTTCCCCAAGACCCAAAGCTTTGGTTCTCTCCTGTTTGAGAGTCGTGCAGCAAGCCTCGCTTCTCACGTGGCTCAGGGTTGCTGAATTTGCCCCTGTGGCATCAGCAGGGCAGGTCTGAAGGCAGAACCCCTGCTCAGAGCACAGCCACAAAGCACGCACCATGAAGGGCAAAAGCCTTGCAGGAGGCTGTGGTCACCAGCAGAGAGCTTTGCTCCTTGGGGCACCCGATGGAGTGAAATTGGAGTGAATGAATTGCTTTACCAGTGGGCAAAATGAGCACGGAGGAAGTTTTCCAGCTTTTTTCAGGGACTCATGTAAGTAGCCCAGAAACACCCAGCCAAAAGCTGCTCACCAGAAGGTGACCAGACCCCTGGGGTACAAGGGGCTATAGTGCACAGGGGGACACTACTGTGGTCTTTCCTGCAGTGCAAAGACCTTGCAAAGACAAGATGGGGGGCAGAAACGCAGCAGTCCCTGCTCCCACCTGGAGCGCCCTGGAGCAGGGACTGTCTGCAGCCCTCTGCTTGCTGCCGACCTCCCGGGTGGGTTCGCTTTTTCCCCACGCTTGATGGCACTGCCCTCCTGTGAATGCTCTTGATTAAACAAGCTTCCCAGTCGTTTTCCCACTGCCCAAGCCTGTCTGTCCCGTCCTTCCAAGAAATACCTCTCGTCCCATCCTTGGCTCCTCTGTGCTTTCCATGGGCAGCCAGCACAAGTCAGAGCAGCCCCGAGGCTGCTCTAATATATGACCAAGGAGGATCTGCTGCTCCTGGCAGGTCCCAGCACTGAAAACCCATAAACATGGAAGAAAGCCACGCTCTAGGGGAGTTACATTCAGGCCATGCTGCTGTAATTCCTGGCTTTCTCCCCTCCTTGCGCGTCTGTACTGCCACCCAGAGCCCCTCTGTTAAGCCGACGAGCCTTTGGCAGCAGAGCCGACATTTTATTATCATTCAGAGCAAACACCACCAAGCACTTGGAGGAACAGCCAGGATGATTTCTTGTGCTGTTTGCTATGAGTCAGAAGTGTATTAAGTTTGCCCTTCATGCTTATAATGAAACCATTTACTCAAGAGCAAGCGATGGCTGTGAAAAGCGTAACAATGCAGCGTGGCTCAGGGTAATTGTATTTCATAATTAGTATCTGTAATAATTTGTTCTGTTTATAATTATTGCTGCAATAGGTTTGTACATCGGAAAAATAGTTACCAAGTATGCAGCTGATCTTGCTTTGCATTGATGAGTTAGGGGAAATTATCATGTATTAAAAAACTAATGAAGGATGCAAAAATGCTCTCAGCCAAGCTATCAAAAAGGGCCTGACAGAATTAAGAGAATGGCACAATTTCAAAAGCATTACTAACGAAATCAATAATTTCCCTGACAACTCCCATTAAAATGTACACTGCACCCTGCCCCCATGTATGAAAAAAGCCTTTCTCAGGAAAGTTAATTAAAAAAGCTGCCTTCATCAATTCTGAGGGCAGCAGAGGTATCAAGACTTAAACTTCCTATGGGTGTGCTCGGGCTTGCTGCGGGTGGCATTCCTCAAAGCCCCACGAAGTAATTCTATCCCACAGAAAGAAACCTGGGTGCCAATTAGAAAAAGCTGTTCCTGACGCTCAGACCCCACATCAGTGGGACTTCCTTGAATAACGTGGCTTTGGGGCTTACAGTGCCGCTGCCAGCAGGTGCTGCTATTATGCAGTTTTCCAAGTGATCTTTCTAGGGTGCGAGCAAGTGTCCTGTGCCGGGCAGATATGTGCGCTGCTGCTGTTTCTGCTGTACAAGGTTGTTGGGGAAAAGGGTGGGATGAACAAACAGCAAGCCTGCTCTCTGGATGAATCTCCAATCAGCAAGAATTGCTGAGGCAAATTTGTCCCTGGGATGAGACTGCAATCCTGGAGAAAAGGATTTCCTCCTAATGGTGTTTGAGATCGCATCTGTTTGAGAAACAGCAAGTACGTGAAAATAACACAGGCTATTCTTAGAGCACGCCTGATCTCCATCGCACTGCCTTTCGCCTGCTGCAAAGCTCCTCCACAGGAGGAGCCACGCAGGCGGCCGTGCAGCAGGGTTTGACCAGCGAAGGATGAAGATCAGGCAACTGCACAATTTGTCCCATGTTGGAGTAAGGGCTGCTTTCTACAGTAACCTGAAACACACACCGATGACACCCTGCTCTTGTTGGACCCTCTGACACGGTCTCTGCTTCTCACCCAGGTAGAGATTTGCTGGGTAGTGTGGACTGTGACAGTGTGAGGAGCACCAAGCCAGTGCGGGGCTGCCTGCATGGGCTGTGGATTGCAGCACATGTGGCTTCACCTAGTCCTGTGCTCGTGCTGCATTCAGCATCCAGTTTTCCAAGCCTGCTGCCTGTAGCCTCTTTTTCAGAGGTACACGTTGCTGTGTGAGGCTGGTTTTCTTGCATCACATGGTGCAAATGAGGCAGACCAGGAAAGCCTGGCAGAGCCAGGACAGCTTGCTAAGGCTCACGGACTGATGTGGGCTGCGGTGCTGAGCGCAGCAGCTGAGACATCTGCCCCTCGGTTTCCCTAGCCAGACACAGTGGCATGAAGTATGCCGAGACCTAAAGACAGTGCAAACACTGGCTGAAATTTTCATTTAAAATCTTTCTGTCCGGTGACTCCGCGGATCTTTCGTCACAAGACATGATAGTGCTTGTGTAAACAGAAAACAAAAGGGACACCCTGAAACCCCCACTGCTCAGTCACTGCAGGGCCAGAAACCAGGAGTCCCAAATCCATGAGACAGAGGGAAAACCCAGAAGATTAAACCAGAAGATTAAAGCAGCCTCTAAACAATTACACATTTTCTTCACCTTGTGTGAATCTGAGGTTGATCTAGATGGTATTTCCAAGCTATCCCTCAAATCGTCACAGAATGAGTTTTGATTTGGGGATGAAAGTGGTGTTTCTGCCATAATCTAACATCTCCAGGAGCTGGTTATTTAAGCCACACACTCAAGATCCCATGAGTGAGCAATCCCGCAGCACTTGAAAAACCTGGAATATTACTTTCCTGCCTTGTCGCTTGGTCGCACTGCAGGTGGGAAAGAGCGATTTCTGGATCATGTCTCCAAGAGATTTGGGTGCGTGGGGCTAGAGGTCCCTCTGTCAAGCCAGGCTATGTGTTGGCCTAAACCACCAGGCTTGGCACACCTCCTGCCTTCTTCCCTGCCCACTCCAGGGAGCTCCAGTGACACCATGGGGAAAATTTGCAGCAAATCACTGCTGCTGCTGGAGTCTTCCTTCCACTGGTATTGAGTCCGTTTTGCCTGAGCTCAAGAGTCCTGCTCTGGCACGAAGGCTGAGGGCATCCATGGTACATCCAACTGTCTGCGTTTCTGTACCAGAAATTTCTCTTCCCTGAGTCTGCAGCCAAAGCAATTGCTGAGGGAATGAGTTTCATCTCATTTCCATGTACTGGAAATCAAAGAATAAAACAAATCTTGCAGAATTGCAGCTTCAGCTCTTCTCCTCTTGCTGACACCCAGCAGCAAGAGAAGGATGGTATCTTTGTGAACACAGCGTACAAATCTCTGCCCTCACTCCAAGTCCAATGCTCTCCATCAGGATTAAGCTTTTGTTTCAAACCATGCTATTTCATTCAAACTGTAAAGGTCTTTTAACAGAGCATTCCCACACAACCCTTAGTTACAACAGCCCATGGAAAAGTCCTCTTGGCTGGTGATGCTCTGTTATACCAGGTCGGTACAGGGAAGAACTGTTATAGCTGGTCGGACCCAATAGCCTCTTCTGACAACTGCCAAGAGCACCTTGGAGTAGGAGGATATGAGAGCAGAATGTGTATATAGACCGTATTTCCAGCTGATGTTCTCCCAGCCCCCAGATATTGTGTCTCAGGGTTTTCCTAGCCAGACCAGGTTTCCTGCATTTAGCTGTGCTTTGCAGAGTTCTCCCATTTCCCTTTGAGCTTGGGTGAGGTTTTGGCATTTGCAGTATCCCACGTGCCAGGGAGAGCAATGCAATTTCTAATGCCAGCTCAGTGTTATGGACAGCAAATAGCTGCTCTTAGGAGGTGATGTGTGCTTGGCACCAGCATGCCAGCCCACCTGCATCTCCTGGGCACATCTCCGGAAAGGGCAAGAGAGAGCACCCACTTGCCTGTCTGCAAATGACCCCAGCAGGGGCCTGGCACTAGCTGGACAAGGCTGAATGTCCCCTGTCTAAAGGCAAGCAAATTGGCTTTGTACAATGGCAAAGGCGGGGCAAAAAGAGAGATAATGCTTAGAGAAAAATGCCACCTGGGGAAGGCACCCTGTGAGCGCTTTCATGCATGTGCAGGGACAGGCACATATCCAACGAGCTAGCACAGACTAGCACAGGGTGACAGGAACAGAACAGAGACCAACAGGGGAATATTTCTCTACAGGTATTTTTTTGTTCGAGGCCACATGAGAAGGTGGGCGCAGCACTGGGCAGAGGTGTAAGGACCTGGGACTCCCAACTCTTCTATCTCATAGAATCATAGAATCACAGAATAGTATAAAAATAATAACTGAGTTGGAAGGGACCCATAAGGCCCATCAGTCCAACTCCTGGCTCCACACAGGACCAGCCCAATCAGAGCAGATGACTGAGAGCACCATCCAGATGCTTTTTGAACTCAGCCAAGCTCGGTGCCATGAGCACTTCCTTGGGGAGCCTGTTCCAGTGACCGACCACACTCTGCGTGAAGAACCTTTTCCTGATATCTAACCCCTGTCGCAGCTTCATGCCGTTCCATTGGGTTCTATCGCTGGTCATCAGAAGGAGGAGATCAGTGCCTGCCTCTTTGCTCCCCCTCGTGAGGAAACTGTAGGTTGCCATGAGGTCTGCCCTCAGTCTCCTCTTCTCCAGGATGAACAGACCATGGGACTTCAGCATCTCCTCATACGCCTTCCTCTCTAGACCCTTCACCATCTTAGTTGCCCTCCTTTGGACACTCTCCAATAGTTTTATGTCCTTTTCGTACTGTGGCACCAAAACTGCACACAGTACTCGAGGTGAGGCCGCAGCAGCGCAGGGCAGAGTGGGACAATCATGTCCCTAGAGTGGCTGGCAATGCCATGCTTGATGCACCCAGGATATGGCTGGCCTTCCTGGCAGCCTGGGCACACTGTTGGCTCACGTTCAACTTGGTGTCAACCAAGACCCCCAAGTCCCTTTCAGCATGGCTGCTCTCCGGTGTCTCATCCCCCAGTCTGTACGTACAGCCAGGGTTGCCCCTTCCCAGGGGCAGAATCCAGCACTTGCCCTTGTTAAACTTCATGTCGTTGGTGATTGTCCAGTTCTCTAATCTGTCCAGATCTCTCTGCAAGGCCCCTCCACCCTCGACGGACTCAACAGCTTATTCCAATTTGGTGTCATCTGCAAACTTGCTCACAACACCTTCAAGTCCTATATCTAAGTCATTTATGACAACATTAAAAAGAACTGGCCCTAAAATGGAGCCCTGGGGCACCCCACTAGTGACTGGCCGCCAGCCTGATGCAACCCTGTTTACCATAACTCTTTGGGCCCGAACCGTCAGCCAGTTGCGCACCCATCGCATTATGCATTTGTCAAACTGTATGCTGGACATTTTGTCCAGCAGGATACTGTGAGAGACAGTATCAAAAGCTCTACTGGAATCTAAAAAAATGACATCAACTGCCTTCCCTTGGTCAACTAGATGGGTGACTTTGTCAGAAAAGGAAACCAAGTTTGTTAAACAGGACCTTCCTCTCATGAACCCGTGTTGGCAGTGACCAATGACTGCGTTGTCCTTTGGGTGTTTTTCAATAACTCCCAGCATAATTTTCTCCATAATTTTACCAGGCACTGAAGCCTAGCCAGGCTAGGCTCCATAATTTTACCAGGCACTAGCCTTTTCTCTCTTGCAGGATCTTGTAGCACCAGAAATTACTGGTGACAACCTACAAGGACCTTTGCATTCATTTCAAACCTGAGTATTTGCACAGTCACAGCACCCAAATGGAAATCCTCAAGATACTCGCAAAAATCCTGCCATTCCCAATCTACATGGTACTGTTTAGTTATGTGACATGGCAGAAAGCCCTCTCATGGCTCGGACAAGCGAACAGCACTGCCAGGACCAAAGGAGATTGCTGTTTCCAGGGCATCAGCAATCAGCTCCAGAGAGATCCAGGCAGGATATGCTGGGGGACAGGGGATATCCTCCAGGGCACTTCTTGGCAGGGCCAGATCTCCAGAAGCATAGATGTGTCAAGTCCAGCACTCACTTCCTACTGCTGCCCAGATTCAGCATGACGAAAGGTGGTTTTTCATTACCGCACAATGCATCTCTTAGCTCTTTCAGGACTGCAGTCATGCCTTTTTAACACTGGTTTCTTTCTTTTTCTTTTTCTTTCTTTCTTTTTTGTTTTTTCTTTTGAGTGAGACAATGAAGCTACCTCCATCCTTGGAGATGTTCAAAGCTCACCTGAATAACTTGCTTTAGCTTTGAAGTTGGCCCTCTGAGAAGAGGTTGGGCCAAAGACTTTCTAATCCAGAGACCTTCCAATACGGAGGCCTTGCCCACCTCAACCCTGCGGTGCACTTAGATCCAAGATTTCTCAGCTAAGAACACGTCATAGCTAAGAAGTGCTGCACATAGCCAGTAATGGTATCGCCAGTGGGCCAGGAAAAAGATCATCTCTAAACACACACAACCAACCGACCAGTATAGCAGTCAGTAACTCGCTTGCCCATGAGAACATGGCATGTTGTCCCTGCCTGGACAGACAGACACTTATTCCTGAATCAGTAGAGGGAATGATGTGCTTATGTAGCTTGTTATCCATCCAGCTTCCACTGATCACCCAGGAGATCTACATGAATACCTTGGAGGACTTTCAGCTGCAGATTCATAGTTACAACATCCAGGGTAGGCAGTTGAGAGTGGAGTTCTATTGCCTAAGCCCAGTGCTGCCAGCACTTCCCACCCAGAGGGTCAGCGATTGCGGTGAGAGAATAGCCACGAGACATGCACGTTCTGGAGGTGACATTTCAAAGACACATCCATCGGTGCTGCCTGTTCCAGCACGCATTCTCAGGCTCCCACAGAGAGCTGCGACATTGATTTCTCATACATCTGCTTGTCAGCCAATCACTTAATTAGCTGAAGTTAAAACTTGCCACGAGAGACGGGCGCATGGCTTGGGAGATTCCCTGCCTCATGCAGCTCGTGTGAGTGCTGGGCACTGTGCACTGCCTGTGCAGAGGGGTCAGCGGGCTGCTGCAGGGGACCACATGCTGTGGGGCAGAAAGCCCCCAAATCGCCATCACCACCAGCGCCAGTGGCCAGGGCCATGCAAACTGGCCATGGTCACAGTGAGCAGCCTGGACCAGACCCCAGGGCATGGCTGGAGCCAACCACCAAAAGCAAGGCAGCTCTTTCTCTGCCCATCCCTGCCTTCACTATGCTTTGCTTTCCATCTCCCTGGCTGCCCTTATCTGCCTGGCGAGCCTCCCCGGAGGCTGCAGGGGCTCAAGGCCCTGTCCATGCTGTTAGAGACGCAGAGACCTGTCTGCTCCCGCGTCTGTCTCTGCAGCACACAACTCTTCCGACCCGGGCGCCAGGGAGTGCTTTTATGCACTTAGCAGCTTCATTGCTCAGACTTCTGACAGCTGCTCGAGGAGGGAAATTGTCTTGTTGCTGGGAAGGAAAAGGAACAGATCAGGCTTTTCTTCCACCAGTTGACAACAAAATTGCACCTGATGGTGAGGAGGCAACAGCCTCGCATGCAGAGAGACACCCAGGTCTGTGGTGGAGGTGTCTGTCCCAGCTGCAGGGGATGTGTGCCTGGCAGGGGACACGCGAGAGGCCAGCACGAGCCGGTGCAGGGACACACCTTCCTGAGGGACAGAAGATGGGCAGAAATGGGCCAGATTATGTGAATGGCCTTGTGTCACACATGATTTAGGCTGTTACCCAGTGGTCTTCGACAGACACGAGGGTTCATCAGGGTTTCTGTCCCTGCTCATGGAATCCCATCTGTGTAAGATATCCCATGAGTCACCCATGCAGGACCCTTTGCAGAACCAAGCCTTGCTGACGTAAAGTCTGTACTTAATGAAAATTTTGCCTGAAGCGTGCTGTAAACATGACATAGAAGGCAAAGGAAAACCTGCCTGAAGCTAAGCCTGACACATGCTTTGGGAAGTGTGGATGTGAGCTGATCTGATGTGGCAGGCCAGATCTGCATGGAGCTGCACAGCCCAATGCCTACCAAAACCACAACTGAGCACACTAGCCTGGGCACTGCAAACAAAGGGGGGGTGAAGCGGTCCCTCTATCATCCCCCCACCTCTGGTGCTGAAATTCATCTGGCTGCTCTTATTTTCTTGGTTGCCATCCACCTCTTTCTCCAAGGCTTGCTGAATTGATCTTTGTAAGACCACAGGGCTATGTTGTCATTTCCATAGCTGCATAAAACAATTGCTCCCCTGGCCCCAGGATGCATTGAGTTTAAATGACAACATATGGCTCAAATACATAATGCTGGCCTGCTCTAGAGCATCACTACCAGGAAAATCCTGGAAGAGGATCCAGCCTGCTCTTCTTTGGCCTTGCAGAGATACAAAGCGTCGGAGGTGGTTTGCAGAGACAGGAGGACTCAGAGTTGTTGCTGCTCAAGTAGCTGGGAGATGACAGGCACAGCTGACGCTCAGTGCCTTAGAAAACATTTTTCAGGAGTGATGACTGCCAGGTAAGAGGATTTCACATGCTAGATTGAAGGTTAAGTGCTTGACTCTCTTCTTAGGAAGACCATATTGGGCAGGGTTTATCAGACCAGAAATGATTTTCTGGGGAATCCTCCTGCGAATTTTGCACTCTGGCTACCACACTTCTTCATTCATCTGCCAATGTCAGATTCTGCAAGGGGCCAGCTAAGCAAAGATGCGTTGTACTCTCTTGATCTGCTCCAAAAACAGAGCCTGAGCCCTTGGTCATACTGAAATGTTTTGCTGTGCCAGGACAGCTGAAGGTGTGGCCTCCCCCTTCCCACAGCACTGAATGTGGTAACACCAGGACAGCACAGTGCTTTGCTCTTCTTTCCCAATCCCATCGCCATGCATGTCTAGTGATGGTGATCCACATTCCTTAAAGCTCCCAGAGTGCCTGCTGGAGGCGGAATCACTGGGGGATCGGATAGAAGCAACTCCACCTAGATCAGTATCTGGATCTCCAAGGACAGCACGTGCAAACAGTGCAATACAAGTGACAGTGACTAGGAGGGAAAACACATTTGATGTGAATTTGATCAAAACCAGCCCCAGCAGCAATTGCTTAAGGCGCCTGGGAAAGCTGACAGAGCAGAAATAACTTCTTCCCTGGCTTTGCACAACCGTGCCCATGCCAGCTAAGAACTGCCATTAGTCCCTAAAAATTCAGCCTGTGCTGCAAGCAAGGGATTGACTGCCCGGAGCTCAGCCCAGCCCAACATCCTTGCTCAGTACAAAACCCTGCAAATTCCATTTCTAAGCCTTCAGGGTTCAGAGCCAAAATCTGGCATTTAGCCCCATTCTGCCTTTCTGGGATTTTCTCCTCGTGCCTGGCTGGTCAGTCCGGTCTGTGGGTGATGCAGGCAGGTCACGAAGGGGACAGAAACTTGGGTCCAATGTTTCATCTTGCTCCATGGGCAAGATCTGCCACAGTTCACAGGAAGCTGGGTGATGGGGGTGGCGTGTTGCAGGGAAGAGACGTGTGCTGAGCTGAGAAGGGGTCAAGGATGCATTTGAAATCCTCGCTAGAAAATTTGAAGTGGAAAACAAGCGTTGTGAGGAATAAAATTGTGAAAGGGTTTGGGTGGGAGAAGACCTCTGGGTCAAACCCCCATTCCTCTCCCTGATTGTGCTCGTGTTTTCCCCAAGGAAAGCAACTAGAAACTCATACAAGTGCTTCTTGCTCCTTTACGCACCCAAATACGCATGCAGCTTTTCTTTACAGCCAGGTCTCCCCTTATGACAATTATTGCTCTAACCTTTCATATAAATATGAGTTTCTCTTCCCTGTGTGCAATTGGCATAGTTGCCATGGCAATGCTCCTCAAACAGGAGACATCACTCTTATTGAAGTGGCTTTGGCACTCCCCAAAATGAACTTCAGCGAGCAGCTGCCAGCAGAGAGGACATTTCTGCAGTCCTGTAAATCATTTAGCAAACTTTGCCGAGTTAAAGCTGACTCAACAAAACAGTGGGGACCATACAAAACAATAGGTCCAGGTCTAATAGCATAGCTTCAGCATCAGGAACTGGGACTCAAGGAAGTCCAAAACACATCTGCTGTGCATCAGCTGCTCCAGTGCCACCGCTGCAGGAAGCGTTTGTATCAATTATAGCAGCGCTTCCCTCCCAGGGAAGGCACATGTCAAATCCCGCTCGCCTGGGTTTCAGAGCAAGGGAGAATTTCCCTTACTGTTTGGAAAGATGCTGGACAAGGGTCTCAGTTGTGCCCTGCCACTCTGCCAGGGATGCTGACAGGTAGCTCTGCTGCTGGGAAAGCGGCTGTGTGTGGGAAAAGAAGCAGAGTACGAGGGGATGCTCTGTGACGGCAGAGGGCATGTCGCCGAAATTCAAAGCACAAACATCAACATCGAAGGTGCAAGCTCCCTTTCAGGAGCAGTATCCAGCTGCATTTTACCTCCTTGCTCAGTCAGGAATGCATCTGACTCCTGTTATTTGCTGGCTGGCCCCAAAGATCAGTCCCCTCTTTTCAAAACACTCCCGCAAAACTCTTGGAGTGGTGACCCAAATAGGATCTCCTGATGGTGTTGCAGAAACAAGCACTTCAACCACCACTATGTTTATCATCCTTTGCCTAGAGATGTAGGTGACTGACTTCAAGACTTGGAAAGTACCTGTGACTGAAGCGTTTTGTGCTGCCCTGCTCACACCAGCGTGCCCTGATGCTCTCCAGAGCTTCTGAGCCAACTTTACAAAACGTGTGTGCACGCACACGCACACATCACGTAAGTTGCAGGCAAACTGCTGAACAAAATGACATCTGCCTTCACACACGGTGTGTGCATGTGTGCAGATGTGATCTGTGTTTGCAAGCGCATCACACACCAAACATCATACCTGCTCTCCTGCTGGGACCCTGCTGATGCTAATGGACTCCTGAGCTACAGAAAAGCCTTTTGATCTTTTATGAGCTTGTTGCTAAGTGTCACACTAAACTTTTATTAGATGAAGTTGTAAGTAATCTCTTGTCAAGAGAGGGTCAAGTGCAGTGCTCACATTTTAGCAATTTAAATGACTGGCTGCAGAGTTCACCCCTGGTGCAGACTCTCTTTGGCAAGTCACCTGCGCTGGACCAGTATTGGGGGTTACCTGACTGTATAGAAGACATGAAGCCTCTGGGCACCAGCATGTGAAATGCTGTCACTGTACAGGCTTGAAGCACCAGGGATGCTGATTTCTGAAGACCATAACCCAAGCCATGAGCTATGTTCCAGAGCCATGCAATGCCATCGCTATGCCACAAGGCAAGCCCTGCAAAGCAGGTGATGGAGAGCTGCTCAGGGATAAAGTCAGCACAGAACACCCCAGAGAGGGGCTGCTGCTACGGCAATCCTGCCTTAAACAGTGACAATCTTTGGAGTATTAAGTCAACAAATGACCCCAAAATCTCAACTCTAAGTTCTGCACTGAAGGAGCTGCTTGGTGTTTTCACATTGCTGTTTTCATCCTTTGGGGATGGCTCTGGCCAAGAAAGAGCTCATGCTGGGGTTGAGTGCCAACAGCGGGGTTCCTCTCTGCCCTGAGCCCAGCTAGACATTACAGGGAGGGGACAAAGTTGGCCCCAGGGCTTGGCTCTGAACATAACAGAGCAAGGGGGAAAGCCGGTCTGCTTGTGTCTCTGGACACCACTGTTTTCAGAAAGAGGGAGTGAGCGCAGGAGCTGATTCTACCTCCCCTGGCTGGAAACACAGCCAAGCCTTCAGACAATTTGGAAGTTGTTTTTCATTTTATATTTTTCTTTCCTCCTTCCTTTCCAATGAGCTGCCTCTCCAGAGTGCAAAGGAAAAAAGTGTGCCAGTTGAGAGCTGATATGGGATTTTTTCCCTGCCTTTTCAAACACCTTCAGGTCTTTGGCATCTGCCAGCAATTAATGCCCATCCCCTTGCAGGGACCTTTCTGAAACTGCCCCAAGAGGATGAGAGGACCCTAATGTCCTCAGACTGCTGTGTCCCAGCAGAAATGGACACTAGAAGGTGGGCAGGGCTGCGGTACCTGGACAGAGGGTGCTACCGCAGCAAGGAGTTGTGAAGAGTTTTGCCACTCCAGCAGCTGCAGCGTCCTGACAAGGGCCACTCCAGTGGGGTTTCCCTGCTGCTGGATACACTCGAGACCAGGAACATCGTTCACATTGTGTGACTGAAATGCCATTTACTGCCAAATAAATTAAACTGTGAAATGTGTCCCTTTCAACTGAAACTCTGAGTATAAAAACCCTTTGAAAGAGACACCAGGTCTCCTGAAATCCCCAGTGATACATGGGGTTAAAGCCTGTTCGTGGGAGCACAAAAGCAAACGCATATTTGTTAAGGATCCCTCCCAGTGCCGAGATAGGCAGGAAATCAACCCTACAAGGAGGATGAAAAAATTCTGCTTCTGTCTCCAGTTACCAAGGAGATTGTTTAAACAAAGCTAAAATAAGAGGAACCGAGTGGCCGAGAGAAACATGAGCGTGGAAGAGCACTCAAGTGCTTTGTGACGGCTTGCTGCCTTACAAGCTGGGCAGGGTCCCTGCAATGTGCTTGACCTTGGCCAGCAGTTTTTCCCCTCCTCCTGGGGGAAAAAGTCCATGTTTCGCTTTACATGCACCTGGGTGAAAACGGCAAGGAGCATTTGAAAATGGCAATACAGAAAAGTCCTTGCCCACAGAGGCCTCAGCTGTGTGTTAACCCCATTTATGGCAATTGCGGCAGCAGGATGCAGTGTTTGGTGCCCTCAGCCTAGACCTGTCTTTGCACGTTCGGGCCGTCAGAAGATAGCTCCCTGTGGGAGCAAACTAAATCCACCTACATGTGGGGCTGGAAATTACTCCCCTTTGTGGCCAGCTCAGCAGCTCTAGTGCCCATCCGCACGCTCAGAGGACTGGCATACATGTAGAATGCTGGATGGAAAACCCTACTGCAGAGCCCCACGGACTCACACATACCAGATTTGCTCCTGTGACACTTAAAGGTCAGAAGGCAAAGCCCACCAGACTGTTTGCAAACACAGGGCTCTCTCAAGCCCCACAGGTTGCACATCCCACATCGGGGGCTGCACAGGGGCCTCCCCAGGTCCAGCTGTGCCTTGCTGTCACGCTGGACACTGCTGATGTCAGGTGGAAGCAGTGATTCCCACACAAACTCTGGAGCCTGGGAGCTGGTTTCCATCCCTCCGCAATCCTTAGTTAAGACAATAAGAGGAAAAGTTCCCAGACGCTGTTTCTCCAGCTGATGCTCATATCTCACACATGCTCACCCGGATGCCTCATGCCCTCAGGGCTTGAAGTTAAAGGCAGAGCATGTCAAAGGGCCTGTCGTTAAACTCGCCCATGACTTTCCACAGTTTTAGAGTCCGTTTAGTTGCCTGATACTTTGCCAGACTTTAGCCGTTTGGACTCAAACTTTCCATGTGGAGTGGCCACTGCTGAGAAAGTTATGGAAACCTTCAGCATCTTCACCACCGAAGACTCAGCTTCGGGAAACAAAATATGCTGCTTCGCCTATGCAAACTTTTTTTTCTCAAACACTGTATCGAGTAATTCTCTCTTCCTTATGCTTTGTTGCAGAGGATGAAACTTAGCAGAAGGATCTCTCCAGTGCTTAGGATGTGTCAATCCCATAAAAATTTGCTTAAATTAGAACAAGTTCTAAGACTCTAAAAACTTGCAAAATGCGTAGGCTTCTTCGAACTGGCAACTCAAGGTCTTGGAAGATTTCATCTGCTCTGGAAATGCTCCATCTTCTCCCAGTGCCAAACCTACCTCTGCACAGGATGTGCCCTCAGCAGGGCTTTCCCTGTGCCTGGGAACTGCTGGGGAGCTGGGAGCAATGGCCTGTGGGGGCAGCTCCTGGACCGGGTGCCCAGGGCAGGGGCAGCCACAGGGCCTGAGGAAGTCCTATGTCCGTGCCTCCCCTTCTCCTCACTGTTGGCCTCTGAGCTATGAATGTCTCTGAGCACATGGACTCCTGCTCACTGCAAAGATGACAGACTTTCCATAGCAATTTTGGTAGCCCTCCTCATCAGCTTGTGCCAGGTGAACAATACAGCTTGCTGGGGCATCTACGCCTGCCCCCTCGTATTCAGTCTGGGAAAGATTTTTTGCTATTCTGATCCTGAGTTTGACTTAGCTGGCTGCTGGGGAAAGCCAGAGGCATATGGCTGGAGTCTTATCTCTGGGCCAAAGCACTTGGCTTGGTAGGACCATGCTCCAGCCTGCTCATTGCGTTGGCTGGCTGCAGAAGGAGTGATGCTGCAGAAAAAAACTGCTGCTCCTGGGACAGGCAATTTAAAACTAGAAGACACAGAAGTATTTAAAGCTCGAAGAGGTAGAAAAACACCTCAGTATTGTGCTGGAGAGTTTCTCCCTAGCCCAGGCCTGGTGGGAACCACAGGGATAGTTGAGGAGCTGTTGGGTGTAAGGAGGGCAGGAGGGAGTCTAGGGGAGCAACGGCTGCCCAGAGAGGCCTCCCAGTGCAAAGCCTGGGAGGGGAAGAAAGAGAGAAGGAAACAAAGGTAGCACTGATTGCCTTGGGCTCCAGAAAGCCATGCTGGTGACGGTAGTTACAGTATTAAGAAAGGAGGTGCTTTTAAGAAGCGTTACGAAGACACTGTCTGTCAGGATTCAAGGAAACGGTAGCAAAGTGAGTAAGAGGAAAACAAATTGGCCAAACCAACCAGCCAGGAAATCAAGGCTGCCTTTTGTATTCTGCACCTCTTCCTCTCTGAAACTTGTTAGCTTTTCCTTCAAGCATGGATAGGTGCTGTTGTGGGGATATTAGCGCTTTCGAAGAGGAGAATGAAATCTCAGCAGGAGACTCCATTCAGAGAGCCCGTTTCAGTGAGGCTGCATGCCCAAATGCTGCGATGCAGCCCCCAGTGCTGTCATTCATCGCACCAATCCGCACCATCTCATCATATCCATTTTCTGACTGAATATCAGGATGCCAAACGGACCATGAGCATGTTTACTTATTACAGCCAGGTAGGGATCCTCTAGTAGCCACACACTGTTGCAATTCTATTTTATCACCAGAGCTCACGTTTTTAAAGCTATTTCGGTATTTAAGGTTAATTTAAACCCTAACCACAATAGGGTTCAAACATAGTCAGGGTCTCTGGCCATGTGCCTGCAGTCTCCAGCTCGAGCCTGACCAGTCAGAAACCACAAGGAGAACGCCTGTGGCAGCACAGTCCCAAAGGTTCAGCTGATATGAATGCAAAATGCTTGGGTATCCATGCCAAATCTGGAGAGAATTGCTGTGAGGTTGCACAACTCCTGCAGTTTTCATAGAATCACAGACTGGTTTGGGTTGGAAGGGACCTCAAAGATCATCTAGTTCCACCCCCCTGCCATGGGCAGGGACACCCTCCACTAGACCAGGTTGCCCAAAGCCCCATCCAGCCTGGCCTTGAACACTGCCAGGGATGGGGCCTCCACAGCTTCTCTGGGCACCCTGTGCCAGGGCCTCACCACCCTCACAGTAAAGAATTTCTTCCTAATATCTAATCTAAATCTGCCCTCTTTTAGTTTAAAGCATCACCCCTTGTCTTGTCACTGCAGGCCCTTGCAGACAGCCCCTCTCTGCGTTTCCTGTAGGCCCCTTTAGGTACTGGAAGGCTGCTATGAGCATGTTTTGACTCCATTCAAAATGAATCGAGAAAATCTAGGCGGCAAGCAGTGAACAAACCTCCAGAATCGCTGAGAGGATGGCAGCACTGGGAGAGCCAGGATGAGTCCCAGCTTGATGGGCATGGGGCTCCTACATCTGGCCAAGCCAAGGTGCCAGGACACAGCTGCTGCAGCCTTGGACTAGGGCGCTGTCCGCAGGGGCGAACGGTTGTTGACGGTCACTTCTTCCCCAGAGGAACCTTTGCAGGATACATCGGCAAAAGTCTCTAATTTTATTGCCACTACTCAGGGAAGATGTCAGGGCATGGGGAAAAAGAAAAAAAAGCCTAGGATTTTGGAACAGTACTGCATGCATTCACTGAGAGAGATTTTTAATTTGCTGCCTCCTTCTGAGAGCTATACAATGTATCAAAGAACATGCCTGTCTTTTTTTTTTATAAAAAAAAAGAACCCTCTAGTAATGGTCTTTATTATTTTCCAATTCATAGCTGCCAGAGAGCCTGGAGGATTATTCTGCACAGAGCTATAAATGATGCCCCATATTAACGATTGCTTTTACTGATCTTTGGAGGAAAATTCCAGGGTGAGTTGTGAAGATGAGATTTCCATTTCTACACCTCAAATAAACAGCTTCATGTCAAAATCCTAGCAGACAGGCAGAAAAGTGTGCTTCCAAGCTCCCAGAAATCCAGATAAAAATGCCCAAGGGGTATTTCGAGTGGATCACAATTTACATGCAATGGGTCCTGCCAGAAAAGCAGTGAAAAAACCCTGATTTTGAGCTGAAGAGCAAAGAGGACCCTGTACCACACACGTCCTTGGGCTAGGCAGCATGCTCAGGCATGAGAGAAGAGCACAGCTTTTCCTGGGGCCAGAAAGCGCTGTTATTTCCCAACTGAAACATGTGTGCCATAAAAAATGTCAGAAGGAGGCTGGTTTGAAAGCTGAAGATAATACAGATTTACATCCAAGTCACACAAGGTCTAGGTATAGGCACCAATTCCTCTGCGTTTCCTAGGAGGCAGAGCAGTCACACGTCAGCCCGGTTACCTCCCTGGTACACATATGGTGTCCCACAAATAGCAGGGCCATGTATATTTGATAGGCACCGGCGCGCACACGCAGATGCACAGCCCGCAGGCACGCAGACCGAGCTGCAGCAGCCTCCGCCGCTTGCAGCCTCCATGCTGCCGTGTGTTGGTTTGGCCTTCCAGAGGCCGGAGCAGCCCTGTTTCCCTTCTGCTCACGACCACCCGCCAGCCACAGGTAAGGGTTTGGTTTCCAGCTGCTGGGCACACGCAAACGCTGTAAAGACAGCGTGTCAAGAAGGGAGGGTCACGCCGCAAGCAGCACAAACCTGTTTGCTCATGTGACAGCAGTTATATTCACCATTAATTTTGTCCTGTATTAGGCCTCCTGTATTCACTCTATTATTCATGAATTCAGCCTCATTTCCTCAAACTGCAGGGGAAGCCAAGAACTAATTGGGATGAATAATTTTTGGGCTGGCACCCTTCACCCGCCAGCACTCCACGGGGATGCACCCGGTGCCGGGGGAGCCAGGATTTCCATTCCAGGGCTGTTATAAGCACTAGGAAAATGAGCAATATCCAGGTAAATCAAGACCAGCTGCAAAAGTCACTGCAGCCGTTGGGAAAAATTTGACCAGCCCATAGGGCTTCCCTTTTTCTAACATGTTGATAGCTACAGGAAACAGACACTGTTTAAAGTTTTCACAACTGGGTTTCAAGGAGGACTCGTCAGCCTTATTAAATATAGTATTTCACTCTGCGAGCCCTTATTTATTTATTTGCCTTGGCCCTGCCGTTCCCACAAAGCTCCCCGGGAGTGAGGAAACACGACCTCACCGCGTTTCAGACTGCAGTAATGCTCTGGGTCTGCAAGCCAAAGAACAGAAGCCAAGTTAAAAATATGCATACATATATATGTTATATATTTGCAATTATTCTTTGTGGCAAGGGTTTGGGAATTTGTTTTGTCGCTTTGATTGTGTTTATAGACCTTCTTTCCAAATCTGATGCTTAGAGGAACATATTTAGTTACTATATGCCGCAACCATTATGGCATTTTGATCTGCAGCGTGAGAGGCTGTTCCACAAACAGGACTCCAGCCAGGCCCTGGTAAACAAGAGAAACAGGGCTGGGAAGGGAGATATGAGGAAGGCTTGTTTGTGTGGTTCATAGCTGTTTATTTAATAAACATCTTTGCATAAGCTGGATTCCATGTATCAATGCAACCAAAACAGATGCCGCTCAGTAAGCGCATCCAGGCGGTGGCTGACTTCTCCCCCTCGCTCCACGCTGTTTGAGTCAGCTATTTGCTCAGATCACAAGTGGGTTCGTCCTGTTCCTCCGTGTGGATACCACAAGAGCCCAAATGCCTCAGAGGAAATGGAAGTGCCCGACTTTGGAGCTGGCTGTGCACACCAGTCATTTGCACCAATTTGCATACGATTTGCATTTCATTCACTAATCACTGCACAAATGTGCGGAAAATACCGTTTTAATCAGCTGACTGTGGGCAAACAAAGTAATCTCTCTCGCAGTTTGGAGCCGGCGATCTCCTGTCACAGCATCAGAAGCGATGCAAACGGCCACATGGCCTGAGCTGCACCCAGGCAAGCCAAGCTGCCAGCCTGCAGCCATCAGGACACCCTGCCCTGCCCGCCTGCTCTCCTCTGGTTCCCGCTCCCTGGCAGCGATAATTTCTTCTAGGAAAGTGGTGTGATGCTCTGTGCTACCCATGCAGCTGTTACTGCCAAGCATATACCAACACCCCAATGTTCACGCCTGCAAGCGCAGGCTGGAGCCCCTGAGACACAGGACTCGTTCCAGTCCTGCCAAAACCAACGCCCAAGGCACACCATTCAGGCTATGAGGAGGCCAAACACTGGGGAGAAACCTGCCTTTACACCCGGGGATGTACAGTTCACCAGCAGCGGGCTCTGCAGGAGCGCCAGCAGCTTCTCTTGACTCATCGGTTTTCCCATCTTTCCTTTGCACTTCAGGTCTTTCCAAAACCTGCATGTGGCTTTCCAAAGATGCCGTATGAAAACCCGGGCAGTTCACAAAGTGCTGTGCCCTTGGACAGGCATGGAAAAATGAATCATGGCCACAGAGAGCTACTCAAAGAGGATAGAGGTGGGTACCCATCACCAAACGGGCAGTGAATTGCAGTGATTTCAGGGGCTAAACGGGCCTGTCTGTCGAACCGCAGAGGCTGTCAGTTTCCCCGTACAAAGCTGGCTACTTTTTGGATAGGTATTGTCTCACCAGAAACAGGTAACCTAGCAGTGATTCACACCTCTCTTTCTGTTGCTTGGCACTGAGGGAAAACCCTCCTGCTACGGCAGCGGGAGGTGGGGCAAGGTCAGTAAGGATGGCTTTTGCTGTGCTGGATGAGCTGACACACAGCCAGCACCTGCCGCAGCCCCTCTCACCCGCACGGCTCTGCTCCTGCATCCTCAGAGGATGCTCTGGGAGCTGCAGCGCTGACCGGGGGGACTGTGGAGTGTCCCAAGGGAGATGGCAGTCTGCTCGCTAGGAGGATGAGTCTCACAGGATCACAAACGCATGTATACTTCCCCGCCCTGCCTCCCTCGCCTCCCTCTTCTCGGGAAGTCCTTGACTGCTTGGACTTTTTTAGCCACAATCAAAAATGCATTTTGGTATGTGTGCTTATTAGACATTAGAAAGTTATGCCCTGCCAACAGGCTTCCTGCTGCTAACCACATGGAAACTCCACACGCAGCTTTTTCTGCAGCAGGGTCATGCCTGATGTCTCGCTTCTGTGTGAGTTTTCAGGTGTCTAACAGAGGGTTGAGCCAGCCTCTGTGTTAATTCACTTGAGACATCAGTCAGCCATGGGCAAAGGAAGCTGCAACAGCCCGATCACAAACCAAGCCTCACTCATGCCAGCACATGCAGAATGGCTGGGTTTCCTTCCCGAATCTCTCCAAAACAGGCAAACCCGTTCAATTAACCTTTCAAAGGTTTGCTGATAGGTCAAAACAGAAGATGGGAAGTTCTGACCAAAAAATTTCTGGGCAAGTCCAGTACAATTTGGTTTCCTGAGGAGAGAAGTGGATGTTCGTGAGCCTGGGATGGAGATATTCAGCAGAGAAATCCCAGCTCTGCTCGTGACCCACTGTATGAGGTCTCAGGAGAATGAGCCAGGCCAACATTTCTGTGCAGCCTTCGGAGAAGGATACTGAAGTCACCCAGACAAACTGGCCCTGTGCCCAGTGGCCAGTGTCACCCCAGTGGGCAACGGGCCAGCTCGGCAGCTCTGTAAATACAGCCTTTTTAATGAAAGTACTGAACTGGATCTGGATGTCTGGCCTTAGCAAACCCAGATTAGCCAAGGACTGACTCCACGCTGCTGCTATTTTTAGCTTCCCAAAACAGTTTGATCATGCACGGCCCTACACCCTCTGCCTGTGAATCCTTTCAGCTTGACTGAACTTGGAAACTGATTCGGACAAGTGTCCCTGTACCTGTTACTCCAATGTCCTCATGGTGCTGATCTTCACCTCTTTCCACATCACACCCACTTCTGGCTGTATTTCTATCCACGCAAATGAGGGGGTGTCTCTAAGCGCTGGTGGGTTGGTTTCCCAGGAGCTGCCTTGGAGCAACTGGGCTGCCAGGTTCAGTGGGATGCTTCCCAGCAAAACCACCTGAACATGCACACGGTGCCTCTTCTGAGCCTCGGGTGCTTTGCTAATCTAACACAGATACATGCAATGCCACTGACAAAACACATCTCTGGAAGCAGCAGCTCTTTTGAGCTCATGCACCGAAATCACCCAGCAGCTTTACGGACGGGAGACCCAATGGGGCCAAACTGGCAATGGTTTAGCCACGTTGGACCTGACTGAACAGCCTTGGTAGGTGCTGTCTGAAATGTTCCAGCCAGCTGGTGGCACGAGGAGGACTGCTTGCGCATCAGGACATCCAGATCTGCTTAAGCATGCTGGAAAAGTGATGTCCTGATGAGCTGAAGCCAAACTGATATGGCCCCAGCTGCCTTTCTCTCAACACCTCCAAGGCTGAGTGCTGGCACTTTGGGCAGAAACACCATGTGCCTCTTTCCAGATAGGTAAGGCACTGCAAAGGCAGAAACTTGATGATACGGAGGTGTGAAACCGAGCACTGAGCTCATGCTTGAAAACGGAGGTCCTGCAGGACTCCTTATCTCTCCTGCTCCATGAAATGCAGCCAGATGAAGCTAGAAAAACAAGTCCTGCTTTTTCCCCCAACTTGTGAGTCTCAGAGGAACATCTTTAAAAGTGTAGGCAGTATTAGTGGTCTGGCTCTATTGTTTCCCCAATTTCAGACCACCAGAAGAGGACAATTAAGTTTGAATCTGGAAGTCAAAATCTACTTGAAAAAAACACACTGAACCCCACCCCAAACCCCTTCAATGTCAGCTACAAATCCCGCTGGACTTGGGAGCTGCTCCTTGCCACATACCAGATTTTACGTGTCGAAGTAGAAAGGTTTTTTCCACTGCAATTCTGCAGGGAGGTGGGTTTTTTTTGCTTTGTTTTGGTTTTTTGTGAGAAGGTATAAGTTGAAAAGTTATTAAAGATAAATACTTTCTAGAACACAGATGGGGCCCTGTTGTGCAGATGTGAGCATTAAGCCTTATCTGCATCACAGTTTCCAGAAAGCTGCTCGTTTTAACTCCCCCATCAGCAGTAACACACAGCCCACACCTCATCTGTGGACACATCTGGTCTCGCCTTGCTGAGGACCGCGGTCACCAGCAGGCCATCCACAGGTAACAGCGGGGAGGATGGCTGCATGCAGAGCAGCTCAGCTCTGGCTCTGGCTCACCCTGGCAGCAGTGGCATCACCTGCCACCAGCTCAGGGGTGGGGGGTTGGTACCACAAGTGACTTCTGGCCTGGCAAGAATGTCCCCACTGACACTTGAGGCTGGACTGGCTCTGTTATCTCTCTCATCCTCAAAACCTCCTTGCCCCGAAGGAACGAGATGCTGAAGGAGATCACCACAGACCCATTTCTCAAATACACTCTTTATGACCAAAAATGTGCGGTTTCCATTTTTATTAAAAATTATGCATTGCTCTATGTCCTTGGATCCTTTTAGAACACCTTATGCTATTGCTTAAATGCCAATTCATTTACAATCTTACTTTTGATGTTCATAACGTAAGGGTCACAGTGTACCTCCAAACACCCTCATCAGATCCTTGCTGAAATGGCTCAAGCTCTCACTTGTACGAAAGCAAACTCACCGTTCTAAATCGAGACACCCTTACCTCCCCGTTTAACCACACACCCGTCCAATAGACCAGCAGATCACAAAAGCTGTTTGGCCTTCTGGCCCAAATAACAAAACTCAAACGCGTTTCCCCAGGTCAAAGGCAAACCACGGGACTCCCATTTGTGTTGCACCACTCACCACGGCTTCCAAGCAGATGGGGCCCAACTCCATCCTATTTACATCACTTCAGCTAACCACAGATGGGCTCAGCCATCCCGACCAACAGACATAATGACATGAACTCCATGACATGACCAATCCTCTGAAAATACTGCTGCTTTACAAGAGGGAGAGACTGGGTGTGAAAGTGCCAGCATTTCTGCTCTGGCACGTTTTAGTCTGGCCCTGCTCGGTTTTCAGCCTGCTCAGCATTATGAAACATCTATCTCACATCACACCATTAAATAGAAACCTCTTCCTGCATGACCCCATGTCATCTGCAGTGGGGAGAACACGTGAGATGGATCCCTCCATGCTCACCATTGCCAAGGAACCTGCAAAAGGACTCTGCAAATCCCTTTCTTCCCCAAGTACGCACTGCTGTCTGCTTTCTGCTAACACCCCAGCTTTTATGTGGGAGCATAGAGAATTGTACAAAGGGGGTTTGGAGAGACCAGGCAGAAATATTTGTGCTCCTGTGAAACCAGTGGGAAATGTGCTGCTGGTGCCAGGCACGGGAGTGCTTCATCCCTTGCCTGTTGCTCCCAAGTCCTTTGTTGCACCCTCTCCCTGTCAAACAGACCCACGTGGTTTGGCTCTTCATTTAATCTCAAAAGCAACCAGACTGAGGCTGCTGTCCCTGTCCCTGCACCTTGCTCCTGCCCCAGGGGCACACCCTCTCTCCAGCCAGGGCTGTGGGCAGCATGCAGCACCCACGGGTGTCTCAGACCTCAGCAGGCCTGGGCATTTTTTCCCCTGAGTGTCCAGGATTGGTCATCTTACAGAACACCCATCCCCTCGATTAAAACATCTGTTTATCATCCTTTTCTGACCTGCACGATCCATGCAGGGAGCAGTGCCACTTGCCAGGTATCACCCAACAGAACACCCTCAGGGGCAGGGTAGCCCCCTTTCCCCGGCATGTTCAGTGCTGAGCCCCACGTGCTGGGGTCACACACCCCCCTGCTCCCTGGCACTTCTCCTGCTGCCTCCATCCCTGCCTCCCCAGCAGCAGGGGCTACGGGGCAGCCCTGACTCCCATCCCAGGAGGGATGCTGAATTACACCAGAGTCAGCAGCCTCCTTGGCTCATCGCTGAGTCTTGATCCGCCAAGACAAACCCAAGCCAGTCACAGAGGGCTCCTGGCAGCGCGCCCAGCGGCTCCTCTCGCTTAAGTGCATTTCCTCTGAGCGTACGCCTGGTGGAAACAGGATTAAGGGGGACCGTTGCTGTCCGTTCTCTCTCTCAAGGAGCCAGGTACTTCCCACGTGCCACAGAAAGGATCACAAGCTGTATGTAATTAATGCCTGGCCCATTTCCCAGGGTCGTCTTTTCCGTCTTGGGAGGAAAGGGAAAGGGAGTTCTGTGGTCACACCAGCCCTGCTGGCACAATGAAAGTGTCGTTGCACAGTTGAGCCCGGGGATGCTCCCTGAGTCCATCATCAGCCAGTGGCACGCTCCAGCCCAGGCTGGCGGGGCAGAAAGCAGTGCTCATCCTCAGCCTTCATCTCCTGCTAGGCTGCAGTACCAGGGGGAGCCCGTGAAACACGGACTGGGAGATGCAATTGCCCCCGCTCTCTGCCCCAGCCCTTCCCCACAGCATGGCCTTGGCTTTGGGGAATGTGCGACATCACCAGGGCAGTGGAAATACGTGGCTGGCAGCAGCTCTTTGGGCAAGGATGCCAAGGGTAGAGGAGCTGCTGGGAATCAGTGGGTTATTTCTGCAGTAATAAGGAAGGTGGACAGTGCTCAGGGATGGGTAGAGGACTGCCATCTGGAAGATGGTGGGGCATGCAATTGATTTTCTCCAAGCTCACCCTGACTGCTGCATCCATGGCACAATACCTTTGGAAAGATAAGGAGGGCTTGAGACATGTTGGAGGATGTTTAAAAAGCTCAGGAGAGGCCAGTCGTGGCAGAGGAAAGTTTTAATGAGGAAAAACTCAGGGTATCAGGGCAAAAACACCCTGTCTGTTGGGCAGGGGAGTGGTGCCACTGGTGGCACAGAGGCAGGTCAGGCTGGCTGGCAGGGAAAACCCACGGCAGTGTAGGCTACGGGCACAGTGTCGTGCAGCAGAGACCACGCCGCAGCCTCTGCTGTGCCGGAGGAAAGCCTGGCGTTACTCTTCACCAAATCTCAGGGCTTTCCTCCCTATTGCCCCCCTCACTGCTCTGTCCTTTTTTGCAGCACAGGAAACCTCTTCTCTGCCTGTATCAGCTGCCAGCTGCCCCGTGAGCCAAAGAAGGGGAGAGCAGGGTCTGTGGTGCTGGGAGGTTTTGGCACAGCGAAACCTGGGGAGAAGCGAGCATGCCGCAGCCCAGCCCGGAGGAGGGGATTATAATGCTCCTGTTGCACGTGGGACTTGACGTCCAACATAGTTAATGCCTCCTTAATCACTCATAAGCCACTCTGTTCTGAAAGAGTAATAATAATGATAAAAACCCCCTCTTTAGTCTCTTTGCTTTCTGTTTTCCTGTTTGTAAATCCCAAGGCCTTCCACAAAACACTGTCACTGCTGAGTGAACTTAGCCATTAACCTACAAAGAGCCACCGATGATTATGCCTCTGAAAATAGATTTCATCCATTCCCTCTTCTCCCCTTTACTGATCTAGACACAAATGCTTAGTGATTGTTACTTGGCAACCACGGTAAAAATGTACTGAGCCACAAGTGGCTAGAAAGGATGAAATCACTGTAATGAAATTTCCAAAATAAGTACTGTAATACCAGAACTCTTATTCCTAAGAGGAGCAAATACATCTCTTCCTTACTCCTGTCTTTTTTTTTTTTTAATTTATTTTTTATTAGCAAGGTACTATTTTTCTTCTTGCTTCTTTGTGAAGCTTCTTTGTGACTTGATTCAGTTTATTTTGCTGCAGTAAGTATGCCATACATTTCTATGTGCATATGGGCACACAGCGTTTGGGAAACCACATATATACCCGCTCCTGAAGTCTGGTCAGAAACACACTGTTGTAGAAGGTAGGCAGGGACCTCTGGAGGTCTTTGGTCAAAGCAAGGCCAGCCCTAAACTGAGAGCACAGTGCTCATATACATCTCTGTATAGATGCGTGCATGTGCACACACCATTTGGGACACTTTCCAGACTCTCAGAAGCAAACCAGAGCACACAATAAAAGGTTAATCCATGTGAAACTGCTTTAAACTAGATATCACAAGTGCAACGAAAAACTGGGATGGATACCAGTTATTGATTAATCAACTGCCTGAACCTACCGTTGTCAAACATCCAACTCGGGTCTCCATAAATCCGTTCTTCTCCTATGGCTCGGCTCCTGTATTCAATGCTATCTAGCCCCAGGGACTTCCAGAAAGAAGATGCAACTTGTAGGAGACACTTTTCCAGATAATGACTATATGAGCTTTATCTTTGATAAAATATTTCACAGTGAGAAAACGTTTGTGTCGTGGCTCTCATATGGAAAACTCTGTGCGTTTATATCTGATTGAAAGCTGTCCTTGGTAGCCTTTGATTAATACATGTTTCTCTGTTGATCTCTCAGTAAAGCAGGGAAGAAATTAATGTTTTTATGTTTTGCTCAAAGACCCGGAGGCTGGCCAGCTTCTGGACAGACTGAACTCCACACAATCAGAGAGATCTAAAACCAGCATACACCAAGCTTAATTTTTCAAACACGGGTCTCTTGAAGTTGCCTAACTCCTCACGAGGGAAATATTTCCTTCCAGAGCTTGAACACCCTGTCTGGAGACTCAGAGGCAAAATGTAACGCTGATTAGCATTTGTCTCAGAGCCTGATTATTCACACTGTTCCCCTTTTAGGGAACATACTTCTTTCAAGCTCACAATTTGTGCCCACAGATCTGCTTTCTTCTCTGATCAATACCCATTAGTTGCAACTTTTCCTAGATCTGTGTAGCAAGGGCATCCGCTTGTCTCCAAACCAGTGCTAGGTGGGATAGGCAATCTGAAACCAGATTCACCCCAATTTTCAACCCGTCCCAGCCCCAGAGCCCTCCATGCTACGCTGGTGCTTCAGGTGAGGACGTGGAGTACAAGGAGGTGCTTGTCCATCTCTGCTGCACTCCCCCTGACAGCAGGAAGGGCTGCGAGACAGTTTCAGCTCCTGCCGCGGGAATACCTGCTCAGCTCCCTTCTGCCTCTTTGGGTGGAATTTTATCAGCGGTGAAGCAACCCACACCATCTCTTTCTGCAAGAAAGGGCTTAGGAAGCAGGGTCTGTCCCTTCTCGAGGATATTTCCAGGCTGATGCAGGCACTCCAGCATGCCTTTAGGGGTTTTGCGGTGGGTTGAACGCCCTGGTTTGCAACAGAAGCCTTTTCCTGCTCTGCTGCTGCAAAGGAATGAAAAATCCTGGTGGCAAAAGCCATCCTGTGAGCCCCATGCATGGTCTAGAGTGGCTACCCATTGAGGATGCTTCCCCGTGCACAGGCAGCAGTGCCTGTTCAGTCCGTCACAGCTCGTGATCTCTGCCTGAACCCACTGGTACCCCTGGGCTCCTCCACAGCTGAGATCAGGCTTCTTTGCACCCCATCTTTGTGATATGGCCCGAGCAAGGAAACCCGTGAGCCCTGGATGGACCCTTGATGACATCTCTGATCCACTCTCAAATGCTGCTTTCCTATTTTCCTGTCTGGCAACAGTGCAAGTACAAGTCTGGAAAAGACATCTGCACCTCCCCAGCCTTCCATCTGCAAGGGTTTGAGACCAGCACCCAGGAGTCTCTGGGAGGCCCTTGCAGACAGTGAAATGGTGGAGGAAGCAGCTTAACTGTGTGAAATGAGACGATGCCAACTAAACATGTTCTCCCCTTTCTCCGGATTCATCTTCCCCACCAACTTACCCACCTCCACACTTATGCGCGGCCAGGGAGTTTGGGCTCCTGGGCCAGGCAGGCTGTGGGACAAGGCTGCTCTAACAGACCCAGACACAGTGTCTGGCCTACTTCGCTGGGATTTTGTCCTCGGCAAAGCTGGGGAGGAGGTGCCCCAGCTCCCTGCCTTCGAAAAGCGACTGCTGGAAATCTCATGGGCACAGGGAAAGCTGTGGGACTCCCTAGCTCAGAGGCAGATGCTCTCATCTGTAACGTAGCATGAAACCACGCCGAGAAGGTAAGAGATCCACACAAATAGGGTGAGTTTTTAATTAACCTGGCCAGGGCAGTGACACAAAACTAGCCTTAGAAAAAACATACTACATAACCACACACAGCATTTTGCATCTGTTTCCTGAAGCCTGTGTTCAGCTGGGCTCTGAACTCCCCCAGGAAATATTTCTGCTTCTACTAACACTTTAGAAATGGGTTTGGACACTGGCTTTTTAATCAGAGAGAACTGTCGAGCTGTATCAAATTTCCCATACTTAAAAAGCTGATTTTTCGCAAGTGCACTTTTAAAAGATGCTTTCAAAAAAATCCCCCGGCCTGCTAAATTGCATCTACTTTCTAAACGTACAGTGGAGACATGCAGAGTTATGGGTGACTAATAGGTATTTAAGCTAGTTATTATTTTTTTTCTGCAAACAGTGGCAAACCACAAAAGTTAATCATGTGGGATTTCATTATCTCATGTGCCGAAGACATAGCACTCCAAAGAGCTGATGTGCAGGGAGAAATTAAAACTCTTCATATCAAAAAACCAAGCCCTAAATGAGCTGCTCTGAAGAATGATGACCCAAATCCACCTCAGCAGCTCTGCAGGGTCAGCTTGTTAGCATCACCTTGCTGGCAAACTGCTGGAACAAGCGGTTTGTGGGTACTTAATGCCTTGATTGCAAGAGTGGTGCCCAGCAGCGTGGGGTTTGACGATACAGAGACACAACATCATCCCTGATCCCGTGGCCTTCTCAAGTGCTGTCTTGCCTCAAGCAAGCGCCCTTGTAATTTCACACCATATTCTTGGTGGCTCGGCAGTAGCTGCATTGCACTGAGAAGACGTGTGCGTCAAGGGCCGCGTGCGCACAGAAGTGCCTGTGGGCAGGAAAGCAAAGACTGGCCGTATAACCGTAACTCTGCCCAAACCCATGCGATTGCACATCTGAAGTTCTGTGCTCGCGTACTACATCTCCAGCAGCCAGATGCAATGGTACCGCCTGCGTGAATCGTTCTGACCACAGAGCACCAGGGCCAACACGCACCCCTGAGTGCGCGCGTGCGAAGCACTCAGTTCAAACCATTCCACACCGAGCTGCCATCGCTGTAAGCATTCGGAGCTCAGCAGAGCTTTCAAGATTCAGCCACAACTAAAACCCACTTCCTGGCCGACAGACAATCTTAACATAAAAGCTGGGCCCTGCCTGCCCCTGCTCTGCGCTCCAAGGCAGACGGAGAGTCGGAGAAAGGAGATATTCCTTCTGTCTTACAGGCAGCAAAAGGAGCCTTTCCTGTGAAATTTCAGAAGCTTGGTTTTGGTTTTCTTTTTGTTTTCCCCAACACTTGGAACAAAAAAAGGTTTCCTATTTCAGTCCACCAAAAGTTGATGACCTCCCTGTCCCGGGGTCGGCCCATTCCCCACCTGCCAGCAAGTGACAGATTACAACAGCCACCTTCACTGCGGTTCTCCAGTCTGGGAGCTTTTGGAATCAGAAGTGAATCAATTCACTTTTAAATAAAACGTGGCTTTCAGTGGGGCAGGAGGGCAGCGGAGGAAATGGCAGCCTCCCCCGCCTCCTGTGCCGCGCTGGCAGGCGGCAGCTGGGGCGCATCACACCAAGGCAAGAGGCACAGCAGGAGGGATGTGGCAAAGGAGTGACCGAGGTACGAGTGCTGGCAGGTGTCCTGTTTGCACCTTCTTACAACTCTCCATCCTGCTCCTGTTTGGTTCGTCTCTACCCTCCTCTCTGTCAGCCTCAGCTTTCAGCTCTCTAAGGGACCAGGATCCCTGCAAGCCACCAGGGCAAGCAGCACAGCAGCAGCCATCGGCAGGAGGGGACACCTGCTTAACTTGGACAAGCAACGATCAAATCCCATCAACAGTGCGGCATGGACACTGCAGCCTGTCCAAGCACCCTTGTTGCAGACACCTTTCTCCATTACCCTGCTTCTTTCCCCTACCCTCTCCTCTCTCCTTCCGCTGAATCATAAAATCATTAAGGTTGGAAAAGATCTCCAAGACCACCTAGTCCTACCGTCCCCCTACCTATATTACCTATATTGCCTACTAAACCGTGTCCCCAAGTACCACATCCAACCTTTCCTTAAACACCCCCAGGGACAGTGACTCCCCCACCTCCCTGGGCAGCCCGTTCCAATGCCCGACCACCCTTTCAGAGAAGAAATTTCTCCTCATCTCCAACCTGAACCTCCCCTGGGGCAACTTGTGGCCATTCCCCCTAGTCCTGTCACTGGTTATCTGCAAGAAGAGGCCGACCCCCAGCTCACCACAACTTCCTTTCAGGTAGTTAAGGAGGGCAACTCAGAGTCTCCCCTGAGCTTCCTCTTCTCCAGACTAAACAACCCCAGTTGCCTCAGCCGCTCCTCATAAGACCTGTGCTCCAGACCCTTCACCATCTTCGTTGCCCTTCTCTGGACATGCTCCAGGGCCTCGATGTCTTTCTTGTGGTGAGGGGCCCAAAACTGGACACAGTACTCGAGGTGCGGCCTCACCAGGGCTGAGTACAGGGGGATGATAACCTCCCTGCTCCTGCTGGCTACACTATTCCTGATACAGGCCAGGATGCCGTTGGCCTTCTCGGCCACTGGGCACACTGCCGGCTCATGTCCAGGCAAGCATCACCCAGCACCCCCAGGCCCTTTTCCTCTGTACAGCTTTCCAGCCACCCCGCTCCCAGCCTGTAGCACTGCCTGGGGTTGTTGTGGCCAAAGTGCAGGACCCGGCACTTTGCCACATTGAACCTCATCCCGTTGGCCTCTGCCCAGCGATCAAACCTGTCCAGGTCCCTCTGCAGAGCCATCCTACCCTCCGGCACATCGACACTTCCCCCAGCTTGGTTTCATCTGCAAACTTACTGAGGGTGCACTCAATTCCCTCATCGACAAAGGTATTAAAGAGGATGGGCCCCAACACCAACCCCTGGGGAACACCACTCATGACCGGTCCAGGCAGGGAGCTTAATAAACCATCCCCAGCCTACAATAAACACAGTAGCCCTTAAATAACTAGTAGTTGAGACAAAAAGGATTGCCAGTTCCCTCCGTAGCTTCCCAGCCCGCAAGAGTGGGGAGAAAGGAGCGGCTGCCCTGGGTGGGAGCTTCCCGCGGCACAGGCACCCCGAACCCTGTGCTCCACAGCCGCCCCGTGTCTGCAGCCGAGCGGAGAAGCACGGTGAAGCCAGCTGCACCATTGGTGTGCAGCAGCGCTTGAAAATCTGCCAGCTGCCAGAAGAAATTGATTATATTTTAACACGGATTATGACTCCCTCCTCTCTTTTAAGAGCCCAGGGGTAGCCCAGCAGTCCACCAGGCTCTCTGGCCAAGGCTAGTTTAGCAATTTATCTTTGCATCTGGGATAACATCCTACAACACATGATGAATTGCCCCAACCTCCACAGGGATCCTGGGACACACGTGGACACCAGATGAAAGGACGTGTTGCCTCAATGGCTCTAAAACTGCTCAGAGATAAAGAAAGAGGTAAAGGCAGCAGCTGTCAGAGGAGCCAAGGGACGGATTAGTTTGCATAATTCATTCCCGGACTTCAAGGGGAGGCCCAGGAGCCAAGGTCTCCTCTTGCTGAAGTTGCTCTCCTCCATCGGTGTGCAGTGGAGACGCGATCAATCACAGCCACTGCAGCTCCCCGGTGACATTTCTAAGTGCTTTGCTGAGCGGAGATGAATTAGAGACGGTCATGGTGTAACTGTGGGGTGCCCAGGTCTCTCTCCCAGGCTCCTGCAGCCACTGAGCTCCACCCTTGCTCTCCTCTCAACCACATTTCCTGAGACAGATGGGATCAAGGAGATTACGCGTGTACATAGCAGCACCAGTCCTGATAACAAGCTATTAACAAGACGCGTTTTCAGACTGTACGACTTTTAACAGGAGACTGACAACTGTGGAGTAAATAACATAAAGCAGATAAACCCCAAGTGTTTGTCTGTACGAAGTGCTGCTCACAGCCACGGAAGCAGCGTTCAGACTGTGAGCCACGTGCTGGGAAACTCAGCCACATGGTCTGATCCAGCACACATCACCTCTGTCTCAATCCTTCCGTGCCTCAGTTTCCCCTACTTCTATGACAGCGTGACACCAGCCGGGCTCTGTGAAGCACCTGGGGACCTCTGAGCTAGAAGTACTGCGTAAGAGTCTAGACGTTGCTGCAAATGGCTGAGCTGCTGCAGATTTACACTGATGGCTTCCTTGCGTTAAGTATGTGACATGGACAGCAGCATGACCAGTTGGGATTTGGTCTTTGGAGCATAAACATGCTCTGGATTTCTTGTGTGACTGCTTCAGCCTGTCAGTATCAGCTGCCCCTCTGTAAGCAAGGGGAAATCCTTTGCCAGGCTTACACTCCCTGGGGCTGCAGCTGCTCTTCACTCTCTGCTTGTCCAAGCACCTTGATCTCAAGAAGAAAGCCCTGAGCTGTGATGATTCCCTCTCAGCTCTCTTTGAAGCCTCAGCTCCTGCGATGAAAGGACAGGAAAGCTGTGTCTGCTCTTTGCTCCCACCAAGGGCAAGGATTGCTCCATCCTGCAAGTACCTGCTCATGGCATCACGGCCTCTGCCCAGAGGGACGCTTCCCCTCCTGGGGCTGTGCCCCCCAATGCCAGGCACCATTCCCAGCTGTAGCTATTTTTCACTGGGTTGCTATTTTTATTGGGTAATGCTTCTGCAGATCACAGAACCTTCCACTCTGCCTCTGCCCAAGCAGCCATCAATCTGTTGGGCAGCTGTTTCCACATCTGGGCAAGAAGGAAGGAAGGAGCGCTGGACAGCACAGTTTGAATGTGGTGCCCTCCGTCACCTGCTACATCCATTTCCCCAGCACCTTGGAGGGACCTTTATTTCTCACCAGATTACCAGGGCCACAAACCTCCCGCATGAGGTGCAGAGCAGCATGCAGAAGCACCCAAGGAGCTTGCAGGAGCCCCTCCAGGCAATTTGTCACTGCTGATGCAATGGCCAGATTCAAGCGTGATCCCATCTTGCCGCCCAAGCTCACAACAAGCACAGACTCGCTCCAGACGATGTAAAAGACATCCCCCAACAATTTAGTTGCCAGTGAAACGATGGAACTGCTAGGGTAGACCAGCTCAGCACGGCAGGGGCGAGCGAGAAGGCAGATGTAACCTCAAACCACAGGGCAAACACAAGCAGCTCTCAAATGCCGATGGAAGAAAAGCTCGCTCCTAAAAGAGGAAACAAGGTGTGAATTAATGAAGCCACTGAGTGACGAGACAACGTTGCTGTTCGTGCCAAACACTGTGAAGGCAGCTTGCAAACGGAGAGCAGCAGAAGTGGTGGGAACAGACAGCGCCTGGGGAGCTGAGGGCCCTGCCGACACGCAGACACCCGGCCCCAGCACTGTGAGCTAAAAATACACTGCTCCCAGCATGATGCCTGGGAAAGAGCGGGATTCCCATGGCACGGACAAAAAAGAAGAGAGCATGCCGGCGGGTGCGGTGGCACCACAGCTGCGGTGCAAACCCACTGTCATCCCTGTCAGGGAGCTGGGCTGGGGAACGGGAGGCTCTGGGAGGAAGCAGGAAGAAAGTACGCAAGTTATGTGTGATTCCCGTCCGGGGGACAATCCAGATGCATCAAAGGCAGGTCCATCCCTGACACTGCAGCTTCAGTTGATGCTATGATTTGAGCTTTTGCTTACTTCCCATTGGAAGATCCTGCCTCTGTTGCCAAACTTTTATTACCATGGCTGACATCTGTCCAGGCTCAGTGTCAGCCCCGCACGGTCGCTGCTGGGTCATTTGGCTGGAGCAACGCGCCAGCCCTCCCTGTGCGCAGACATGTGGTCCTGCATTGATAACGTGATGGAGCAGCCCCCTGCAGCCTTCCCACCCAGCTCTGCTGCCCACGCAAGGCCAGTGCGGATGGGGCATGCAGGCACGTGGACCGCAGCGCAGTTGCTGCCTATAGGAAGCCAGCTTGTTTCCTATAGGGCCTGGGAGATGCAGTGTGCATGAGATGGGGGTGGACAGGGGAAGAGGAGAGCCTTGGGGTCAGCTCAGCGCGCCAAGCGAGGAGCATCCTGCAAAATTGGTAGCTCTGCTCTTGGTTCAGTTTGTGGGGTGAGTCATTGCCAATCAACAAAGTCACTTTCAATAGATTCAAAGCCAATTTCAATAGATGACGTCTATTAAACAGATAAAGGGGATGTTGCATATCAGTGCAAAGGGCGAAGATCTAGTCTCCAGTGGAAGAAGCACAAGTTTGAATCACAGGCAGCGGCATTTTTGAGGCTGCTCATCTACCCGCTTGGCTGGTACGAGGGTGTGCATGCTGGCTACGACCCACTTTGTTCAGAGGCAATGTTCCTGCCAATCTCAGCAATACAGCATGATGTAAGTATATCATCCATTATTACTATTTTCATTCTTGACACATGGAAAAATTAATTTTCTTTTAAAAAGTGATGTATGAGAACCCAGATTTGCCTGAATAATATATGAACCTATAATCTGGCTGTTACCCTTTGTCTGAAGCATTAACATTAGCAGAAGGCAATTTAGGATGATTGCTTTTAAGTTGTAAAGCCAATGTTCAATTAGAGCATGAAATGAAAGACTTATCACTAGCACTGGCATAGAGATTTATTCTCAAAGTATTTCTTTTCAGCCATAAAGATGCTGTTTTTTTCAAAAGTGTCATGTTTAGAACAAGATGCTTTTGTCTAATATTACTATGAAAAATCATTTGGAATCAAACATTTTTATATTTAGGATGACGACAGCGTTTTGTTAAAAAAATTCAACATCATGCTTTGAATTTCAGTTACTGAGTTTGGTTTAAGGAGATTTCTAGGCCTCTGGTTGGTCCTGCTGCACCGCAGGCTGTAGAGAATACAGTTCACCTTCTCTGGCACCTCTTTCGCTAGGGCGGTGGTAATGAAAGCCATGGTGATACCACAAATATTTTAATGACCCAACAGGGTTCCCAGCAGTCGCCTGCAAATCTGAAGCTTTGTGGGATCCCAAAATGAACTTTCTGTGAATCAAGTGACCACAGCTGTAGGCAGCCTCCTCCTCAGCAAGCAAAGTAACTGCAAGTTCATGGCTTGTAAAACAAACCAAAAGAGACAAGAGTGACAGAGTGTGGTGTCAGAGGGGTAGCCACAAGCCCGGCTGGCACCTGGCTGCGCGTGGGGAGAGGCGTGGGAGTGGGAAGAGAGGCTGAGCAGAGCAGGGAAGCCCGAGTTCTGCTTGGGTACCTGCCAGCACTGCCAGAGGTGCCCCAGGTATGGCAGGCATAGCTGGCAAACCCTCATCTGTATGCAAACCCTCGGGCTTTTGGGGTGCTTCAAAACGCTCATTCCCATTTTGTTTGCACCTTTAGATGGCCAAGACACCAGGCTTTCTAGTAAGATCTCACGAGAGGCATGGCAAGGGATGGATTTGTGAAGATCCAGCAACTGCAGCAGGAAAAACCATGCACACAACACGAGTGGTTTCCCTGGGGAAATAAGAGAGAAAGCAGTGACAAATAGCCTGCTGGTATGCAACGTCGTTACACAGCAGCTGGCCTGCATGCTGCACAGGGCTCTTCAAGTGATTGCTTTGTCCCAGACATTGATGATTTCCCGCATGCAGTGCCATTTCTTTGCTGCGTGCTCCCCAGTCCCGAGCGTCCATTCAGCCTCGTGCTTTCCAAAGGGAAGCAGTACCTGGTCGAGCCGCTGGCTGCAGACTTGGGCTGTGCGCTGGGCTCGGCACAGAAAGTGACTGCTGCAGGAACAACAAAAAAGGGGCATTTTGCTGCTTGCTCTGCCATCAGTGTTTGGAAATTCCTGGAGGGCACTGATGAGGGTGAGCAGGGGACAGCCATCATCCAGGGGGCTTGGGCCGCCCCAGCGCTGATGGTGGGGGAATGGGAGAGGTGCCTATCTGTGCAGCCTGCCTCTCCCTAATCCCTCCCAAATCAAAAGGACACTTAAGCGGTGTTTAAGGGATGCTGGGGCTCCCGGAGCTGCGGGAGAGCAAGTCCACGGGCGCTGAGCTCTGCCTGGGAGAGAGGAGCCCTCCCTGTCACTGGCTGCCATTGGGGGCAGCCACGATCTGCCTGGTCCCAGGAAAGCTTGCCAGTACGTCTTGTTCCTGCTCGGCACTAATAATTTGGCTAAGCAGTCAGAGCTGGCAACTTGTCTGCGCAGAGTCCTGCGCTGAATAATAAGCCCCAACATCGAGATACAAGGTAGGGCCAGGGAGGAGTAGCCAGCAAGCTCCGAGAGCTGCTCCTCGCAGTCTGGCGCTGCCATGCTTTTTGCCCCTCCAAAACGGATCGCTGTCTCCCAGTTTCTTCCCCATTGACAAGCTGTGATCCAGACGCCCGCATGCCTGCTCTCAGCCTCGCAGCACAGTACAGACCAGAGTTTAATTTCCCAAGATTGTAGCTTACATCTTTCTCTGATCCTCCTGCAACGTTCAGGGAAACAATATGCATGCAAGCAATAAAACACACAGCAGCTCTCTGCTGGCATAAAATGGCCAAGTCCACCACACCAATGGAGAGGCACTGATTTCTGCAAAGCAAAGGTCTGAACCTGAATTGCCACCAGGACTTTTTCTTCTCGGTAGCAACGTTATCCAGCCACTCTCTCATGTGCTCCGGTTGGCAGTTGTTTAGTTTGATGGTATGATATGGCTAGTTAGAGCAAGACCCCTGGGTATCCGCAATTAATCTGTGCTTGAAACAGACTGAAAAGGAGCAATGCAGTCTGTTTGGATCTTAAGGTGCTGATATGGAAATCACAAGGAAAAGATTAAAAGAGGAAAAGGACGTAGTATCTCCAAGGGAAGTTTATTCCCTCAAAAAAAAAAATAATCGCTGGGTTCATTTACACAAAGCTGTTTCTCAAGACTGTAGCGATTATCACCTTGCTGAGATATTTTCCAGTTGCACTTTGCAGAGGTCTGGATGGATCAGAATTACACCTTGGTCCTGGCAGCCTCTGGCAAAAGTTTATACAGCATAAAGAAATGGAAAAAAAGTACTAGAAAGTTTCTCGCAAGGAGAACATTTGTCACTGAGATGTTTCACGAAATAAACCCTGGGCACGGGACCAAGAGAAGTAATTGGACTGGCCATGCTCCATGTTTAAGATACTTGTCTTGGGCTTTTCAAATGTGAAAAGAATATCAAGTCTTTTTTCCAGACAGCAAGGAAGAGAGGGATTGATGGCATTTGTTTCTCAGGCTCACACATCCTTTAGGCCTTTACCCTGAAGCCATGCTGCTTTGCCCCTCAAAATGCTGCCAGCATGAAAACCTGCTGTTTATTGCGGTCCTGAAAGCCCTGCCACGCACGAAGCTGCCTGCACAGTGTTTCTGGAGTGGGCAGGAGCAGGCAGGAGTGGGCAGAAGCTTGCCCATGTGGGAGCATGCCACGTGGGAATCATGCTGCAGCACAAAGTGGAATTAGCCCTGGAGTCACGCAAGGACAGTGTCTCCAGAGAGGCACCTCACCACATGCCTATGGCTCAGAAGAGTCAACAGAGACGTTTTCAGCATGCCTTTTTGCTGGCGGCTCCCCCAGGCTGTCCATCTGCCACCTTGGTCCCGGGGGTGACTCCAGACTGCCAAGGCGCAGGCAAACCCCAGCCCTTTGTGCACCGCTCCCTGCCCCTCCCCAAAGTCCTCACGCTGGGAAAGGGAAGTAAGAAGATGATGTGAAACACCAACAGGGTAGAAAAGACTGTGGCCTCACCTACCACTATGCATCAGGAGATAAGGCAACCACAGCTGGATCTAAAGGAGCTGGAGACAACGAGCCAGCTCACACACTGACAGCTCTCCACAGGGAGAAGCTAGTTGGTAAATACCTCTGCTGCCGGACTCCATGCTGTGGACTAAACATTCAGGCTGGCACCACGCAACGCACCCTGCTACCTGCTGAGCTGCGCACCCACCCATCTCACTTCAGGAATGACTCCTGTGAGGAGCTCGGGCTGCATGGATGGGCCCAGCAAGGGGCCAGGAGGGAGCTGGGGGAGGAAAAAAAGCAGAGCTATAGCTTTGGGGTTCACCTGGGACAAATTTATCCCTGTGCAGGCAGCCCCTCTTGGTCTGCTGGGCTGGCATCTGTTTTTGGAGATGCAGCTCCTGTTGCAGGGGTGAGGTGGTCTGGGGAGGGCAGGGGTGGGATCCACCTGGGAAATTCAGGGTCTTACAGGTCTGTGTGTTTGGAAAGACTGAGTGCAGCTCTCCTGGGCAGTAGGGGAGAGACCATGCTGGCTGCATGCAACCCAGCCTGGACTTGGGAGCTGCTTCTCACTCAGCCCAGCAACTGACTCCCCAGGCTCCGCTGGCATCACACCACCTTTCTCAGCAGGGTTCTGCTGCTCTGGATTTTATTTTTTTTTTTTTTTTTTAACTAATCCTCCATCACAATATGCGCCTGGCAGGTTTTGAAGTAAAACAAAAGCAACTGCAGCCACCAGTTATCCAAGCAGTACCACAGGACATAACAACAGCCCTGTGATTACGGGACCTGCTGCAGTCCCTGCTGAGATTGCCCATGCTTCTTAGGGATGTTATAAGGATCAGCATATTAAAGACTGCAGCTAGTTGATGCTGTATTGCCAGGTAGGTACGTACTCAAGCACAGATTAATTGCTAGCTTCAGAAGGTAATTAAAGGGACTCTGAGCTGCCTTCCCATGCCAGGCAGCACACACCACATATCTCAGCCCATGTGGCTGCAACTGCACAACCCCTCTGCCTCCTGAACTGTGGCAGCGAGCTGAGATGGATAGACTTACACAATATTTGTTTGCCAACAGGCGATCCGCCATCAATATTTAAAGCTGAATGAGTCTCAAGAGTGGGATGAAGAGCCCTTCATAAGGCAGCATCCATCATTTTGGTTTTTAATTTTGCGCTTGCTCACTTGCTGCACAGCATTATATGCACATTGGGTAAATGAATAACCGATAAATAATTCACCAAATTGCTCAACCTCTTGGTTCTCCCAATCATCGCGGAGCTTGGGCACCCGGCATAGCGATCCTGGAAGTGCCAGGTGCAGGGAGATGAGTTTTGGGGGGCAGTACCACATCGATGCATTGCAGAACATCTCTGAAATCCCTCTGCTGACGGCTGTAACACCACAGCTGCCCAGTTGGCTCTGTACAGGCACGTCAATGCCTGATATCCTCCAAACACCGCTCAGGAGCTCTCAGGAGCCTCAGCAGCCCCTAGGCCATGTCTCTGCTTGCTCTGCCTGTGTACTGAGCACCAGACTCCCACCTCTGCCATTTCCAGCATGCTGCAGGGATGGTAGCAGCACCATGGGCAAGTGCCCAGGACTTTTTGCTGCAACATCTTCATGCTCTAAGGGCAGCCAGAGAAATCCCAGTCATCCTGAAGCTTGTGCCGAAAACTCTGCTGGCCAGGCAAGCAGAAACATCAGCCTCTGCTGCTATTGTTTAATGGGGAGATGGGCTTCTGCTACCCCCCTGGGTTGTTTGCCACAAGGGCTTTGAACACTGCTCTTCACAGCTCTCATGAACCTTTTGAAGTGGCACTTTCTGAGCCGAAGGTAAAAGGGAGAATGCTGCCAGTGCCTGCTCTAGGAAAGGCAACGAAATCCAGGATGCAGTGATGCTGGGAGGCTCTCCCCACATCCTCTTGTGAAGCTGTGAGCTGGCTGCCCCCCACTCCACAACTGTAACACATTTACTCCTCCTGGCCCTCCTGCGTACTCTGCTGCTGCCTAAGGTTTGGCAAGTCCCTTCTCTCTCATGCAGCTCTCTGCTTACCCTGCACTTTCCATAAACAACATTGAGGTCTGCAGGCCATGCATGCCAGGTTCAAATGCTGCAGGGTCATTTGCTGGAGCACCCAGAAGCCTTACCTGCAAGAAATGCTAACAAACGTGTAACTGAATGGTAAGATCAAAATAGGCATGGGCGAAGCTATAGAGCAGGGATTTACCATGTGCAACTTCTCTGTCAAGCTTCTCCATGGACCAGATATTCATCCTCACCTGCCCCCCACAGTCACACTGACAACATTCAAGACACCTCTGTCTGCTTACACCCTGTCTCACCCACATAGCAATAACCTCTCCTGGCTCTCAGCTGTGCACAAGGGTTCCTGCATTGGACTGGGGCATCTTGAGCTCTGGTGATGAACGATCACAGCCTAACCCCAGGTCTGGGCCACCCAAACAGGCCCTACAAGCTGTCGGTGGCCAAAAACAGAGTCACAAAACCCTGAGAGCCCTGATACCGTGGCTGGAAAGGCTCCACCTACACATGTTTGCTGAGTGTTGCTGTTCCCACAGCAGGGACACCCCCCACATCACTGCCCCTTTGCTATGCTGGCATGGCCAGCGCAGCAGCCCAGCTCTGCCTCCCCACCATCAGTACAGCATGCACCTCTGTTTTGAGATGTCAGCCTTAGCCTTGGACAGACTTCCCCAGCGCGCTGCCAGAGAAGCTCAGCTCTGCTGGGAGAGTGCCTCAGGACACCGGAGGAGAGCAAACCTGCCAGAAATGCTGCAGAGCTTCCCTTCCAGCTTCTTCTGGCCACCAGACACGTAAGTGAGCTGCCTGGGACAACGTTGGTCCACAGCCCTGCACTGGGACCTGTCTTAATTTATGGTGGCAAACAGAAAATCAACTCCATGTGTTTAGTGCAAAGGGCTCAGCAGTTCCTGCTGGAAGACACTATAAGCACAGGAGCTGATTTTCACCAGCAGCAATCAGAAGGCTCTGTGAAGCAGTTTGCTTTGTGCCAAAAGCATTACGGCTACACCAGGACTTCTGCAATCTCTGGTCCGAGGGGGGCATGCAGGTGATGTGACCTGCTCCAGAGCAACCTCAGCCCCTCTCTGCCTGCAGAAGTGCTGACCCGATGTGAGTCACAATTCAGGTCTGCTCTGGCTTCAGATCTGGCCTGTGAGCGAGTTGCCTTCTTGTAGCTTTCTGCATTTCTGGGTCTCCTGATGAGATGCTGGAGCTCACCAGCTGGTCACCTAGTCAGAGCAAGCCAGTAGGACACACAGCATGTCTTAAAGTTCAGCAACCAGATTACTAAAAGATGGATCCTGAAACACGGAAAACAGTTTTGGTTTTCCTGCCACAGGGTTACACTAAACAGTCCTCTCCCAATGCCAAAGCACCTCAGCACATCCATGGTATGCTTAGCGGCTGTTGGCGAAGGGGTTTTCAGACTGCAGGCCACTGACGTACAAAGCCCATGAACAAGCATGGGTCACGACTACCCTGCAAGATGAGGAAGTGCAAGGGATGCACAGATGCTTTGGGCTTCTCTGGGGAGCTTTCTGCTCCACTCCTCACGCCTCTTCTCCCGCATCCCTCCCAACTGCAGCTGTCACACAGACACACTCATTGCGGCAGCAGAAGTGTTGCTCAGCTTCATCAGGAAACACACGCAGGAAATCCCTGGGAAGCCACGTGCACCTGAGCAGTGGCAGGGGCTAGGAGAAAGCCTTTTCAAACCACCCCACCAGGAAAAGTCACGACCTTGCTCCAGACCCTGCTGCAGTTTCAGCACCAGTGGTTACAGGGGATGCAGAGTATAAGCAAGCTGCCACTGTGGCAAGAGATCTCTCAAGCTCCGTTACAGTCTGGCAGTAAAATGCGACCTTTTTTATTTTACAATTTTTACTATCCTGATTTTTGTGTGGGTTTTTTTTTTTTTAAATCAACAACAAAAGTCATTCTTTTGGCAGGCACACGGAGCTATGTTCTGCCATGAGAAACAGTTTTAGCATATGGTAGCTGAGTTCATGAGCAAGTGGAGCGGTGTCTTTAATACACTGCATGGACACTTCTTTTAACAGGAAAATTCATAGGGGTTCAAATGAGCGGAGAGCAGACGGCAGCAGTGTAAGAGACCCCTCGCCAGGCTCTGCGGACAGAGCTCCCAGCAGTGACATTGGGCCCAGGTCTCTGGCCAGCACTGTGCCCAGGGTGGACACACAGGGGTACAAGCAGAGAGATGGGGCAGTTCACTCCTTCTCCCCACCACAATCCAAGGAAGAGATACGAGAGCCTGGCATCAAAGCAAAAGGTGACCAGATCCCTCTGCCTCCTTGGTTCGTTTTGTGCTGACCTTTAATAATCGCAGAAGGGGAAATGGGTTGGTCAGTTTGCATTAGGAATTCACTGAAGCGCCTGGTGCTTTCTCCTGTTTATCAAATCCAAGCCGCTTGGATGAGCCCAGTGCGCAATTAGAGCTACAATCTACAGCCAGAAATTTTAGAAGTCCATTTGCATATATCTAGGAAGGAAAATGTTGATTAATTTGTTCTGATACACTCCAGAAAAAATTGCTCAAATAGCGTCAGGGAGCTCAGGCAGATTATAAATTACCTTGTTCAAGATTGTAAATATTGTATTCGTGCATCCCTGTGCGTTTTAAAGGCATCTTCATGGGCTGTGCATGAGTAGAAGAGATTTGTTTTAATATTTTACCAGGGAATGCATATTTCATTTGTGCGGTGCTTGTGAGGGAGGGATTTTTTTATTTTGAAAAGCTTCTTCAACTGTGAGGAGAGCAAGTGTGGATAATACACAGACATGCAACTGCAATAAGGCAGGACGCTGCAGCTGCCCGGAGATGTGATTAAAAATGTACAGGGCAGGAGTAAAAAAAAAAAGGGGAAAAAAAAGAGAAAAATGGAGCAGGCGATGCCTCGGCGATGAGGGAAACAGGGCACAAAGCACGGCACGGAGCAACTGCAACTGCAAGTGTGCCAGGGGCCAGCCGAGTGGGCAGAGAAGGACCTTTAAACAGCGGCTGCTGCTAATTCAAGGCGATCACCTCTCGCCACCAGTATCCAGGCATTTGCTGATCAGGGCTGGTATGGCATTAACATCAAGGGATCTTCTGTCTGCATTTGCATCAGAGGATCGTCAGCAAAATATGCTGATCCCTCCAGTGCAGGATGGCAAAGCTTTACGGCACTTGGACCTGCTGAGGGCCCCTCGTGGAACATTAGCAGCTGATACCATGTTTTCTCTTTTCCTCTAAGGAAGAAGCTTTAAACTTCAAACAGCTTTTTGACCGTAAGGGTAAGAGATTCAAGCTCCCTGGCCTTGTGGCGTGATCTTCACAGACCCCTTAGAGGTCACCCATGGTCCCTCACAAGTCAACAGCAGCAGTGCTCAGTGCAGGATCTTGCCCGGGATGTGCAGGGCCCCGCTTCTAATGCACAGTGCTGCAGCAAGCATTTGTTGGCAGGGCTCTGGGTTGTGCTGGATGATACTTTCCCAAAGATCTGGTCTCCTCAAGCCGGCGGCTATGGGAAAAGCTACGCTTTTCTGCAAACGTAACCAAGTTTCACCCTACACACTTGCAGAGGAAAAGTGAACTCTGAACTGGGTACAACCTAGCAACTCCCATGGTACAACCTAGCAACTCCCAGTACAACAGCTCTCCATTGCCACCAAACCAGCCATGTCATCCAGGGGCACTCCAGCCCAGGAGGTTTGCTGCACCAGGGCTGCGTGAGTCAGTACTTCTGCACCGAGCTGTGAAAGCTGGCTCCCCCGGAACGTTTCTGCATCCTGCAGCTCCGTGCTGTGGTGGGCTCTAACTACATGTGCTAGCTCCCAGTAAGGTACTTACTGGGAGAAGCAATGAGACTGGAGTCTGATGCATTTGAAGACCAGAAAGCGACCCCCCTCGCCTTGCTGGAGCCAAGGCTCTACCTGAAGAGAGGGCTTCCCTTCTGAAGCAGACAGCAGAAATGTCCCAAGGCCCTCTACTCCCAGTGAGACCATGAGTGACAAAACCCCATGAGACCCTACCACAGAGACAGCTCCAAATGCCAGTAAAGCTGCAGACCTCAGCTGCAGGACTGGGAGAAAATGGGGCCCATGCTGTGCGACAAGCAGCGTTTTAGGGAGAAAGTTAGGAAGACAGACTGAAAGAGCTGCCTTTTAAAGAGCTGCTAACATTTAAAGGATGCCTGAAAGAATTTTGTCTATTTTTGTGCTGTGACCTGAGCTCTGCTGTTATAAATCCAGATCGGCTGCGCTTCACAAACACGGCAGTTCTGACTTCAGCCTGGTTTAGCTCTGGCCTTTTATCCTTGGGAAATGTGGCCCGCTCCGAAGGTGAGAGGAAGCATATAGAAGAGAACAATGCTATGAAAAATGCCAGGGGTTCAGTCCTTGAAGCCAAAGAGACAGGCATGTGCTTGCAGGGGGCAAAATCTATGGGCAGCTAACTGCAGTTATCTTTAGACACTGCAAGCAAATGGCTAGTTCAGCAGTCAGCCCATCCATCCAAGGCCGCTAAGAAGTGGAAAGACCTAAAGGAATTTATACTGTAACTCACTTGCAATGCTACCAGGGATGGATTCAGCTTGGATGGTGACATCGTTTTCCAGTGTTCAATGGGCCACTAATAGCAAGACGCAGGACATGGTGAAGACCTATGCTAAAAAAGGGCCCCTTTGCTCCTCTGAGATCTCTCCAGCTTCCAGCACCTGATCCCCTCTGGCCTCGCCAGTGATACCTGTGCAGGTTGCAGAGACGCTTGCAAGGCAGAGGATATCTGCTGTGTGTCATGACCGTTGCTTGTCCATGGCAGTGACTGGGCCGCAGGGTCTTTGCAGCCACCCAGATCTGAGGGTTGGGATAACGCAGCCAGAGGAGGCACGGATCCCTGCCTGGCTGCCAGTGGCCAGGTGGGAAGCATGCAGCCCCGTGGGTACGCAGCAGCTCCTGACCACTGTCGAGGCCTTCAGCCTAGCTAAGCCGGGCACCGGCAAGATTCCAGAGCAGCACAAACACCAAGCAATGCAGCTGGAAAGAGCCCAGCACATTGCTCCTTGGTGCCTACTCAGGCATTTCACTAAAAACCCTCCATGTTTTTATTGCACACTGCTGCAAGGTAGAGCAATGCTGTTACACAAGAGAGGAGACGAGACACAACCAACATCTGGCATCTGCAGGGGTAAGGATAGACCTCAACGTCTTCAGAGCTCCCTCCTAAAGCAGCCTCAGACACATCCCTCTGGTGAGCAGCTCACGGCCAAGCTGGTGGCCTGGCTTTTGATTCTCTGATTTCAACCGCAAAGCACCAAAGCAAGGCAGAACGTTGCTCCACATTGGAGTGACTTCAGGCTTGGATTAGTATACACTGAAACCCACTTCTCTGAATGCTCAACTGCAACTAAAATCAACTGTTTGTATTAAGTGGGGCCAGAAGACCTGCAGCCGCCTCCTTGGGAGCAGCAAAAGAAGGAAAAGACTTTTGCTCCTGTACATCAGCTGCCCTGCAATGTATCTTCCCTGTACCGACAGCTTATCTAGTAGAAGTAATCTGCCTGCAATTGTCTGCATTCATCACTTTTGCAGTGGTGAATCTCACAATCTTTACCATTTCTCTGAGATACAGGGAGCAGCTGCTACCTGCTAGGAGCTGGTGGGGAACTGATGAGGATGGCATGCGTGAGTCCTCAGGGTGGGAGATGTCCCCCCTTGGCCTGTCCCCATCAAACTGTCCAAACCCTGCTCCCCCTTGCTCCAGAGTAAACCACCTCCACCCTGGGGTAAGGAACAAAGATGAGGAGCTTGGTTTCCATTCCTCTTTTCTCCTAATGTTCTCCTTAGCTTTTTAAAAGCTCCTGCTTCACTCTCATCTACTTGGCTGCCAGCAAAAAGCCTGTGGGGCACTTGCACGTAGCCTTTGGGGGACTTCCACAATTCCCCCCGCTGCTGGCTATCAGCAGGAGGTCCTCAGCCCAGCAGATGGCCGTGGGTGAGCTTCCTCTGCTGAATGTGGCTGCCCCCAAGCTGTGCTGCCACAGCCCTCCTTTTCTGCGAGAAACTGCGCACAGCCTCTGCCTGCAGTTGTTTGGGTGGCCACACACCCTGCGTAGCCTCTAGCAGCCAGCCCCCAAGGGCAAACTCAAAGTGCTTTCCCAAACACATAACCTTGTGTCTGGATGCACAAGGGAGGTCTCCAGGAAAGGCCAGGCACCGCGGGCAGGGTGCTGCAGTGACCGAATATTTAGTTGTTGCATCTGCCTCTGGTTTCATCCCTGTCAAGTGGCATAAACAATCAAATCAACATTAATAACGGCATTTGGTGGAGGCTTTTAGGTTCTTATCTTGCTTTTAATGATTCATTCAGCTTCCCTCAGCTCTTGCAACCCAAGACGTCTCCTTCTCTCTCTTCCTGAATAAAACCTGCCAGGAGCCACCCCAGGACCTCTCAGCGCTGTCTGGAGAAACTAAAGGGGCTTGGGCTAGGTACTGGCTGCAAGGACTAAAGGACTGATAAGGGGAAGACGATTTCTTTACAGAGGCACAGAGAAAACCACCGTGTTCGCTTGAGCTTGTTATTCTTAATTAGCAGCTCCATGGACCAGTGCAACCAAAACACTCCTTCTGCCACCATGTTCAGCCACACCACATTTCGTGATGGCATGCTGGCATCATTCTCACCTGTCCCCAGCCCTCTCCTGCAACCGTCACCAAAGGGAGTTGTGCCACCGGGATGGGGCCCTGTGGCCAGGCTGATGCTCTTGGTGATGTGGTAGCCACCATGGAGGGGATGGGGCAGCACAGAAGGGAGTTTTTTCCCCGTGCCTCTCCCTCCATATTCTTTTCTCCACTGAGTACTGGTGGCACAGTGGGGAGAATGTCCCCATGGCTGGGGGGCAGGATCCAGGGCATGCCACACACCACTCTGCTCCCTGCCTGACCACAGCAAAGGTGGGAGGGAGCTACCTTTACCGCTGTGCCATGTTGGCCTGAGCAGCTCTCATCCCAGTTCATCCGGAGCGGAGAAACCCTCTAGCGCATCCCGCATCCGTCAGGCAGCTCTCCCTGCTCCTTGATGCTGATTTATGGTCTTCTTGTCCAGCTGCCAGAGGAACCCTTTATACCAGATAGCTTTTATCTCAAAATAAGCCCTGGAAAAATACCACAGGCTTTATTTGTCATTCGCTCTGGGAAAGTTTTGAGCTAATAAATAAAGAGAAGTTATTTTAAAGGGCAGCAGCTTTCCTGAAAACTTAAACTCAGGGCTATGACAGAAACAACAATACCTCCATTGCCTAAAGAGCCATAAGCTCAGCTCCTGCAAATTTAGGTTTCTCAGGCTGCAAAGAACAAAACTTTGTAAATCAAATTGCTTCACATTCATGTAATTAGCAATTATCTCCCTGGTGGAAAAAGATTCCCCCACACAATATTTGGGTGAATCATACCCAAGCAGGTTTTTTTTATTTTTTGCATGCGCACACAAACACGGAGGCACATCAGGATCTTGGCCAAGTTCTCCCCTTTCATCTGCCCTCTTCGTTTCAGTGCAATTCAGACCACAGGTCTCAGATCTTAAACCGCAGGAGACTTCCCAGTGTTAATGTTGCTATTAGCAACGCCACTGCCCCACGACAGTAAAGAAAAGTGAAGTATGGGTCAGGGTCATGGTCCTGCTCCCTGACGTGGCCGGGCCAGGGCTCCCAAGCACAGCTGAAGAGCTCCTGCACAGTTTTGCAGAGCTGTTTGCAGTGCTTGGGCAAAGAGATGGGAGCGTCAGCTCCCCCATGGAGGTGCAGACATGCAGGAGGCACAACGTCATGCAGGGGAAGGACCTTTCACCATGATCTGGATTTTGCACCTTCGTTTTCACATGATAGATCAGGGCTATCACATCCTCTGCCAGGACCTGCTTTTGCCTAAACCTCACTGGAGCAGCCGCCTTGTGAGACAACCCTCCAGCAACAACCATATTTCTCCCTATTCTCCTGGTCTTGTGGCAGCAGATGTGGCTTTTAATCATTTTCCCAGCTGGAAAAGTAGACAGGATCATGAAAAAATGAACGGACCTTGGTAAATTCACCCAGTGATATTGAGCCCCCCTGCTCAGGACACTAACACAACCATAAGCTCTCAACGCAGCCGTCAGAACAATGTACGTCCACGCATGTATCTATATTTTGATGGCAGCTCATGAAAAGCTGGGCTTCAAAGCCATTTAAACTCTTCTGTTGGTTCAGCTCCGAAATCAGCAAGAAAAACACAAAGAACCAGACCACATGCTAGCATAAACCAGCGCTGCTTCCACCATCCTCTGAAAGACACAGCCTGAGGGCTTTGCCCTGATAGAGAGGGTTTATATACACTTTGGATCTAATCCAGGAGTCTTTAGTCACCTCTGAAAGGCAAAATCCCTGCGGTCCGGCAAAGCAGTATGGCATTTGTACCCATGAGAGAAATGCGGAACGGGAACCACAGGAGAGTTTGCTTTCTTTTTAGACTGGCTGTGACAGGGACCTGTGGGAGTAGTGGAAAGCCGCCTGCACCCAACAGAATAAGCGAATACAGCTCTGCCAGGCAGGGCTGGAAGGTGCTTGGAGCAGGATCACATCGCATGCAGAGCTGTCCCCAGACTGCATTTGTCTGCAGCCTGCACCAGCCCTCTCCCATTATTATTTCAATACACAGCTTGACCAGGACCGCTCGCTTTAGGTTGCTGTTGGCATTTCTGCTCGCAAAGTGAATGGTTCACAGGGTATCTAGCGTTTTTTTTTTGTTAGAACCGGTTTCCCAGTTGGAAGGGAAACGTGACTTTATTGAAATGTGAGAATTCTGAATTCCACCCCCAACACACACATTGCAACGCTGCTCTGGGATAAAAAAAGCTCATAGTCTGTTTTTATGTTCTCTTTCCCCTCTATACTATTTAACATGGTTTCACAGCGACTCAGTAACAGCATGCGTGACACACTCCATTTCTCCCAGGATGGTGAACCAGAATTTTACGTACAAAACTATCAAGAGAGCAGCTCCTCCTGCTGAATGAGACACTAGACCTCACTAGAGCAAAACACTCCCCGCTTGGCTTGTCATTGGATAATTTATCACAAAGGGACTCACTGATCACAAAGTTAGCTTAAATTTTTTTTGAAAACTTCATAAAATGAAGGTATCTGGCTTCTCTCGCGGTGGGTCTAAAGCTGAAAGGCTACAACAGAAGGCAAGCAATGCAGCACCCCTCATCGTGGTCACTGAAGGTGCTACCACCCATCTTATTTCAGGACATGGAGTGGCCAGACATCCCCACCGCTTTACGTAAAATTTGCTTGTGTTGTTCCTGGCCTCCTTAAGGAGTCTCAACGGTGCTGTCCACCCTCCTCTGCTGATGGAGGCTGTCTGTATGAGAGTCTGGTCCAGACTCTCCATGGAACCCTTCACTGGGTTCACCAGGCAGTGGAGACTTACTCCCCAGGAGGAGCTGGCTGTTTGCTCTGGGGTGGGTGGCTGGAGGGGAATTAGACGTGATTATGCACTTGCTTATTTGGGTTTTGGTGCAGGAACCAGGGCAGCTGCTCTGTGGGACAGGCAGCCGGTAGCCATGCGGGCTGGTGCAGCTCTGAGCCCTGGATCTGCTCAGGTGAATGAGTTTGCTGGCAGGGCAGTAACAGGCCTTTGACATTTTGGCTTCCTCTCCTGCCCCTAGCTCACACGTGGCACAAAAATTTCCAACTTTTTTTCTTTTTTTTTCAGTGTACCAAGTGGGTTTGTGCAGTAACCAGATTAAATTTGGAGAGAGAGTGAGCCATCAACTGGAGGCGTCTGGTGTCAGAGCAGGAAATTTGAGGATAAGCATCTAAGAGCACGCTGCGCAGCACTATCAGCTCGTGCATAGTTCAGATGGCTTCAGCCTGGTCCAGGCCTCATGAAAGGATGGCAGTGAAAGCCAGTGATCAATATTTAAGAGATATGAGAGGGTTTCCATCTTCAAAAATAGATCAGAAGTAGAAAACAAGGAGGAAGAATAAATGGTCAATTTTTAAGAGAACCAGCTCGCCAGCAGGCTGCCATACAGTTGCATGGGAGGATATACAGGGCTTCATAAATTCTGTAACAGTCTCAGAAAAAAGTGCACACGTGCGTGCACACTCCCCCCATACATGTATACATATGTATACACATAAAAATATGCATATATACATGTGTATGCATATTTTACTCAAGCTCAGAGAGAACTGTGGGAATCTTCAAACGCACCCAAGAGGGGTGAGAGAGTGGGAAGATGAAGTCTGAAGAAATTAATGCAAAGCAACGCACACATTGATGGGAAAAAACCCAAACTACTCCTACACGCCCTACACTGTAAATTAGCTGTAGCTGCTCGTGAAAAGGACTTCGCAGCAGTCAGCCGGTGAAGAACTCCGCTCTGACATCAGGAAAACAAAAGAAATCCCTGGACACGCAAACAGTAGATGGAAAAAAAAAAAGGTATCAAACCAGCATGGTGACATTCAGTAAATCTGCAGCAGGGGCACATACACAGTTTCTGTCATTCCACTTCAGAAAGGGAGAACATCAAGTAACAGGGTGACAGCTGATAAAGGGGTGCAGAGATTTCCATAATAAGCCGGGCTGCACACAGTGGATTTGTTTAGCTTAGAGATAAAGCAATATATAAAAGGTCTGCCTAATGCTTCTCATCTGTCCTTCCTTGACACAAGAACAAGTGATCTCTTGGTGAAATTAAGAAGCAGCAGATATAAAAGAAACAAAAGGTTTTTATATTCTCACATAAAGCACGCTAAATTGCAGCACTAACTGATGAAGTACTTTTGAGGTCAGGAGATTAGTATGATTGAAGACAGAATCAGATGTTTAGGTGGAAAATACAGTTACTTTAAAAGAAAGTTTGGAAAAAAGCATGCAAATCTCTGCTTTTTATGAGGAGGTATCAGCAATACTCTTTCTCATTCAGTCCAGGTCAAACAACTAGGAATAAAGAATTGGCCCAAAGGTGCTGGAGGGAGGTTTGTAGCCCCAAAGCAGTGCCCTTGGAAATGGTGCAGTTCTCCCACCACCACGCTGTGTGTCCTGGGATGGGTACACGCCAAGGGAGATGCTGGCTTACGGCAGGGAGTCAGGGCCATGACAGCCCAGCACCAATGACGTCGTTACTGCAGTACCGTCCAGCTCTTACGCTCACCTTTCAGTATGGTTGTTGGAAGGTCTGATAAAGGCTGGAGACTGGCTGACGTCTGGAAAGCTCATCTGGCAGAGTGGACCTGGAACAAGGAGGCACCCTTCTGCTCATTTGGGAGAGACTGATCTAACCTGAATGGCCAACAGTGTAATTTGTGCTAAGAGGAGCACAGATGGTTATTGAAACGTGTAAATGCATGCAAATAAGTAAGATAAAAAACCCAAAACTATCTGCAGACAGAAAAAAAGGTTGAATTTACTGGTTATGGGGAGAAATTTAACTCACTTTTCTCTGGACCATGTAAGACTCAGCATAATCGCCTGAGAAGGGTTTCCCCAGGCTCCCAATGGATAGGATTTCATCCATCAGCTGTTTTTATGCTACGGCAGCCTTATTTCCCCATCCTCCCTCCCTAGCTTGACTCCTCTCAACCTTGTGCTTCACAGCTGTGCACTTTGGTCAGAAGAGATGGGTTTGGAAATGAAATTACAGGGCAGCCCAGGGTGCGCTTCCAGAGGTCATGTCCTCCTGGCCTTTCCTATGGGAAAGTGCTCTCTAAACCTGCTCACACCCTTCTCCAACAGGTTCAGAGCCCAAAGCCAAGCACCCAGTTACATGCCTGTGACACTTTTCTCCAGGCAGGTTACCTGGAAGGACTGCTCTGCTGCAGGGAGCAAAAGGCTCTTTCCTCTCACCTCACTGAGACCCTCCTGGTGTTGCTCAGAGTCACAAAGCGACTCTCCCCTGGGAAACATGAGCAAAGTGGCTGTTCCATGTCAGTGGTGGGGACACAGAAAGGGACGAGATCTCCCCATGGTGGGCTCAGCTTTGTGGTGGGAATGGTACTCAAGTTCCTGGCTGCTCTGAGGCAGGACCTGCAGACTGAGCCCAGGCAAACCACTTGCCATGGTAGGGGCATGTTTGCAGAGTAAAATAGTTTAGTTTCTTACTTTCATGTGCCTTCGGATAGATTGGCATTTTCCTCTTTTGCCACAGAAGCATCGACAGCCTTCACATGGAACGGATCTGGGATGACAGACAGGCAAGGAGCAGCATCGCAGAACCGACGTGATTCTGCCAAGGTCCTGCTGTAGCTTGGCACCTGGGATGGGCACAGGACCGTCTGTTGGTGCTCAGTGGCTTCTGCCCACCAGGCCACGCTACCTCCTTGCTGCAAACTCCAAGCTGTGCACTCCAGCAAGATCAACAGTGACTGCAGCTGGCTTGGGACTTCCCAGCCACAGAAACAAAACTGAGTTTCACCTGGTATTGAACACATGCAACCAAGACCTGGGCAGGGTGATGCCTGCATGAGAAGAAGGGGTGCATAGAGGCCTGCTGGTCACTAGAGTTGGTTATTAGCTCCCTCTCAATGGTCCCACCAAGTGGAGAAAGACCCTAATGCTAATCCCAGCCACTGCCCTGATGTTGGTAACCCTGGTGGGCCATCATCTGTCATCCTCTTCTGTTTGCTATGGGATGATGCAAAAAGATGGGTGACATGTAAAAGCCAGCCTTCTCCCGGGACTGCTTGAGCACACATGCCCACAGGAAATCTCCATTGCAGATCTCTCTTCAGCCTCTTTATACTCAGAGAAGAGTGGAGTGATAAGATTTACGCACTGTTTTCAGCTCCTGGTTTGTTTTCAAAGGCAGTGTGGTTCACCAGATGGCGGAGATCTGTGGTTGCCCCGACTCTCTGTGAGGTGCTTTGTTTGTGAGAGCTCAGTCACTCGTCACAGATACACTATGACGCTGCGTCCTGCAACTGGCTTAGGGACCATCTTGCAGGAAACCCGTGAAGGGTGATGGAATGAGCACATGATGCCTTCCTACGTTGGTGCAGGGGCTAGCACACGCCTCATGTGATGAGGACATTGCTCACCTTTACAGGTAGCTTTGCTAACCATGCCTGAAAGACCCTGTGCATATTTCCTTCTGCTCATCCTTGATGTCCGCAGCTCCTGTGGGCAGGTGCGAGGCAGCCAGATGGGACAGTACACTGGCTCCACCTCAGACAGCCTGGTGCTGCTCACAGCCATTTACCTCAGCAAGGGCCTTTTCAGTGCTGCTGAAAACAAAAAACTTATGCAAGCCAGAGCTGGAGGGAAAGGGGAGTGGCCCTTTGTTCTACCAAGCCACCACTACTCCAGTGCCAAAGCCCAGGGTCCCTGACACAGGTGGGCAATGTCTAGAGGGAAGGGTGAACTAGCACATCCTTGATTTTTTCCTGTGGGACTCTCTTCATCCTGTTTGCCATCAGTAGGCTTAAACTGGTTTTCAGACAAGTCAAGTTTGTGGGGTTTTTTTCCAAAGGTGTCTCATGGAAAATATTTAGGCCAAAGCAGCTGGCAAATACTACAGAGGGGGGTTTCCTTCTTCACCCCCAATCAGGGTTGTTTCACCAAGGGGCAGTGGGAAAGCCTCCAAGCCCCTTCAGTCACCTTCCACTGCCCTTGTGAGGCAAACAGCCCTCCTGGTATGGGAGCAGCTTCACCGTTGGCCGTATGAGGGTGATCATGCCTGGCCTGGCTGAGACCTGATTCCACCAATGCACCGGGGCAGGGATAACAGCTGCATCATGTGCCCATACAAGTTAGTGAGGCGTGGGGAGGCCCCCTGGTCCCTGGAGGATCCAAGGTGAGAGACTGGGCATGATTCCTGGGAAAGGAAAACTTAAGAGCATGGCCACTGCTGAGGAAGAAAGAGGGCTCTGGGTTTTGCATGGGCAGAGAGGAGGTGCATAGACACATGTAAGAGGAGGCGAGCCAGACAGTCACACATCTAAGAATGGGCAGAGAAATCACTGCCACCAGTGCCTGCAAGGTCCTCCCCATCCCATAAAACCCTGTCAGAAAATCAGGGAAAGGGAGGGCAGCAGCTGACAGGAGAAAGGGTCCAAGGACCCTCCAGAGCCGAGGGTCCGAGACACTCATCTGGGACGTTCAGAAGTGCAGCTGGCCCTGTCACTGGCATATCCCCAACAATTTCCCCAAAGCTAGGGATCAGACAGATTTAAATATAAGGTATCCTGATCCTTATGCAAGCTCTAACCCTACACTGGAGTCCTTTGGGAAACAAAACCAATAACCACAAGTCCCTTCCTTTGGAGCAGGAGCAGGAGCTATGTCTTTGCATCCCTAAGCACGTCAACACCACATTGGACACGCTCTCCTCCAGCCCCAGCTACTATTTCTGTCCCTGGGTTTCTGCAGCTTCTTCCAGCGATGCCAGTGTGGTGTCCAATTAACTCATCAGTCACAGCTCCACAAGCTTTGCTGGGTGCAAACTCTTAACTACATAAATAATAAATAGGAAAATTAACATCTTGTCTCTGTTTCTCTGCTCCTTTCAATTGCAAATGCATCTGGTGCAGGCAGTGCAGTGTACACACACACACGCACACGCACATGCACACACGCACATGAACAGGGAGAAGCTAGGTGCCTGCAGCACTCCAGTTTGATTAATTCTGCATTTGGTGATGAGTTCAGTTTGTGGCAAGGCTGTACACACAACTAGAAAATAACACTGGCTTTAATAGACCTAATTTTCATTAATCTTACTGCTTCTCTCTCTGCCTCACCAGAGAAAGGAACTGAGGTTAATCAGAAAAAAGGAGTCTCCTTCACAGAGCTGGTGGGAGTTCGCAACAGGGCTGCGTTGGTTATTTTCCATATTCCCCTGAGGCCCATGTAGGAACAGACATTTAGTCCAAACTATATTACTTGGCTAACAAGATTTACAAGCAGTTTGAGATAATGCAATCATTTCCAAAATGAAGGAAAGGCATTCTCTAAAAAGTAAAGCTGGGAGGAGGGAGCTCAGGGCTCATTTTCTCAAAATCCATTATGTGCAGCTTGGGTTTTGCGTATGTGAGTGCGTGTGCTGCTTTCAGACTGCGAAGACTGAATTAAAGGCCAGCTCTGTATACTCCCTGCTAGCCTTTATCTGCAGCATCGTTCTTCATCTTCGTCTGGATTTTTTCTCTCCTTCTGCCTCCCATGAATCTTACACAAACAAACAACAAAATCTAATCAGGCTGCACAACCTCGCCTCATCACGGCTGCGTGTTACTCCACGCCGCTTCGCCTGTCAGCAGCAATGCAAGAGCAGCGCATGTATCGATACCAACAGGAATGCTTGGCTAACGCAATAACGCTGTCACAGACGGATGCCTGCTTTGCAGTGTGTCGGATCCCCAGAGACCACGCCTGCTCCTTATTCACCTGAAACTGTGGAGTAATGTGACTAGCTCCCCAAGATGATCGATGGTCATTGAATCATAGAATTCAGAGATGGAAAAACCAACGGCACCATACTGCTGCCCACCACTTCACCGACGTATACACCCATGCATTGACACACGAGCTCCCTGCTGCAGATGCAGGATCTCTCCCTAGGGCTGAATACAGTTGGGCTTTAAATTACTCTGCTGATGGGGGTTCCAGCATCTCCCTGGGAGGCTGTGAGCTAACCAGGCAGACGTCACCAACTGTACTGACAGTCCGTCCTCCCCAAATGACTAATTTTCACTTGCTCCATCATTCTTGCCGTGCATCCTGCTGAGTCCCCTGCGAGAAGGGAATTTTGTCCCAGCTCCACCAAGCTCTGCACACTCAACATTCCCGTCGTTGCACTGCAAGTGAATCGCTCAGGCTTTCTCCACTCCAGTGTTCATAGTCATCCTGGGGCCGTGCACTGAGCTGTGCCCATGAAGGCAGCTGAGGTTTTACTCCAGAGGGATGAAGAGATGCAGGTGGTTGTGGTTCAAGGGGAAAGATGACCAAGGCAGAGGAACTCCAGGGTGGGTCAAGGACCCTGCTCAGCATAGGAGAGGATGCACTGAGCTGTGGCTAAAGGAGCAGAGGGAAGAGAAAGGGAACAAACCTTGCTCACCCCCAAAAAGGAAAGTGGCACATTAGAAAACCTGCATGGCTTTAAAGACAAACTACCTTCATGCACTTCATTTGCCAGGTTTCACATGCACAACAAGGTCTTGTAAATGCACAGGCTGTTTAATATCAAATGTACTATTTATTATTTACACAGCAAAAAATGCATGCTAAGGAGCTCTTCCAAGGCAGATGTGCAGAGCCTGGCCCCAGAAAACCTCCCTTGCTCCTCCCAGCAAGGCCAAGAGGAACAAATGCCTTCAAAAAGTTTGGGAATACATCCACCGTCAGCATGGGTCTATGTAGGTCACGGTGATGCAGCAGAGCTTGGGCCACGCTGCCCCGGGCCAGTGCTGCGGCTGGGCCTCTCCCCCCAAACTCTTCCTGCAGACCAGGTCTGCTTGCGGCGCCGTATCCGCTGCGTCTTCCCTCCTGAGTCACACCATGGGGCAGCTGCCCTGCCCTGGGCATTTTCTGATTTCTGGCAAGGGTTAAAACAGACTGTTTCAAGACAGGACAATGCTGTACATTGACGAAGGAAAGGGAAGAGCAGGGCTAGACTGGGAGCTCTGCAGCCCAGGGTGCGGGCGCAGGGGGAGTTTCTCTGTGGCTCTGGACGTGAGCGTGGGGGGATGGGACTGCAAGGCTGCAGGGAGGGATTCCTGCTGGAGATGGTGGGAAAGGCTCCAGATCTCTTTGGATATCCCTCTCATTTCAAGTGGTTACACAATAGCGCCGGGTTGCCAATTAAATACAAGAGCCATTAAAGCTAAAGGTACCTGCAAAGGCCTTCGACCAAACCCCTGGCAACGCTTTTTTGAAAGAAAAAAGCATATTTCTCTTAACTGGTTAATAGTTCAGACTCCGGCTAAATTTGCAGCAGCCTACACTAAACCCGCGGGTTAGGTAACACTGCGGTCTGCCCGCCATCCTTGTGCCGCTGCTAGGACTATGGGACAGCCCCTTGCTCCAGCTTTCTCCCGGGGGTGCTGGCTGTGCCCCCCCCCACATCCAAACCCACACTGCAGCTCAGGGCCAGGCAGGCAGGCTGTGCCCCCATACCACTGCAAATCCCGAGTGCTTTATTTTGGAGATGTTGATAGCAAGAATCATCTTCCAAAGCAGAGAGTCCTATCATTATTCCGAAGCATAATTCCTGGATTATGCCACCAGCAAAGCTCGTATTCCAGCATGCCACTGCGACCAAGACGGCTGTGACATAAACGATCGCTATGGCTTCGAGGGGGTTCCATGTTCATGCATTCCGAGTACCTCACTGCCTGCCCCCCAGACACAGGAGCCATTTAGGAGACATGACTTTTTAAAGAAAGCAGCTGCGATATTTTCCCCTTGCACACAGCAGCTTCTGGCAACTTCTAAAGAGAAAAAAATCAGCAGCAACAGCTGGCACACAGCGTAAGAAACTTTCAGATGATACCCTTATCCTCACCACACCGTGATGAGCCAAAGTTTGACACTTTCATGTCAATGCTTCTCCCATGTAGCTGCCATCAGACTCTTCTCCAACACTTCAGTGCTTTTCATTCCTGCACAGATTTGTATTTGTCTATGAAAAAATGGAAAGCAATTTTGTCCCAGCTCCAAAAAATACATGTAAAATCTTGTTGTACCCAAACACCCTGCAGATCAGACAGAGACTGCGCCTCATGACCAACGCATGTGTGCTCAGCCCCAAAACACAGACAGATAGCTGGGGAGAATTCCTTATCCAAACCCCAGCACGCTAAAAATTTCTACACATATACGATGGACGCCCACACCCTTTAGCTTCCAGATGCCCAGTGGTTTGCTCACTGCTCGTCGGCAGGGCTGCATGGCACTGGGTCAGCAGAAGCTGCCTGATAAACTAAAGCAGCCCAGAGTGCAAAGTGACGGAAGCAGCAGCGGCAAAACTCTGTAACTCATCAGACAATGTAGGATATCATAAGTAATAAGCAGCAGAAGCAGTCTACAAAATGGTTTATAAAGGGCTTGATGAATAACTCAGCTGAGCCTCTGGATTACACACAAGACAAATAATTTCATTTCTGTCCTTACGCAGCAGCCCATCTGCAGTGTGCAAGGAACCATCCCTGCTCCTCATGTCTCAGGGGCTTCAGATAAAAGGGTGAGAACAGTTGCTAAAACCAGTCAACACAAGGCAAATTTTTCGCTTATTCCTGAAAGAGATGAGTGATTCTGCATGCCTGATCTCTGTAATTGGGGAGTCCTTGATATGCACAGATGTGCAAAGCCCTAAATGGACACACAACTGTGAACAGTTCACGAAGAGGGCTGTGCTGGCTGATAGCTGTTCCCAAACTGAAAACCAGATTTGGCCAGAGGCACTGACTTATACCTTACAAAGGTGCAGTGATTTCTGCCCTGTGCAATACTGCTGAAATTCAGGGAACAAAATATCTGCAAGGGGGATCTATGGTGAGCCTGCATCCTGTCATGTGCAGAAGCTACGAGCAGCCACCTCTCTGACCCCATCCAGCCATCATCTCCAATGCATCAGTCCTGCTTCCTCGACAGACTGCCTGTCCAGGGGGATCCTACTGCTTCAGCTTCCTTACCCTCCCAGGATTTTTCTGTGTGTTACCTCCATTCTGGCTCCATGGGGGGTCCCTGAGTAACCTACTCTCTACTTTGAATTGCATGAATCATGCAGAGACACGGACAAGTCAACAAAGAACTTGCCTTGTTCTCCTGAGGGATTTGGGTCAGCATCTTTGAAGTATTTCCTCTACTTGCAACAAGGAAACTTCTGCTGCACATGCAGCATGCGTGTGCAGGGGACATTACATCTCAGGCATGTGCTTCCTTGCAGGTTCATCAGCAAACGAGTAGCAAGGTTGATGTGACCAAAAGGCACTTGGAACCTTGCAGAGCACTCGTACAGCAGACTGGTAGTGAACTGTGTGCGTTCACCTAGGACTGACAGGCCTCTGGGACTTCAGCCCCAAGAGCCCCATTCCTCTGCTTGCGCAGGGACAGCGTGTGGCGAAGGTCCTGTCTGGGAAGAAGCAGATTCCTGCAGTCTGAGCCTAGCGCCTGGCCAAGAGACAACCAAGGGGGAAGATGAACCCCCAGTGGAAATGGCGTCTGTGGAAGCTGGGAGTCACGCAGAAAGACCAAGCATTTGGAGTGTAACCACCCCCAAACCTTGCTCATCAAAGCATCCTTAATTAATTAACTGCATTTGCAGCAAAACATACAGGTGTGTCAGTCTTGCCAGGGGAGCTGGGGCATTCCTGGAGGGTACTGAGTTTGGGATACATGTGCGTCTCACTCTCTAGCGAAGCCCAGGCTATGCTGCATGGGGCCCATGGATGCCCTTCCTTTCGCCGTTGCACGAGGGGTGGGTAAGCAGACGTGGGCCCTGCCAGCGAGCGGAGCTGCTGGGCGGAGGAGCCTGGGGCTGGGTGGGGCAGCCGAGCATGAGCTGGCTCATCCCTGCGCTCCCTGCGAGGCAAATCCTGCTAGCTGTTATCAAGCGACAACGCAGTTCTGGGCTCTTGCCAGGCGAGATGGGTTCACGTCAAACGGAAAGACATCAGGAGATAACGTCTTCAAAATGCTTCAGATCGGTGCCTTGCACTTCAGTTCACTGCGCTGAGGGAGAGCTGCCCCAGCCGCCTTCCGCTCTGCATCCCCACGTGCAGTGGCACCACTGCCGGAGAAAGCCCCCGGCTGGATTTTGGCATCTCTGATATGCCCCAGGCATGGGGATGGCGGGTCCCAGCTCACCCAAAAGAGAGCTATTCCCCAAAACTAATCTGTCTGTCACGTAGCGCTCTGCTGCTCCATGTACCACTGACAACACGCTTCGGCCCCCACAAGCTCACTCGGCTCATGCTTGGCAGCAGCAGGCAGGCTTTCATCTGCAGATGTCACCAGCAGCCCCGAAGTGGAGCTCTCCATACCACGACATTTCAAGGCAGCCCTGCCGTTTCAGGGCCTCTTGCTCTAGATTGGTCAGCGTTACACAGAGCTGATTTTGGCCCTTAAAGAGTTGGTTTTCACCATGCCACAAGGAGCCGTACACCCGCAGCCTGGGAATCATCTAGCTGCTAGAGCAGAAGGGTTTGTTATGAAGGAGGACAGAAGTGCCTGGGAGCTTCTGGTAAAAAAAATAACTTCAAAACCCCACAGCAATCAAACAGTTAAAGCCTTTTTTTTTTTTAAACCCTGGGCTGCCATTGCTCCTGGCTGGTTGCAGGTAGGAGGCCCTGCAGCAGCTGGCTGTGTGGTCACGGTGGAGCATGGGGTGCAGGGGAGGACTGGGCAGAGCTTGTGCTGTAGCTGACACTTCCAAGCACAGTTGCGTCAGCAAGACTGGCCAGGCGCGAGACCAGGACCACAGCGAGCCATACCTAAGGAGGAACCTGGCTTCCCAAAGCATGGCAAAATAACAGCCCAGTCCAGTCTTCCCTCCAAACTCATGACCATGAGACATCTGCCTTCGTTCATCTGCTTCAAAACAAAGCCCCACATCTCTGATGGTGAAGAACAAGGCACAAACAGTTCCCCTTCACCTGAGAACCCCAAACCCGTCCAGTGAAGTGTGCAAACCCTGCTTTCTCCCGCTCTACAGCTGGTGGCTTGTCAGGAAGGGGAACAAACCCTTTCTGGCTGAAAGACGGCTTCCAAGAGCGCCATGGCGAGGGAGACTGTTTCTATTCTGAGCCTCATCTCCCAAGGCCTCCAGCGCCCGGCTGCTTTCCCAGAATTTGCTTTAATTTCTCAGGAATGAAAGGAGGGAGGGGCAGGCTGCAGAGACCCTCTTTCTGGGGGGCTGCCTTTTGGCACTGTGACAGTGGGCTCTCAGCTTCGAGGCGGTCACAGGGAGGCAGGGGCACGCGAGGATGCCAGAGCGCGTGGGCTCTGCTGTTTGCTCAGTTAGGTATGCTTAATCCTGCACCACCAAACACGTCAGGCTCTCCAGTTCTCTTTATTTCCTAATTTATTCTCCCAGGCAAAAATGTTGGCTGGTTCATTCCAGCGTAACTCCTCTCCAAGGCAGGTTCGGAGACTATCCCAGCTTCCACCAGCTGGGTAATAAACCAGGATAATAATGCATTGCAGCAGAGCAATTAGCAAGGGGAAAGGAAAGCAGAGCAAGGAAAGGAGCATGAATGAGAGCTGGCGTGAGCCACCACGTCAGCGGTGATTTATTTTCAATTTTACTTATTAAAACCACTCTGGGTACAGATTGCCTTTCCCCACTTTGTCTTCATTATTGCTCCACCTGCCTCGAGACTGGGTGACATGGCTGTTTTGATAGACTAACTGGAAGGCTGGCTAATTTCCTTGGTGTGCTCTGCGGTGTGATGAAATTACTGCTCCAGAGAGCCGCGGCAGCCATGCCCGGCAAAAGGCTTGCCTTCCCTGAGACAGGTCCGTGCTGCGGGGCCCTGAAGCACAACTCTGCCCTCACCCTTGGCGTAATCTCCGTTTGTGCTGGCATGCACAGGCCAAGAAAACAGCAGGACAATATATTTCTCCTCTCTCCAGATGTCCTGCCATAAGGATCAGTGGACACGAGGATACAGGCGGGCGCCTCTGACTTGCTGCTTCAGGTATGGGAACTGCCAGGGCCATGGAGAAATCAGGCTTCAGGAGAGACCTCTCCCCAACACAGAAACTGCCCAGCCAGGAGCAAACCCACACCATCCTCCTGTACGGCTTCTCCCTGACCAAGAGGTTGGTGACAGTGTGGACCTGGGGTCAGCAGGACTGCCTGTTCTCATGGATGCAAATGAGTCCCTCAGTGGTTACTCCAAGCAGAGGTCTTGAGACGTTACAGTCCTCATGTGAGATAAGGGTGGAAGTAGCACAGATTTTTGCTCCACTTAAGACCCTCATTTCTGTACTGTAGAATAAACAAGCTTTTGTTACAGTCCCTAACTGGCACTCCTTGCAGCTTGTGGGACCTCTTCAGAATAGGATATGAGATGCCTAGTACAACATCTCCTACCAGTTACAGTCACACCCTGGTCTTCAGCATTTCCTTGAGTCATACTTGGCAGGCACCAGGGCTTGCTCTGTGCTGAAGGAAATTCAAGGCAAGGGCACTTTGCAGAACTGGAAGTTATGGTGGTCAAAGATATCTTTCCCATAAAAAATCAAGTTGTTTCAGAGAGGTGCATCTCAATCACTCACCAGTGGAGAGTCCACACACCAGCTGGCACGGAATCTGTTTGTGTGGGAAGCAAAAAGCAAACAGGGAGTTTCTCCCTCTTGCACTGATGGAGACCACAGATACCATCCTTGCAAGTGGCAAGCTGCCAATGACTCCCAAACATGCTGTGGTCTGGACATTAATAGCTTCATCAGTTATCAATCAGATTTTTTTTTCTCTCCTGCCTTTAGGTCACCAAAGTGCTGAGGGCTGGTGCTGCTCCAAAGGGATTGATTTCCTTCCACAACAGTTTTGCACCCGTTTCTTCTCCCCAATTTGCTCATTATCTTCCACAACCCCAAGAGAGAGACATAATCAGCCAATTCAAAGGTGTTCATGGCCAGGTCCAGCAGCATCTGTCATCCTGCATTTTGGACCCTGAATAGGACATGCTGCAGTAAAGCCAACTAAAGGGCACTGACTTCACAAGTCAAAGACTTCTTTGGAGCAATGGAAAAACACCTACTTCCCATGCTAAACTGAGATTTGTGCATCTGTCTTCAGTGCCTCGCACAAGGAAATTATGGCTGCCTCATCGGCAGGATTTAGAGCTGCAGTCAGCTCAGAAAGATCACAAGGCTGTATTTACTTTCTGACAGATGTACGGGTTTATCACATCCTCTCCCTTGAATATATGTGCCCTTGAATATATATACAACCAAGGTGTCTTTGGGCAGAGCTCCGAGAATATGACTGAGAGAAGATCCTGGCCTTCTCCTACACGGTTAAGCTTCCTGTCCAAGCGCAGCAGGATCGATAGCACACGGCATGTGGGTTTCCTCACTTGTGCAATGTACCAATTTGGGTCTAATTTGCCCTGACTGCCAGCTACTAATACGACAAGTACTTTAATCAGGCATGTTCTTAGAGTGCTCCCCTTGCTCACACGCACTGCGCTGTACGGTTGCACACTGTGATTGTGCATCTAAAACGATGGCAGCTGATAAACTGAAGGCAGAAAAGGAAGTTAGAGCTCAAGCGAAAGTCTGCCAAGTTTCTAATAAAATTCAAAACACAGCAATATTTAAGAGCGTACATGAAGCCAGCATTTGTCTGTGTTTCAGTCTGCCTTGAAATCCCCTGAGCAATCAACCCACGTGGAGGCAGCTTAAGGAATGGAAAAATCAGTCACTTCTATTTCTCATGTCTTTTTTAGTCTGCAAAGTACAATATGCAGTGGGAAAATGAGATCCAAATCACTTACTCGGCAACAAAAGCAATTTTGGTTGTTTTCAGCTTGAGAAAACCAATGATACCTACTCCTAAGGCCTCGACGCTTGACCAATCACATAGACTCAAATGTGAAAGTTTCTCAAAAGAGCGCACTTGTTCGCTAGCTCCCCAAAGTGATCCTTTATTTCCATTGTCCACGGGCACAGTGCTGTGATCCAAGAGGCTTGTTCATGAGCCTCAGTAACAAAAAAATCACTTCCTCCCACCATTACAACTGCACTTCTAGCTATTTAGTGTTGCACTCCCAAGACACAGAAAGAGTTTGGGAGATCCCAGCTGCTGAGGTCCCTGTTCCCCCCAGTCTTGCAATGAAGAAAGTTCCTCTAGTTGTGGGAGACACACACAAACACTCTGGACGAGTCAGGAGGAAGGTGAGGGGGGAGTCACGTTTATCACTTGCACATCACTCTGTGCCAGCACATCCATGTGCTCTGAGCTCTGAAAGGAGAGTGCAAATGTGATTCCCTGATGGTTTTCCATCCTGGAAACACCTCAGCAAGGACATTTCTCTTCTCCCAAGCCAAGCGAGGAAGACAAGGCTTCTTGTCCCATGCCATCTCTGTGGGCACTGCTGTGCTCTGGAGCTCGGCCAGCATGAGCCAGAGGGCCACCTATGTGACTTGCTGCTGTGCCATGGACACCAGTGGTACAGCTGAGCGAGTCAGGAAGGAGTGGCTAGTCTGGCCTGGGGCACCTACAGAAGTATCCTAAGCTGTTCTTCTCTGGGTGAAAGGAGGGACAAGGTATTTGGATCAGTCCCCACCACAGCAGTGTGCAGAACAGAGTACGAGGACTATGCTACAGCTAGCTTCCCCTAGGGGAGGGGAAAGCTTGTAAGCTCTTCATCTCAACCCTAACCAGGTTATGGCTATGAGGAGGTCCACCCTACAATATGGGGAACAAGCTCCAGTCCCTTGACAAGGTGGGACATTGCAGTTGATAACAAACTAATATTGGCATTAAAGGAGACCCAAAGGAGACTGTTTCCCTTTCCATCTAGGTCAAGCTCGCTCTTGACATTTTGACTAAGACCAACATGTTTACAGCCTTCCCCACTCTTGGAGAAGAGAGGAAAGCTCATGAGAAACAGCTCTCAGTTGCAAAAAATTGTGCCTCTCAGAGGCCTTAGCCAGGCTTAGAAATCATAGATCGCTAGAGAAATCATAGAACGGTTAGGGTTGGAAGGGACCTCAAAGATCATTTAGTTCCAACCCTCCTGCCATGGGCAGGGACACCTTCCACTAGACCAAGTTGCCCAAAGCCCCATCCAGCCTGGCCTTGAACACTGCCAGGGATGGGGCCTCCACAGCTTCTCTGGGCAACCCGTTCCAGTGCCTCACCACCCTCACAGTAAAGAACTTCTTCCTAACACCTAATCTAAATCTCCCCTCTTTTAGTTTAAACCCATTCCCTTTTGCCCTATCACTATACTCCCTAAGAAACAGTCCCTCTCCAGCTTTCCTCTAGGTCTCCTATAGGTACTGGAAGGTTGCTATAAGGTCTTCCTGGAGCTTTCTCTTCTCCAGGCTGAACAAGCCCAGCTCCCTCAGCCCGTCCTCGTAGGAGAGGTGCTCCAGCCCTCTGAGCAGCTTTGTGGGCCTCCTCTGGACTTGCTCCAGCAGCTCCATGTCTTTCCTGTACTCAGGATTCCAGAGCTGGATGCAGTACTCCAGGTGGGGTCTCACAAGAACGGAGTAGAGGGGCAGAATCACCTCCCTCAACCTGCTGGCCACACTGTTTTTGATGCAGCCCAGGACACGGTTGACTTTCTGGGCTGCCAGCGCACACTGCCGGCTCATGTTGAGATTTTCACCAACCAGCACCCGCAAGCATAAATCCTTATGAAAGCTTTCACTAAACAAGATGCCAATAGCCCTGAGCTGCATCTATTTCCTGAGGTCTGACGATGTTAAATCGCATCACGGTGTTTGGCACAACCCCTTAAAATCACCACTTTGTGCAATAAGACCAGTTTTCTAAATACCATAGCTGACATTTTATCTGCTTGTTTTATCAACTCTAATACCATCTCACGTGATACGAGAAGTAGTGCCCTACAATCAGAAATACCTTTGCTTGTGACAATTTTGGCTCTAAATTTCATCTCTTAAGTACTAATTGCTGTTATGGTGTGAGTTAGTTTTTCCCAGTTTTCCTTTTGAATATAAGCAGAGTAAATCACTGCATTTGAGTAGAGACCACTTGCTGCTCTGGTTTAAGGAAAATTTCTTTATTTCCTTTAAACATCCACAATTCTCTTTAGAGAAGTAATATTTACTACCATAAAAGCTGTCCAAAAAGGTCTTATTAAAAGATTTTTTCCCCCACAAAACTTATCTTACAATTCTTCACTGAATATTTCAAGCCCTCTCCATCCTTCAAACTAAATGTCAGACTACCACATTTTCCCTCCCTGCTTTTAATTATGTTACTTTTATATTTCTTTTATTACTAATTTTATTATTATTTTATAATAGGACATACCAATTTTCCTGACATTTCTTTCAGCCCTCACTGTTGCTGTTTCCTACCCATTTCTTCGTCTTTCCTTCCAGCATTTCATTAATTTTTCAAAACTGTCGAAAAATGGAAGGGAAAAAAGGAAAGAAACCCCTATTCACTTCTTTCTGCTGAACAGACTTTCTAAAGCTGATGAAATTCTGAAATGCTACAGAGTTACCACAGCCATGGTTTTACTTTTCTTTTGCCATATCTGAGATTTTTCTCTCACAAACTCAAGGAATTCTGCAAAAGATGGAGAGTAGAAAAAGATATAGTCCTGTTTGGAAAGATGGAGGAAGAGCCAGAAAGCAAAAAAGGTGAAGATTCTCAGGTTTGGGTTGGTTTAGGGATTTTGCCTGAATTAATCCATCATTTTGTTATTTCAACACTGGGAAGTTTTGTATTTTTTCAATTAAATTTCTTTTCCCCCTCTTCAACCAGCTCTACCCTTCAGACCATGTAATAATTTTTCCTATTTAATATTTCTCTTGTTCATCTTGCATTTGCTTCCAAGAATAGGGCTCAGTACTAATTATTTCTGGTTCTGGGAATAATTAACTCAGACAAGAGCCCTCCCCATATGCAACCTGCATCGCTCCTGCCCACACAGCGCATTGTGTCTAGATTCATCACACCTAAACACAGTTCCATAATTCTTTGTGCAAAGAAAATTGTAAGACACGGGGTACCATCTCGTGCCCTGGTATTTTGGTTCCCTCCCATCAAGACACACTCCAAAGCCTCCACCACGGTGAACCGCTGTCTCCAAGGACAGGCTACAGCTAGGATGTCTAAGGGCAGGCAGTCTCCTAGTTACAAGATATTTGTCTTCCACACCAAGTGGCCGTTTACTGCTGGTGAGATATGGAGAACGAAAGCTCTGGGGCTTTATCAGCCTAAGTCAACACCTACTATTAATAATCATTACTTCTGCACTGCATATTGCTTGGCACCCTCAGCCAGATTAGCTCTGCTTTTCGCATCACAGACGTACACTGCTTATTACCACACAGTTTACAACCAATGCAATTACTTGGGTGATTACTAAAAAGTACAGATATAGCAGAAAGACCTTTTTTTTTTTTTTTAATCTCTTGAACATCAGAAAACCTCCAGGGCTAAAAAAAAACAGCAATAAAGTGATTGTCACAGGGATTAAATGATTTTTCCCCCCATACCTGCTTGAGTGTGCGCTTTTTTCCTGGCTTACATGCAGAACTGCCCCGATCATTCTGGCAGCATCACTGCAGGCCTCCTTCCTTACGGCGAGAAGAGAAGCAGGGGGCGAGAGCACCGCTGCCTGCCCGGGGGAAGCTCCTACCTGCAGGCACAGCCGAGCTGTGGAAAGCAGCAGCTCGGGCAGCACGGGTGAGAGAGAACGGAGTGGCCAGCTCAGACAGGAACAGAGGGAATCGCTGCCCCATAACTGCAAATTTCTGGCTATTTTCAGAGCACAACAGATTAAGTTCGTCTGCTTTTAATTCTGAAGCATAATACTTACAGTCCTTTAAACTATCTGAATTAAGGGGCGGGGGCGTGGGGTGGGGCAGAAAACCTGGAATAAGGGCAAACCAAACAGAAATTATGTTCACAGAAGCCTCCTGATACCTCTCAATGTCTTGTGCTGGAGAGAAAGATAAATGCTCAAATCTTAAACTTTCCTACTTCCAGCATGTGTCACAGACAGAAAATCCTGGCTTTGCAAGGGGACACCAGGGACCCACACTGTTCTGGCAAATTATACCATGTGTTGCTGCTGTCCAGCATCCTGTCCAACCTGCCTGGTACAGATGTGCCCTGTGAGGACCAGCAAATGAATGCTCATAGGTTTATGGAAACCCCCATGTCTCCCAGCTACATGGCTCAGGAACTCCAAGTCGGGAGTGGCTGCCTTGATTTTGTCCTTATTAATGCGCATTAAGAGACACAGACTGACTAGGAAGCAGGTGACAAGCTTAAGACAAAAAAAACCCTCAATGAATTATTTCAAACAAACCATGCCCAAAACCCAGGAGTTTCTACTTCAGGTTTCAAGCGCAGTGCGGAGAGCCGAATCCACCCTTTCAGACCAGCAATAGCTAAAGCATATCAGAAAACCTATGATGGTTGGTTTCCCTCAAGAGATGCTCGGCGATTGAAGCTGGCAGGAGGAGGCTGTGGGCAGGACACAGCTGCTGTTTTTCTTCTCCCAGCAGACTCAGCCCCACCTGTGAGGTGCTGAATTGCAGAAAGCTCACCCCAAAGCCTGGCAGGGGAGATAGAGCGATGCTGCATGCCAGGGTAGTCCTAGACCCCTGCGCCTCCATTTCCCCCCTGCAAGGGCAAGATTTATGTTTTTTTCAGGCTTGTACAAAGTCTGCAAAGTCATGTGGGCAGGATGTGGTGTTATCAGGTGCTGGCGTGGCAGAGCCCTTCATGTGGTCCCTGGACGTGGAAATACTGCTCTGTCATGTGAAGCAACAAGCTGCTGTGGGTGCTGGGAGAGAGTGAGTAGAGCTGGTGCACAGGAGGGACAATGCCACAAGGGTTGAGGAGAGGGGACAAACGCACGTGGCCCAGATGGTGATGGGTAGAGGCAAAGCTGTGGGCTGCAGAAGAGGTGAAGGACAGCAGAGACAACGCAGGAGTAACCTGCCTGACCTGGATGCTCTCAGGAACCCGCACTGTGCTTAAACTGCCCAAGCACAGCCGATAACACACTATGGATAAAGGATCCAGCGCGCACCGAGCAGGGGGGTTCCCAGCACAGGCAGGATGATCGCATGGCGAGGAGAGCCCATCTGGGCTGGATAAATCCCAGAGGAACAATGCTGGGACTAGCATGGTAACACAAGCAGCAGCAGGCTGGTTGTCCCTGCACGATGCCTGTGCTGGAAGACAGGGACCTTTTTGGGGCAGCAGCCCCTACGCACACAGGCTCCCTTCCGCAGGGTCTCAGGCAAACGGGAGATGCTGGATGCCAGCTCCAGGCACACGCAGCAGGGCAAAGATTTTCCTCACTGCCCTGAGACATCTATTTTTAAACTATCGCATGCGTTTCCTTTCGTTACCAGTCATTTGCTTTGAAAGGAAGTTACAAATAAAGAGAAAGCCCCTCATTAATTATGTGAAGGGATGGGCCCATGCCTTCGGCTGAAGTGATTTATTGACTTCTCCCTCTCTCAGCAGCCACGCAGGCTTAAAGGCTGCATGAGAAAGAGCTGCTTGGCTCTCATTTGGAAGTGAACTGGGCAAAGACCACCATGGGGGAGATGGGATTGACCCCAGCCATCAGTCACCTGTCTTTTAACCTCCAGACAGCAGCTTGGAAGGGAAGTCCCCACAAGGGGGACCGATCACAGGTTAAAAACTGGCCCCAGCTCTGCTGACATGGTGTTTGCTGTTATTTGCTCTGGAGCACCAAAATTCACTCCTGTTTGGCATTTCTGAACGGTGTAAGTACAGACAGGACAAATGGACATGGATTTCCTAAAATCTCACCTACAGGCATTTTTCCATGCACAGAAATACCTCCACTCTCTGCAAACTTGTGCCATCCTTAAAGCCAGTCCCAGCAACTGATCTGTCAGACAGGTTTCTGGCTGCCTTCAGAGAGAAAGGCAGAAAATACCACTGGGAATTGAGCTTCCCTGTGTGATGAGAAAGGGAGGAAAAGATTAAAAAAAGGCCTAATGGAAAAGGAAAAAAAGGTGTAAGGAATAACATAATGGAAAGGGGAAGAGAAAAAAGAAAAGAAAGTGGAAACAAAGTTTAAAACAAGCTTCAATAGCCATCAGGGAAGCAGAAAATAAAATGAACCCCTGGCCTCCAACAAGGTGTTCAAATGCCTCAGTTTTGGGTAGAGCTCAGGCAGGCAAACCAGAGCGATGTTATTTGGAGCAGCTTGCTGGCTTTCCCTAGAGTTTAATAATAGCAACTGTATTTATACGACTAAAATGTTTTTGTTAAAAGGCTAAGTACTGGTATGTCACGCTAGTCACTTTAATTTAAAATAAATTCTACAAGTTCTCACTGGAAAGGCTTGCAGCTAACTATAAATATATGCAATATGCAGATGGATTTTTTTGAAAGCAGATTTATTCTTCTTCAGAGGCACTAAACTGCACAACAGTGCAGCATTTCTGTGGCACAAATTTCCAGAGGCCTTGGGATACAGGATTTCTAACTGATCTTGCTGCATTTTTTTTTCCTTAGCCCTTCTGCACAGAGCAGCAGCTCTGGCTGGTTTGATGTGGGCTTTTAGATATGTGAGATTTTGAAATGAAGAAGAAAGAGAATAGGGAAAATGGAAAAGGAAGAGTCCTGGGCAGGGTGATAGTCCTTGTCCTTCCTGTGACTCTGTAGGAAAAACCTGGTCAGTCAACTGTGAGACTGAAAGCAGCTTCCCAGACTCCTGTCCCAGGTCTTCCCCTTCCTCCCCAGGCACAGGGAGCTCTTTGCTGGTGGGTAGCAGAGAGCAGAGCTGGGGTGAATCCCGTGATTCCCGCAATGCGGAGCGCCCAGCCCCACCTCCCATCCCCTGCATGGTCACACCAGGAGAAACCGCAGGAGGATGCAGGTGGCCCTTTCTATCGAACACTTGTATCTCCTTTGCAAGCCTCAGGATGGTGAAAAGGAGGTTCATCTGCAATTCAAACCCCAGCCCCTGCAAACTGGCCCAGCCCCGGCTACTCCACCAGCACCTTGGCCAGACTGTGGCCAGCAGCACCCTGCCAGGAAGGGGAAAGCAGCCAGGGAGGTTAGAGCTTGCCCAGGGAGCAGCAGCTTCCCCCCTTTTTGTGCTTGCAGAGAGTCTAAAAACATCGCTGACGGTCTTTGCACGCGCTTTCGTTGGCTTGTGAACGTTGTCGGAGCGCGTGACATCACACATGTGCGTTGCCCTAGCAGCGGTCCCACAGCAAAGCAACAGAGCTGCAGCATGGGTGCAGAGGCCAGCAGCACCGCGGGCTCTGCGACTCTGCCCTCACCTGAGGCTGCGGCCCCGCGTGAGCCCTCCAACACATGGCGCAGCTCCGTGCTGCTGGAGCGGCCGGAGGACACGCTCCATCCACGGGCCTTTGTCAGGAGCAGAGTTTTCATTGCAGCTGTTATAAAGGGTAATTACGGTGAATTCCTTAGAAGGGACTGCAGTCAGCTTGCTACCAGATAGCAGGAAATATTTATAACAATCACTTCCAACTGCAGCCTTTCATCTAAAATCTAAACAGAAAGCTGAAATCCCCAGGCCTGTAAGCTGATGCCGTGGCTATATATGGTCAAAGAACTACTCGGGCGAGGAAAAGATGCTAAGTCCCCAGCAATCCTCGCACCAGCGGCACCAACGAGATCCATTAACCGCTGTAAAATTAACAAGCCCGTATCGTCAATCAGCTTTGAAGTATCATTGCCACGGTGCTGCATTAAGAGCCCTGCTCTCCCAGGGATGGCTCAGCATGCCACACTCACAGCCACTCACTCGTACGACAGCGTGCAACACACTGGAAATGTACAAGAGATGGCTCCCGCCCTCGCGTGCCTGCCACGGCAGTTCTGAATTACGAAGTGCTGTTAACTATCGCGAAGTCGCGGGGTGACCGACGGCCCTCCTGTAAAGCACTGCTGAGTAGAGGCAGGGCACTTTATAAGACGCTCGCTGGCGAACAGGGGAATGGTGTTTTCTGGTATTCAGGCTTGCAGAAATGAGAGCAAAACCAGCTCCTGCCTGAAAATGGACCTCGAAAATGACAAGGCATCGAAAAGCTTTGCTTCAGACATTGAGTAGTGACTACAGCTTACCCTTCGGGAAAAAGTTCTTTTGATAGCAAAAGTCCACATTTTCCACTACAATGTCAACTTTTTTTAAGAACCCCTCACGTGTCCTTCCACAGCAGCAGAAATGAGCCGCAGAGCTTGACCCAGAGAGGGGCTCCATGTGTCACACGTGTCCCTGCAGCCACCCGACACCCCCAGCTGGGAGCAACAGCACAGGGGCACACAAGGTCCTTGCTTCACTACACCTAACACCACAGATGTGAACTCTGTCCCCCCTTCCCCTTCGGCTTGCAAACTGTTGCCTACCCCCCAGCTTTCAGGCTTACTGTAATGCTGGAAGACTCCATATTTCTGGCTTTGCTGAGTGGTTGGCAGGGCAGGGACTTTGCCTCTTAGGTGAGACAGAACAGGGACACATGCTCACAGACACATGGGCTTGAAAACCAGCATGGCAGGTTTTCCTTAAAGGGGGGAAGAATAGGCTCACAGCCCCTGAAGAATCAACAACTTTGACCCTGTGATATTAAGTGCTTTCTCTCTCCAGAACGCTGTTGTGCACATGCACTCCACCAAGGAGATGGTCTTACACTCAAAAGCAAAGAGCTCGCATTCCTCTTCGTCAACATGCGTAAGCCCTGAGCGGGAGCCCACAGCTCTTGGTCCTCACCAGCCTCTGCACAGGACATCCCATAAAGCAGCCTGACAGGCACATAAACTCACGTGCCTCTGGGGTAGCCTGTTTCTTTTTCATTGCAGCTGGATGCCTTCCTGCCCACCCCCAATTCATTACTTGCAGCTTGGTTTCAAGAAAACAGCAGTGAACATCTGAATTAAAAAAACAGAGATTACAGAAGAAAAGCCATGTTTCCTTTTGTGAGATCTAACATACTGCCTCAACCTGCTTATTGTTACTGGGCAAACAGCAGCAAATTCATTTCTGCATATGTCCCTGCCATATGTGGTGACAAAACCATGAGAACTATTTCTATTTAAATAGAAACCCTCTTTTGTTCCTGTAACTCATGCTGTATCTCAGCAGGGCATGGTCACAAAACCACCAACCAGCCAAATTTTGGTCTCAGTCCGTACCAAAGCAGCAGTTACGCCAGCTAGCTACGCCACAGTAAATGGTGAGTTCGCAGGGTGGAAACAACCATCAGACACGACAAGCCTTTTAGCAGTGATGGCAAGGAAGAAGATGTAGGCTTGAGAACTGCAGTTTGAAATACAAACCCTAACAGCTTTTGCTGGTAGTTATTATACGTGCCGTAACACAGTGCGTATCCGGTGTATCCAACCAGTGCCAGAGAGACCTTGCTGCCTGCTGACCCTTCCCAGCTTCCTCACGCACTCCAGAGCCACTTTGCTGGCAGTGTTTTCCGCGTGTCTCAGAAGCCCAGTTACCTCTGACCACTGGTCGGTATCGCTCCCTGCTTGCCTGCCACAACCAAACGTGGTGCTTGCAAACACCAGACAGGAAATCTGGAAGGACAGATCTCAAAAGGAAGGTGCATCTGCTAGATGAGCCCAGCCACAGGACCGGAAAGGGAAAGGACCAAACCCCAAAACAGAGAAGCGATGTCTGTGTGGAGCCCACCAAGAGGAGCGGTGGCCAGATGATTAACCCTCCTGCTTCAAGGCATTTTCAGCCACAGCTGTGGCTGAGCTGGCTTCCCCCGTCCTGGCTGCAGCCGGCCTTGCAACTCTTCTGGCAGAAAGGGGACGTACTCTCCTTCCACCCAGCAGGAGATGCTCATGAGGCCTCAGCGCCCACATCCACAGGGCAAGGACAAAATGGCCTTGCATTCCCTACCCATACATTCTCCTTCCTCCACTCGGCCGAGTTAGTGCAAAGAAAGCCCCCGTTGACAAGATAATGAGGAGGAAGAAGTACAAGCCTGAAAAACACATCTCTGATGGGAGCATTTCAAAAAGCAGCCAGCTTCCAGAGGGCAAGAACTATTCTCCAGCACATCAATTATCTACAGAGATGCGAGAAACTGTTGACAATGAGAAATTAGATAATAAAAGCTCTAATTTAACTCATTAAGGTTTCCGTTATGGCTCCAGGTATGTGTAGTTCCAGTGCATGCTGAATTTTATTTATGCGTGCATTGCAACCACCTTTGGAGAGCACCGCTACAGGGCATAGAGTGTCAGAAGAACAAATTGAAAGTAATTTTGTTCTGCAGCTCAGGAGAGGTGAGCCATTCCCACTGTCACAGTATGCAAGCAAACCTCCACCCTCCTCACAACTGAAGCCCAACCAATGTGACTGCACCCCTACAGCAGGATCATGGCCCAGGGCCTTCCCAGCACAGTAAATCTCTGCAGGCCACTCAGTGTTAGTGTTGCGGTGTGGATTTCTGTCATCAAAGACTTATGTATGTAAGGGTGACACTTTATTTTGTTCCAGGTGTCTTCTCTAAAAAACAAGCCAACACCGTCCACCCCACTCCCCCGCAAATCTATATGGTTTCTCCTGCAGCTTTTTAAATGAAAAACAGGTACGCTTCTATAGAGATTCCAATTTTCCTCATTTTCACTGAGAGAAGAAAATGCAGCGAGGTACTTCTGGGGAAAAACCCTCAATCAAACATTTCCCCAGCTGTTGTAGGAATGACAACCAACAAGCCTGTACAACCTCTGTCACACAGGGAGGTAAGTCAAATGACCTTACAGGCCACCTCTAACAGCTTTGACATACGTAGCTATGTTCTATTTGTTGTTAGACCAGCTGTGAGATGAAGCCCTTTTTTACAGCCTATCATTTACGTTTATAAATCCATGGCCTCCATCTTGACCAAATTCTGCTTGCAGCCAGCAGAGAGATCTCACAAAGCAATAAAGAAAACCTCGCTTGCATGTCAAAGTCACCTGAGTTGCTCAGACGTACCAGTAGACAGAGAAGGTGCTCAGGAGATACGAGCCTGGGAGGGTTTTACCCTCCTGGGTTTCGCCTCTCCTGGCAAAACCTGGAGAGAAATCCTTACCAGGTTTCCTCACTTGCAAGCGCCAGGGCTGCATGTTCTGGGAATGATGGAGAAATGAAGAGGGGAGCAGGAGAAAGCAGTGTTTGTGCTGACATGTCTCCAGACCCACTGTGCTCACCCTCCACCATGCCCCCACCCTCAGGAGGATGTCCATGTGGGAAGGGCTTCCCCTCCTGGGTCAACAAATGTTTTGGCTTCCAGCCTCCCAAGGTTTTAAACTCAGCCAGTTAGTCCCAGGTTTGTTACAAGCTCGTTGGAAACGCTGTGAACTAATCTGTCTCAGCCTCTCCTTTTCATCCAGTAGCTTCACACCACGCTATTGCGTTAATGACACGCTGTTCTTTCTGCATTAGAAGTCATTAGTGCAGTGGTGTTGGGGAGATAACTGCTGCCAAATCAAGGCCCCTGCTCACAATAACTGGTGCAAAGAGAACATAATTTTACTTCATTTTTAATGACCCAAATGCAAGCCTAAAGCTACCCATGGTCTGCGTTAGCAGAGCTCACCAGCGCTCCTCTAATTAGTACATGTGCCTAAGCTCAAAAAACAAAAAAAAAAGAAAAAAAAGAATAAAACTCATGCCACAAATCAAAGGGTGCTGTACCCCAGCAAGGACGGAAGGGCAGGCACTATGCACACTCCCCACGGTTGCTGGCTGAGATCACCATCACACTGAGCTCTGGGTCCAAAGTCAGCACGTGGCTTTGCAACTCCCACCTGCTCCTTCGCAGGATTTTCCATCGCACAACTAGGGTGCTAGAAGCAAATCCTTACTTGCAAAGAGCTGTTGCACAAGTTGCCTGACTTGATATCCACCTTTTCAACTTACTAGCTTTCACAGAGAAATTGAGATGCTGAAGAGTTGTTGCTTCACCTTCTGCCACAGTTGCTGTTAGTAGTTTTCAAAACCCTTGGCCTCAAATCCATCCCCTGCTTAAGTTTCCAGACTTAATGAAGGAAAGTTTGGTTCAAAATGCAACTTGAATTTTCTGTGAAGCAATAAATTAAAAAAAACCAACCAACTCACAACCCTAAACTTCAATTAATTTCTTCAGACTTCCAAACTTATTCAGTTGCAACTTTCCTGAAAGGTAAAGCCTTCTTCCGTAATTAAATAATGTTCACACTGATCAGTACATTTCCCCTCATGTCCAGCAAAACAATCTCTGTTCTAGCTGGGAGGGAAGGGATTAACACAATATTAAAAATGCAGCTCTTCATGTTACCTTTTTTCTTTCCCTCTCTCACATGGATGTACCCATCCACATAGAGTATGACTACCTTGGCACCAAAATGCTGACCAATAGCACAAAAATTCAGATCAATCTAGTTCTCCCTTTCCCATGCACAGTGATTTCTCTTGGCAAGGCCAGAATGATTCTCTTTTCCTCATTGCTTTTATCTTTGCTGTCTAGTGCCAAGCCAGGGCTCTCTCTGCAGGCACACTGAAGCTGAAACTTGTGCAATATCAGTGCATTTAAGACATGGATGTCAAACTCATTCTGCAGCAAGAGCCAACTTGCTGTTGCAAACTTGAGCAGCCCAACCTTGCTCTAAGCTTTGATGGGACTAGGTGCCTCTGAATGTGACACTGAAAACGTTGCAGCTCTGTAAGTGCTCACCAACAGCTGAGCAGAAGCACTCATACAAACCATTGTGACTTTGGCCCCGCTTTCATTTTCCCTTCCACTCCTCCTTTTCCAATTTTCATCATGCCTTCACCTCTCTTTTACCTTATCCCGCCTCATCTCCATACATGCACTTCCCTGGTCAGCCTTTCACCTGCTCTGATTGCTGAGGCATAGGCACATGCCATCCTCAGGTATATGCATCCCTCTTGCAGACAGCTACAGCTGCTGCATGAGTAAGTCCATCTACTCGCACCCAGAGGAAAGAGCAGTGGTGCGCACTAGCGTTGTAGCTGAGCTACGCTAAGGTGACAAACACGCTGTGCCCATGAAGCAGAGCGGTGGCTGAGCAGTGCCACACTCCCTTTGATGTACAGGATTAAGTACCTGGGTTTTAAGCCCTCAGAGTCTGACTCTATTTTCCAGAAGGTCTCTGTGAACCCTGTGAGAGATGTCTATCGCCTACCATGCACGTGCTAAGCGTCCAAGCAGGCTGCTGTGGCTCTCCCTTCTCACTGGTGTTGGACTCTGCTCTCCTCTTCTCTGCTACACACCTGAGACCCCAGCATGGTATAAGCGTGCCTATAGCCTGGCCATGAGATTACAGCAACTGGGGGTGGAAATCAGCACCTCTTGTGCCCCACCTGCATGGCCTGGCTGCCTGGCCCCCACGGCAGGCCAGCCCCATGCTAGCACCCACGCAGGCGATAGACATCTCTCACAGCTTTCCTCCCAGCGCTGCCAAGCCTCTCGCCCTGCATCACAGCCAGCAGCTAACAGCTTCCCAGCGTCGCCACTGAAAATGCACTGCTTTAGCGGTGTAATGAGCTCCCCAGGTTGAGTCTTTTACTGACTCCCCACAAATCACTGAAAGGACAAACTGCTGTTTGGTTCATTAGCAAGTGCTTTGTAGAAATCTGTTTGTATCTTCGCAAGAGACTAACATGTTCGTTCATACTAGGTCTAGGAAGACTTGAACTGAGAAGCAACTCAAGCCTCCCACCTTCCTTTCCAGCTCTGCAGGACTGACAACAGAGAGCACTTCACCCAAAGCACAGCAAATTCTCCCCTGGCACACCAAGGGCCAGACAGGGCACCCTAGATGTTAGTCAGCATGTTTCTTAAAACCCCAGCTCTCGGAGCTCTGGGATTCAACAAGAAATGTAATTTTCACCTAAAACACAATAAGCAAAGATCCCCCTGAGGCTTTAGCTCTTGGCAGAGGAAGGAAAACATCCCCAGAAAGGCTCAGGCAAATAAAATGAACCTTTAGGTCTTGTAACATTTTAAGCAGACAAATCACCAGGGAAGCTGTTTGTAACAACATCAGAGATGCGACTCATGAGTTTTGTGCATGGACCTAAGAGGAAGTGGGGGCAAAGACCAGGCAAAAGAGGAGTACTAGGAGACAAGCGTGCAGGAAAAGGAGCTCTAGATTTTTGCTTGCGCTTTTCAGAGTTACTGCTTTCAGGAGGTAGAAGCCCTCTGGCACTTTATATTTACAAATTAAAACAGACACCACCTCCTTTGGCACCCAAGGCTGAACAAAAGCATTCCTTAGGGTTTGAAGGTGCTGAGGAACAGGGATTTTGGAAAACTTCAAGCTGGTTCTGCTGTTCTACTCTGCCAGACAATATGAATCCATCCAAGCTTTCCCTCATTGTGGTTTTACTACATTAATACCTAGGAGCAGCTATGGGATAAAAGCTTCTGCTGCAGTCCACAAAGCTTGCTGGCTCAGCTCACACAGAGTGCAACAGCGAATGCTGGAACACAAGGCAGGCACTTGACAGGGATATCACAGCTAAAGCATCAGAAGTCAGGGGCTATAGATGTGCTGTGGCAAAGGAGCAGGGAGGGGAAGTAGCTGCTTTAGTGACCAGAGCACTAACCTGTGGGAAAATAACCTAAGGTAACTTTGCAGGATTCTGGAGCAAAGAGGAACATTGGTATAGCACTCCGTGGAGATTCCAGGAGCCCCCCTGGCTGGCAGGCACAAGGGCAGGAGCTTTGTCTCCTGCGCACTGGGAGAGAAGGGCACAAAGACTTTCTCAGGCCAAGTATTTACAGCCCTCCCCAATTCCCTCTATGTTTGTGGGATAGCCTCTCCTTGTGTAGGTGCCTGCAATGGTCTGTGCTCAGCTGCGTGGAAGAGCAGAGCAATCTCCCTTTCCGTGCGAGAGCTTCGGGTTCCCATTACCTGCTATAGGAGAGATAGGGCACCACACAGAAATAAGGAGCTGGTGGTCCGAGGGAATTTTCCTAGCTCTTCTCTTCAGATATGTTTCCCACGTGAAGTTTAATAAGCACAGCCCCCAGCCCACTGCTGCCTTCAGATCTGTTCATTAGCACCTTTGTGAGGGCTTTCCAAGACTGCCAGTTCTCAGGGGGCTGAGATGTGGTGTTTTAATTGTATATAATTAAATACTGCTCCCTTATCTAGATTTCAGAGTTTACTGTTGGGGCTTCAGTACCAATGCTCTCTTCCCCTCTAATTAGCTTCCTTAATCTGTGCAGCCTTGCTTCTTCCCCCGTGGAGACAGGGCTCTCCTGCAGGGAAGCTTGGATTGCATCTAATTATTAGCAAAGGAGACAGACGGCAGGCAAGCACTGGCCCTGTCCCAGATATCCATTGTGAGCAAAAAGCCCAGATTGGGTGGCCACAGGGAAGCTCTGAAGGTTGCATGTGTATGCACTCATTTGGTGTTTCTGCTCCATCTGTAGGTTGCTTTGCCTGTTAACCCACCACACATTTGCAGAAGACCACACAGGACAGAGGCCACCTGACTGAAGTGCAACTCACATGACGAACGCTTTTGCCTGGCTAGCACATAGCAACAGGAGAGAAAGAGTTCCCAAGACCTCATCTGACCCAATCCTGTCCTAAAAGAGACAATGCACCTCGTATCTTCAGTAATTTTTCGAACAGTGTGTCTAAGCTGTCCTCTGCTGTTGACAGAGATCATCCACTCCTCCACGCTACTCCTGAGTGGACCCATCTGTACTAGGAGGAAATGTTCCTTCCTGCCTACTCTGAATTGCCTCTATTGCTTCCTCAAGACCCTGCAGACACAGAGAATACCTTCTCGCCCTTACATAGCTCAAGGCTTAGACCTTCCCTACACCTGTGTCTTTCTAAAATAGACAGCCCCAGTTCTTGCAGTCTCTCACGGCACCAGTCATTTTCTGTGTTGTCCATTGGACTCTTCTCAACTTCTTCTAGAGTTGAGTGCTCAGAGCTGGACACAGCTGGCCACAAAAAGCGTAAGGATGGCTGCACTCCTCAGGAATATCTTCAGGATGACATCAGTCTCGTTCATTGTAGGAGCATGACGTTGTGAGCTCAGATCTGGCTGCCAGGTCACAATGGCACCCCCTGACTCAGTCGTTCCCCTCCCACTTGAATTTGTGCTTATGACTATTCTTGTACAAATACTTTACAGTGTCTTGCTTCTGACCAGGCTATTTCCCAGACCATCTCTGTAAATCTCCATCCTACCTTCAATAATGCTTCCCGGCCTCTCCACTCTTTCTATCTGCAAGTTTAAACACCAAACTTCTGTTTTCCAGACCCAACAAGCTGCAGTTCAGAACAAGCACGTGCCGAACACCTTTTCATCCCTATCCAGTGACACGTTTCTCTTTCCAGAGGTTTGACCCCATCACCCCAGTGGCCCATTTAGCCGGCGCTTCCTTACGACAGTACTGAACAAGGCAACATTAAAAGCCCTTCTGAAGCTGAGTGATGTGACAACCACTGCTGCTCCCTTACCCAAAAGGCTGGCATAAAAGGAAATTAGGTTGACTTGATAAGATTTGTTCTTGACAAATATGTGCTGGCTGTTATTCATCTCCTTGTTATCTTTGAGGTACTTACAAATAACGTGTTGATTTATTCCAGGCTCTTTTAGGTACAGATGCAGACCTAATCTGGCTGAGCTGCTTTTGAAGGCAGCTCCGGAGCTTGCCTGCAGATCTCACCTATTGCTCAGGAAACCTTCCAGGGGGCTGGTAGCAGCTCTAAGAGCCCCTCAGGCATTCCCAAAACACCACTAAGGCTAGATTTCAGTATGCTTGCTGGGCCTGAGGACAGGTAGGTTACATTATCTCTGTCCTACACCTGTAGGCCTCATGAACACAGATATCCACAGCAGGTTGGACCTGCTTCTTGGTGGAATCTGTTGTTCAGCTCCCTCCCTCTTCTTCCCCTGCAGTGCACAGGACATCTTCCCCTCTAACTCTTGTCCAGTGCATGCTCAGCCCGACTCTGACCCAACACTCCCATGCTGCTCTGTTACAATCCTCCCTATTAAACTGACCCATTTTCAGTTTTTTGTATGATTCCTTCTGAGTTCCAGGTCAGTGGAGAGCTTGTGAGTCAGGTGAATCTCCTGTTACACTTCCCTCCTTTTCCCCGGTGGCAGGACCATTTGTACCTGAAGCATTAATACTGGTTCTGTTGATATTGTTTTTATCCTGTGTAGGACTGATACCCCCCCAGGGCCCAGCACACATCTAGTCGCTAACGAAGAACACAAATAAATTTCAATAACCAAACCTGAAGTGTGAATACAAACCTCGTGAACGAAGCCAATACAAAGCCCTGTGCAGACTCTGGTGCCAAGTAAAACCTGCTCCCCACCTGCTCAAGCCGAAGCAACAGGTTTCGTCCCAGACCCAGCCTCCCGTTCTCAGCGAGGTCTGCGTGTCTCTCCCCTGCCCATCGCAGCTCTGTTTGCTCCAGACTCCCTGCAGAACAGACTTTTTTCTGCTTCACAGGCTGCGACAGGGCTGTGCACTCATGTGGGAGCTGTGCAGTATCAGGACAGAAGAGCCCAGGCTGCAGAAGGGCATTGCCGAGAGGGAAAGAGTGCTGCGGCTGAGGGTGCACAGCTCCTCAGAGCACGATGCCTGCAGCCTCCAGACAGGCGTGTTTCTCGCCCGTATCTAAAGGCATGCCAGGGTAAGTCATCTGTCGGGCGAGGGGAGCACTCAGGCTGCACGGGCAAGGTCAGGGGACAGCGGATCCAAGGCCACATGAGCGGTGCGAAGATGGGATGGCGAGCACCGGGGAGAGGGGGCAGGCAGGGGAAATGCCTGCCCAGGCTGAGAGCTGAGCCATTGCAACGCTGAGAGGCTGCCTGGGCAGTTGGAGGGGCTGATGAGCGCCTGAATGGACCCATCCAGCTCTTCTCCAAATTGTTTGCAAAGGCCCAGCATAGAACTATTTTGTTCTCCTGGAGGGAAGCAACAGAGTTTGGAAAAGAACTCGGAGCAGATCAATCTGTTTGTTTGTCTGTTCTGCTCTGTATCCAGCAAGAAACTTCATGTCCTTCTTCTGTCCCAGGCAGCGAGGTGACAGCTTTGTCACCTGGTGACAGTGCATCTGGTCTCCGGGACAAGGCTCTCCTCAGGGTGTTCTGGGCCTGTGGTTAATTTAGAGCCACATTGCACGACCCCAAAATAGTGCAGTGTGGGACTACCGCACACCACTGCTGTAACAAGCAAATAACCAGAGGAATTACTCAAGCATCTCAAAGAGCAAAGCAGCTTCCTGACAACAATGCCTTAAAATTTAAACCACCTCTACAAAAAACCCAAAGGTAGTATCTCTGCACTGGATCTCCATCCCTGTCCTCTGCCATTTGAGCACATCTACACTCAGAGGACCTTCCCCTGGAAAGGACCTTGCTCTGATCGGGCAAGCATATGCCATCAGCTCCATCTCTCTCCTTCCAGCACTCGGTTCACAGGGATCGAGTCTGCACCCCCGTTCTTGCTTTGTTTCTCATTGCCAGACACATTTGATTGTTACTTTGATTGTGTAGGAAGGAGTCCAGACACTATGGAAATGGAACCATGTAGGGACTGGACAGAGGAGGCACATGCTGGTCACCCTCTTACTTGCACAGCAGTGGGAATACTTTCTCTCTTACACTAAGATATTTTTAAAACAGAGAACGCTGTTATTATTTGTTGTCACCCAGGATCCAGCATTGCCATTCTTGGAAACCAGCGCAATGTCAGTGTCAGAAACATTATTAGGACAGTTTTTGATATCTCCCAAGATGTCCTCAGGCTAAACGGCACTTGTGACTTAGAGAGGGCTGACTTTAACTCCAACCATGCCCAAGACTGCAAAGCAAAGAACATACCCAGTAGTACCAGCACAGCTAGGCCATGTACTGGGCCATCACAAACACTGTGGCTATGAAAAACCTTTTAATCAAAGGTCCTCATCTGAGTGTACTGTAGAAATACAGGTGTTTCAGCAAGGTTAAGCTAACTCAGTTACCATGTGGTGCTGGAGAACAGAGGAAGGAGCAGAGACAAGGGATACCATAGGTATCTTTCGCCTTGCATGGCAGCAATGTGCACGTCCTTGCTCGTGAACATGCAATTTTGTCCCGGGTGTGAGCAAAGCCAGTAGTGACCATCCGCCTGCACTACGCGGGATGATGACTCCGGACTCAGCCTCTCCCCCCGGGAGGGTCTGTTTCTGACTCAGCCAGTTGTCTGCCAGGTCCAGCTTCTCCTCTCTGTTTGGCTTTGGATGACAGCAGATGTTTCTCTGCCCATCTGCACAGATGCTTGGATGCTGGCTGTGGTCAGCTGTCTGCTTTTTGTTCTGTGGCTCTCATTTTAAGCCCACAAATGCAGCTCTGCTGCTGGAAGAAAACTATGGAGTGCCATCCACTGAGGGCAAACCTGAGTGCAAAGTGTCAGAGGAAAGAAGCCTATTTCCAAGACACAACTCTAGCTCAGCACTTGCATTGGGATCCTGTGTACCAGCTATTTACCTCTCCCTGCTCAAGGATCATCCATAGTAAAGGATCCCATGTGCAGGAGGGAAAGGGATGGATCCCTGCTCTGTTGACAAGACCTGCATATCACATCTGGTGATCATGCTGCTGCCAGCAGTGCTCAAGCACATGCCAGGGAAAGAAGAGAGTCTGCAAAGGGGGACAGGGCTTCTCCTATGCCCCACTCTCATCTCCCCAGCAAGGACCTGCAGAGCAGTGCTTCGCTCCAAGACAACTTTTTCCCCTGCCAACAAGCTTCGCTACAGTTGCTGCTTTAATTTCTTAAAACAAGCTTAGATCCCGTGTTTTATAAATTACTACAATGCATTTAATAGGTAGGCTTTTCATAAAGGAGCACAGCGGATGTGTACACATGCCCTGATGAAGCTAATAACTGCCTCTCAATGGCTTTCAGAGAGTTATTACATATTTAAGATCCAAGCTCCCTTAATCAACCACAGAGATGCAGCTGGCAGCAGTAAATTGCCAACAACAGTTCATTACAAATAAGGAAACATTGGTTTTTCAAGGACAAAAACTGTCAGTTCTTCAGCAAAAGGTAACCACTCTTGTCCTCACCATTCTCCCTGCCCCCCCGCCCCCTCTGCCCTGTCCCCCTGTGATGTGCTGGCACAACTTGCTTCATCCAGTAACACAACCTCTCTGCCTAATCCCCTCCACAGGGGACATCATCAAGTCAAGTTCCTAGATTTCATGACTTATTTGGGCAAGACTGCATCCCATGTTCACCCTCCCCAAACAAGCTACGGGCAGGACTTGTCCCACAACACCATGATGACGTGCCACAGGAGCACACGCACTGGGCTTACTCTCTGGGGAGGAGAGGACCACATCAGGCCATAGGTCGCTTAGACACACAGTTGTGAGTACGCGTTTTGCAGGCTTGAGACCTGACGTGGCACGTGGGAGTGATTTTTTCCGCCTGTATGTACACACGTGTCACTGTGCCCCGTCTGTGTGCACAGGACAACAGCAAGCACCTGCAGGCACCTGGACGCAGCAGAAAGGGGAAGGTCTGTGAACACCATGTGGCTTTATTTCATTGCTGTCTCCCAACAGAAATGCAGGAGGTGTCCAGTGCAACCAAGACAAGAGCACAGCAGCTTAAGAGAGATGCACACGGCTGGGAGACGTTAAGGTTACCATTTCAGGAGTGTTCAGGAAAGACTAAACATTGCGTGAACAAAGAGGAGAAAAAGACCAGACAACTCACCCTGTTACAGCTGTATCTTCCCCTCTGAAGAGGGGATGACCAGCTTTTGGTTTTCAGGACCCAAAGCCATGATACATTTCAGCCTCAGGGAACTTCTCCCCAAAACTCCCCTGGTAAGGCAAACAGGCCCCCATGCCATGCCCTACCCTGGTGCAACATACACGCTCAGCTTCCTGCTGTGGGCCATGGCCAGGGCCACCTCCCATATGGTGGGCCCAGGGCAGTGGGTGCTCCTGCCGAGGACCCAAGACCTAGATCCTGGTGGCTGTATCTGAACTGTCTGCAAGTCCCACTGGGCCAGGCGAGACTGCCAGTGGGGAGGGGTAAGCATGCTCTCAAACCCAAGCTGGGCGCTGGAAGCAGGCCAAATAAGAGGTTAATCTTTCTTTGGTCTGTTTTGGTATCTCACACTGTGCCTCCAGACATTAACCCTGTGCAAGCCAGGGCTTGAGAGGGAGGGGATGCACACTTACCCACGCAAACAAAGTGGGACGACCAAAGAGAGAGATAATGTGTTCAGCGATGAATTGTGAAAAGGGGAATGCTTCACCTTCAGCCTGGTTTACAGCAGTCTCTCTGTCACGTCAGAAGACACTGCTCTTCATCTTCATCCTAATGCAAGGCTAAGGCTGACCATGATGGAGGTTTCTTTTTTTTCCTCTGAAGCTGCAGGCCACGGATGCAAAACTGAGCTAGAGAGGTCCCGGGGCTGAGTCAGGATTTTATTTTCGCTGTTTCTGTAGAAATACCTCACCCGACTTCTTTTGGAAAAGAAAAGGAGAACTTAGAGGAGCAGTACCAGTTGGTTGTCGTCATCCCCTCACGATCTATATTTATTGACATTGACATTTTTAGAGAGTTCTTTGGAGGGAGGTTATGTGGTCTCTGGGAACACTTTCCTTAAAAAATCAGAGGATTTAGCTGATGTTTGTGTCACCATTAGCATTTGGCTCCTACATTTATGCTTCCAGAGAAATGCCAAAGCTGTCTTGGATAAGTCAAATTCAATGGGCCAAGAGTGTTACTTCTCAAACCTGCAGCAGACACCTTTTATAAAAACAGCTAAACTATATATTATGAACAGCAAGATCTATCAACATGAGATTATCATTTATAGGTGTATCTGCATAGGCGAAATACTCAGTTATCCATATAAATCTGTGTACCATCTTCCTCACTGTCTTACTAATGCAGTAAAAACTTTTGTTTTGGGGGTGTGGGTGCAGACATCTGGAATGCAGATTGCAATAGAGAGAATCATAGAATCACAGAATGGTTAAGGTTGGAAGGGGCCACAAGGATCATCTAGTTCCAACCCTCCTGCCATGGGCAGGGACACCCTACACCAGATCAGGTTGCCCAAAGTCCCATCCAACCTGGCCTTGAACACTTCCAGGGATGGGCCATCCACAGCTTCTCTGGGCACCCTGTGCCAGGGCCTCAGGGAAGAATTTCTTTCTAATGTCCAATCAAAATCCCCGCTCTTTTAGTTTTAACCCATTATGACTTGTCCTGTCACTGCACTCCCTGATAAACAGCCCCTCGCCAGCTTTCCTGTAGGTCCCCTTTAGGTACTGGAAGACTGCTAATTACAATGTTCTTTCTAGAAAAACTACTATTTCTTGAACATGAAAGAACACACATTTTTGATGTAACTTTGGAAGTTTGATATAACCATCTGGAAGAGGTGCCCCTCCTGATGTTTCAAGACAGCAAGGAGAGGAGACTCCATCAGCTGGGGGAAGGATTGCTTGCTCCTCTAAGATAGGAGGACTTCTGGACTTTTTTGAATTATCTGGCATTCAGTCAGGAGATAAAAATACACTGGTTAGATGAACCAATGACCTCTTTTATGATCTCAACAGCTGTGGTAGAGGGGTGGGCAGGAAGAGCCTGCAACTACGTATCTTCTCCATCTCCTCATCAAGAAAGCTTTAATCATTAACGGAGATGCAAGACAAGGCTGGAGTCACCTTGTTGAAGATAGCCCCAGAGGGATGACTCTCTCTTACACTTTAACTCATCGCACCCTGTCCTACACTGATGTCTCAGAGTCCCAGGTACCAGTGCAGCATCACTGAGACTGACCTTGCTGAGACCCAGGTCAAACATCTTTAGTTTTCATACACAGCTTGGAACAATCTGTTGTGCAAGCCCAGCTAACCCCTTTGCAAAACACACTTAAATGCTGGTTTTTTCACTTGCCAGTGTGCACCCATTGAACACACAAGCTATGCCTTCAGGAGCAAGGAGCAGAAAAGCATCGCTCCAAGATACTACCAGGCACTGCTGGCATAAAATGTTCCATAGGAGGACCAACATCTTCTTTGTTACACGTCTTTTTGGGGAGCATCGGAATGAGATCTTTGTTTAAATGCACAGGAGTGGTATGGCTTCAGCAGTTACAGAGATATTTTGTGTGCTCTGGGAAAGGGGACATCAACAGATTGCAAAATGGGAAAGTCTCTGGATGCTGCAAACAAACATGTTACGTAATTGGGCCTTTTGGGAACCAGTGAAGGTCTCCAGAAGATCAGAGCCCTCCTAGCGCTTTCTAATTTTACTGGGACTTACCACCACACCAGCCCTCTGATAATAGAGGCTTGTACACAGTTTTCTTTCATCCTTGTGCCCACCTCTACTGCCCTACCTTTGTTCTTAGTTCCCCAGAAAAACACATCTTACTCTATTTTATCAAGCTGATTGATACAGCCTAGAATGGCAGAGCCGAAGAGGCACTAAACACCTTTAGAAAGGGCAGCAAATTCACCTCTCAGCCACCAGAGCATGGGAAAACCTTAAGTTTTAGAACTTTATTGAATCAAATTTCTTGGAAAATTGCCCCATTCTACATAACTGTGATTTAGCTGAAGCACAGCACTAACAAGAAATGACAAAGAACAGGCTTTAGCTCTATAACCCACATACTGTCCTAGCACATCTTCATTCATGTTAGAGCAAATTCTTCCAGGGGAGGGTGCACGCAAGCTTCAGGACCACAGCGCCTTTGTGCTGCAGGGTTGTCCTAAACTTCTGCCCAGGACCTGCAGGGAAATCTTCTGCAGGTCAGACTGTACCATCCTGAACGTGGACTGTTGCAGCTAAGTTTTAGCTGAATACCTACTGCCTTTCAGGCACATGAATTGACTGCAGTTTGTACCGTCAGTTTTATCCTTCTCCCAGAAAAATAAGGTATGTGCATGTCCTCTCCCACCTGAATAGAGCAAGTCCCTTGATCAACATATGGCCCTGCAGTTGCCACCTCCTCCCACCGCATTTCCCAAGCCCCCATCTGCACCAAGCTGCAAAGTCCTGAAGCGGTGCGTCCCATGTACCGCCCCTCCCTGTGATTTCAGGAAGAGAAAGTTTAAAGGCAATAGTGATATAATGGCAGCCCGCTGGCATCCACACAGATAAAATATGCTCGAGTTCCTACGAAAGCTGTTTTCCCCCTTTCTTCCTTGCTGTGCACGTGCTGACAGCCCGTAAGAAAAGGAAGGAGGAGGCTTGCCGTTGTGGGGAGGGCAGACCAGCACACCCTGGGAAGCCAGGCAGCAGCTCCCACAGGATGTGGTCAGCCCAGGCCCAGAACACCCCTTGGTTACCGGCTGTTGGCGAAAGTCAGCAGTGAAGAGCTTAGAGGAGGAAAGGCCACCAGCACCGGCAGTAGGCACAGCGCTGTGGGTCCTGGCACAACGCTGGGGAGAAGGCCTGGCCATCCCACTGCAAAACCCCACATCACAGGCTGAGCACCAACGGGCAGCACAGACACAGGTGACACTACCTGTCTGGTGGAGGACAGCACAGAGATCCTGGCCAGAGTGATAGACCCAAGACAAGGGGGAAGCCCAAGCATCGCTGGGGGCAGTTGCAGAAGCTGTGGCCATGTGTTTGGCCTGCCATGCAAACATGTCACATCCCAGGGGAGCTGAGATCAGTCATCAAAGTCTTCCTGCCACTAGCCCAGTTTTGCTAGTGCTGAGTGACCTGGTTAAAAAGTAAAGAGCCTTCGGGGGATATCCTTATAGCCTAGTTCATCGCATCTCTGCAGACAACTCCCTGATTCTCCAAAAATCAGGGGAAAAAAAAAAGAAAAAATAAAAAAAATCAAATAACCACATTCCTCTCCACAACAGTTATCACTTAGGAGCCAGGAACAATGTGTCATGTGCTCTTGACCCCTGAGTGAGCAACATGCATGTTCTGGACTCCAGATTGCTGGAGCTGTGAAGTTCTCGTTCAGTTTCTCCTGAGAGGTCAAAACTCCAACTGGTCTAACAAGCTGCCTGAGAATTACAAATCACTTTTTACTTTCCTCCTACTTCAAGAAGTTTTATGATTCCCGTTTGCTTCATTCTCCCTGTGCACACGTAGCAGATACAAGTAAGAGACAGAACATAAGGCCAATGCTCAGCACTCATCATGGGCCTGTCTCAGCTGCTAAGAGACCAGTTGTATGATACGCAACACGCAAACCAACATTTAACTCTCCCTTAACACAGCAGTGCCCTTTATCGTGACTGCTCCAGGTTCTAAGCAGCGGTTTTGTGCTACAGAGTCTACTGTTGGCAGGATCTGATCTACAGGCAGACTTCACTGTAGGAAGAGCCTGAGGTTGGAACAACTCCGCTCCCAGAGCCCCAACTGGGCAAGGAAATGTCTTCATGACATACCCAAGGATAGATGTTTTCTACCATGATTTACCAGGATAATTTATATTCTCCACATGACATATAAACAAGGCTACAGCACTAATAATTTCTCCACCATCCATCTAGCAACACTCAGGAATAGCCTCCAACAGCTTCCAGCCGCTTTTTTATTTGCAAGCAGCCAAATGTGGCTGCAGTTGTATCCTAACCATGAGGCTTCTCTGCATGACAGTACTTTTTCAGGACATGCATTGGACAATGACCCGGGCCTGCAGCCTTTAGAAGAGGAAGAGGTGAAGTGACCTTCACCAAAGCCCTGAACAGAACATCAGTGGAACAGGCTGTGGCCCAGTCCCGGATGATCTGACCCTCAACAGACAAGGGGAAGTAAGTACCACAGTTCATAGACTCAGTTTAGGTCCTTCGCAAGACAAGTCCCTGTGCCTGGGCGGTAACAGCCAGCTCGGTTTTGTTCTCTGCTCCACTGTAGAGCCCAGGCTATAGAGATCTGCTCAGTGCATGTGTAGGGTGTGGGAGGCTGGGCTCACAAACCAGTCCCACCTCCCTGATGCAGGAAGGGTGGAGTGCCCCTGAGCAGGCCTCACTCTGGTCTGTTAGCAAGGCAGGAATGCAGCATTTCAGTTTCCCCAAAGCACGTAAGGCCATTCATGGCTTACTGCAATGCGCTGGCACCCAAACACCTCCAGTGCAGCTCTGGAAGCCATGTGCATTTAATTTCAGGAGAATCAGAGACTGTAAGTAACAAATAAAACCTTCACTTACACTATTTCATCGTTCTGGAACTCCAGCTCCCCGCAGGTGTCTTCAAAGTCCTCTCCTCCACCTTTGGCTGAGCCTTCAATGGTTTTGTAGGGCACAATAACATTTCCTCGGGCACCAGAGGTTCGCAACACTTTCACTTCCATGGTCCCCACACTTTCACTGACATGTGTTACTGGCTCCTCAAAGGTGAAGATGCCAGCATGGTCATCATCAAAGATGGTGACGGTGGCAGTAGATGGTGATCCCAGGCAGGCAAGTGTTGAGACACGACTGGCCTCAAGAATGCCCTCATCTGAGGCCTCAGTGCTCACGCGGACATTGCTGAGATGGACCAGGAAATTCTCATCCTCCTCAAATATGTCATCATCGATTATGCCAACACGGATTTCCTTCTGGGTCTCTCCAGGCTTGAAGACCACTGTCCCTTCAGTGAACTCATAGTCAGAGCCTGCATTGGCCGTCCCATCCTCTGTCCGGAAGTCAACGTACACCGTGTTAGTCAAGTCGCCTCCCCGGCGAATGATGGTTAGGGCGACAGTGCCACAGTTCTCCAGACACTGGTAGGTACCCTGCTCAAAGTAGAGCTTGCTGATGGGATCATTTTCTGCCACCTCACTGTTGACCTCATGCATGCTGACGGCTTTGCGGGCCTGGTCTGCAGCATGTCTCTTCAAGATGTTGCCAGCTCCCGTCATGAGACGAGTGGCCTGAATGCGGTAAAATGCCCTGCTCTTCTGCTGCTGGCTCAGGACCTGGTAGTTGGCTAACTCTATAAGCTGTTCAATTTCTTTGTCAGGGTGCTTTTGTTTCAGCTCCTTCAGGATCCGAGCCATTTCCCTCCTGGCTTCCTCATCATCCTGGTCTTTCTCATCCACCTCCAACACCAGTGTCCCATCCAAAAAGTTATCCACATGAGAATTAGCAACCTTTCCGTCCATCTCGATATCAGCTTTGGAGGAGGGCCGGTCACCCTCGTGCTCAATGATCATGCCTCTCTGCTTGCCAGCTCGGTATTTCTTGTAGACATACTTGTAAAATAAAAGCCTCCTGTCAGCTATCCAGGCAAACACCACGCAGATGGGGAAGAAGAAGAAGGTGAGCAAGCCTTCCCAAACCTCCACAATCCCAGGAGAAGACACAGATAAAATAATGTAAAGCCAAGTGTAGGCAAAGATGCTCCAGGCCGCTGTAACAAAAAACACTCGCAAGTGCTTGATCTTCCTTATCTCTCCATCTGGAACAACGTAAACACAGATTGCAATGATGACAAACATGTTAAATGCAGCACTCCCCACAATTGTGCTTGGCCCCAAGTCCCCGGCCGTGAAGCCGTGGCCACACACTTCGATAACAGACAAGAGGATCTCGGGGGCCGACGAGCCCAAGGCCATCAGCGTGAGGTTGGAAACAGTCTCATTCCAGATCCTCACTGTGGTTTTGCTTGTCTCGCCATTGGGCTTCTTGATGGTTATTTCCCGCTCTTGGGATGTAATGACTTCAATGGAGGACATGAAGCGGTCAGCTATGATAGATACCCCCAGGAACATGTACACCATTGCTACAAAATACACTGTTGCCCGAGCGATTTTGTCACCGAATGAGGGGTCCTGGGGTTCCCATATTGGTAAAATCACACCCTTTTTGCAGATGTATGAGCCAGTGCACTCCTCGGTGTCGTTCACAGGCAGCTCGCTGGGGCTCTCCGCACATATGCCGTCTGCATGGAAGAGCAACACTAGCACAACGCTTAGGAGTTGGAAGCTCACTGGGCAGGTGGGTCGGTGAGTTGCTCGCGACATGGCCGCTTCCACCGAACAGGTCCCAAACGTCTTCAACCTGCAGAGAAAAAAGGAAAGATGCATTAAGTGAAGCTCACCAGAGGTAACAGATTTTTCTCTACACCCTGCTTATTTCCCATCTTTCCCAAACATGTAATCAAGTTACTCAAGAAGACCCATCTAATGAGCCCATTCGTGTTATGATTACTAGTTTTCCATGTACAAGTCTATGAACATCTAGTTCAGTTATCTGAACAAGGACGGATTCAGAGGCTACCAGTGGGCTAGCACCTACCCCCTTTAGGTACTGTGATGTTTAATGCCACTTTCTTTCTCTTCACTGAGAGCCTATTTGTTCAACTGCATTTTCTTATTTCTCATCTAATTAAAGCCTATCACTCTGCTTCACAGCTGGCAGAAGTATTTCCCATTTCAAAATTACAGTGCAGTCATTCACTAGAGTTCAGGGTAAGAGCAGGAGAGGATATGGAAATCGACTATCCCCCTATTTTTTTTAAAAAATATTTTTATACTTGCCATTAGTATTCACTGTAAACTATGTATTTCACAGCCTTTTCTTGCTCATAGTCCTCCCAAGCAGCTACTACATGTCGGAAATCTGCACGAAGTGAGCTCAAGCCCTGGCAAAACCTTAGTCTTAACAGTAACGTGGTCATAAGGTGCACCAGAAGGGCAGTCTTTAATTAATGATTTTGGAGCCATTTCTTCCATAGCGCATCACTTTGCACCTTCCCAAAACTGGAAAGAGCCCCATATGCATCCAAGCCTGGCTGTCTTGGCATGCTTCAAGAGGAAACCTGTCCCTGCGCTCTTTTCCCACTAGGTCAGCTTTGATGGCTTCCCCTTCAAGGGCCTTTCTCACTCCATTTACAACATCAGTCATCAGGCGTGACAGCAGTACTTGCCCTTGTCCTGCCTCAGGATTTTCCAGCAGTGTAGAGGAGCTGTTAAAGAGGTTTGCAGTTAGTTAACAGTGCATAAACCGACAGAACAGATGCCTTTAAGTACATAGAGATGTGTAGTGCAAAAACCTGAGCATGCTCAGTGTTACATTCTCAATTTTACTAGCTAATAAAAGCCAGATTCCTAGTTATTAAAGCTATATTTTCTCCTCCAGAAGAGCTTTTGCCATACTACACTTCTTCATTCCAAGTTAATTCAATCACACGGTACTTAAAAATGTTTCTATGAAGAGAGGAAAATGAGTATGTCAATACCTTTGCTTTGCTGTAGAATACCAAAGGCTGAACTAGCGTTGCTCATAAAAAACCACACCCCAGAAAGGAAAAAAAAAAGCGCCCAGGCCCATATCACCGTATCAGAGATGGGACACAAGCAGGAGATCCAGTCAACGCCCCTTGAAGTCCAGCCTCAACAACGCCTGGCAAGTCTCACCCTACCATTTGCCATCTGCCTGGTCTCCAGCAAACATACCACCAGGTCTGGCAGCTACACAGCTACATGCACTGGGCGACACGGACCAGCCCAGCCACGCTGAAGGCTGCATCCCGTGACAGCATCCCAGCTGTCACCTGGGCCCCATCATAGTGAGCATGACCCAAGCAGGATGGCTAAGCACACCTTCCCTCTTCTTCCTCCTGTGAGAGGGCTTGTGTCACAGCACAGCTGGGAAGCAGGCTGGCTCTCCTGCCACACAGCAGGCTACGCATGCTGCACTGCTGGCTGCAAAAGTACAGCCAGGCAGGCGTTCCTGGGGAGAATCATTCACCCTCCTAAACAGGGACACACCAATGCCTCCTTGAAGAAAGCACCTGGTCATCACCCCTATCTCCATATCCCCCATGACAGAGAAACCACCCCTCTTCATTAGGGCAGGGGCATGTTATGCACGGATAGGGCTGCACACAAGCGAAGAACTGGTTGAAGGAAGCAACAGGCACCATCCTGCACCCACGTTACGAGATCTGCTCCACAAAGAGACATTGTAATGATGTATCAAAGCCCTCTCGACCATTTGCTTTTATATAAGGATGCTGTAGTGGGATTATTGGACTGGAAGAATAATGCTGAGAATTTATCACAACAGTTTTATGTAAATGGCATTTCCTTAACAGGAACTGTTGTCTGTCTCCCCCCACCTCCTTCCAACTAAGAAAAGAAAAAGATACACAGATCAGGAAGTGAGCAAGTCAGACAGCTGGGTTATAAGAACAGATAAGATGAACAAGAAAAAGCAAGTCTCCTCTGTGATGACAGATTTAAAAGAAAGGAGTTGTTTGCGTTGGAAATCCCACTAATGCTACTTTTTGAAGCTCTTACTGCTGGAGTCAGAAACCCTGAACATTGCTCCCCTGATCACAGTCCCTGGGTACCTTCTGCGTCCCAGAATGCAGGCTGTAGCCACCACTTACAAATCTGAAGTAAAAAAATTGGAAACAAGGTGTTTGTAAAGAAGAGTACCTTGTTGCAGACCATTTGCTGGATAGCTAAGTCGAAACACATACTCATGGTCATTGAAGTTTAGCCAAAACATGAATTAGTCACCCAACACTGTACTTCTGTGTTTCACACTGCTCTAAACCAAGTCTCTGAGACATTTGAGAGAGGGGCTGTCAAAACACAGGCTGACTTGGTATCTACTCCGTTTGTCCCACATAGCTCCTAAGTGTAGTTTTGGGTGGGGTTTTCTTAAATATGTAGGCTTAAAAAAAACTAGTGTGGGCATAAAGTAGTACTCAGCTGCATGGTTCTTCACTCTCTCTTTCTAAAGGATAACAACAGAAAACTTAAGAGCATCCACCTGCCCTTGTTAATTTTCTCCCTGTGGCAAGTCACATCCTCGCACATGTACAATTATTCAGAGCAACGAGGCATTGTGAAATCCCCTTGGCAAGAACAGGAAACAGATGGTTCGAGAGAAAATATTATGCTTTGGGTCACTAATTTAGGTCATAAAGAATAGGAGGGTCCCATCACACTTTGGACCAACTCTACAGTCTTAAAAGGATTCAAGCACTGGAAGTCTCAGCCAGAAAAAAGACACCTCCTACATCAGATTAGTAAGTCACTTGAACTTTACTTGCCATGTTCTTCCCTTTCAAATATTTTAACATAAGTTGGTTTTGGTTTGTTGGTTTGTTTGTTTTTTTCAGTCAAGTCTTCCATTAGGTTAAATAGGAGGAAAAAACGCCTAGAGTCTTGCATCTGAGAAATCCATCTTTCTGTCCTTCCCATCCAGCTCTCCACATACAAACAACATTTTACGCTCAGATGGCAGGAGGTAAGAAATATGGAACTTTTCTGGAGAGTTCAGATGGGTGGGGAAAGGATGGAGTTCTGAAAGAAAAACCCACTGGCTTTGCCAATGTGCGAGGACTCTTCTTTGAGCGGCAGTAGCATCACCCAACTCTATGTTGGACTTTCTCCAGCGTTTTGTGGTGTGGTCATCAAACACGACTCACATACCCTTACCAGCTTTCCTACTTGAACCAATCCACAATGAGTGTTTTTAACACCAGACTCAGGAATTATGGAGGGCTAGAAAATGCTTGGCCAAAACATGCTGGTTACACACACACAATCAGAGCCTGACACTTAAAACATCTCTGAGAAGCAGCTGCTATAAAATTAGCAGCATTTCTTTATTTGTACAATCCAAAATAAACAGCTTGGGTCCCCAGAGACTCCCTTACTCTGCATTTGCATGGGGTCTCAGCCCGTGGTCAGCACACTGCTGCAGGCACAGCAGTAGGAATATTCCTAGACAAATCATTCATATTACTCTCTAACAAGAAGCAAGGCTACCAGAACGCCAGCCCTCCCTCCAAACCCAACTTTGTTAGCTTTTCATTAAGGTGTCTCAATTGCATTTCCCATCCCGGCCATCAACAATAAAAGCAAATGTGGTAGCTGATTCACAGCATGCCAGGTTAGCAGCCCTGGCAAACCTTGCCTGCCATGGTGCTTGTGGCCTCTGTGTCGCTCCCCAACGCTTCTTGGGTCAAATTTATCACGGCAGCACTGGGTAGGGCTGAAAACTGCTCTTGGGCTCAGTGCTGGCCGTGTGTGTGTGGTGAAGAGTCCCAAACCAGTACCCCAGGCCAGCACGACCCTGCCCATAAGCATTACCCCATGTCCAGGGGCAGCACCTCGAGTCCTTTTTACCACTGAGGGAGTGGAGCTATCCTGGGGCTCCCAAGAGCCAGCTGCCTGAGAGCCTTCAGGTAGCGCTGGAGCTAACTAGGAGAGCCGGGTTCCAACTTCAGCTTTCCTGAAGCTGTACCTGTGCCCCTTCCCTTTGCAGACAACTCCCCCAGGGCACTAGCAGTTGGTTTTGCACAGCCATGGAGGAAAGCCTGCAAGAGGCTGCATGGTCCCTTCGAGGCAAGTTCAGTTGAGATACAGCTCCTGCCCAGGGATGTTGGTCCAAGCCTTCATTCCAGCCCTTGGTGTTGTGAAACACCAGGAGGGCAGCTGTTGTCTACAGCAGGGCTAGGAGGGTTGTAGAGATATTTGCCTCCCTGATGGACATGGGAGCTCTAGGTTTTACAAATTGGTAGGAGAGCTCTTGCTGCCAGCTTGTGCTCCAGCCCCCCCAGCTCACAAGCTGCCAGATGGGGAGAAAACAGCCTTTTAGACTCTGCTCTGACCTTTCCTTGGCAGCAACGCTCCTTCAGGCTGACTGGTTGCTGCGTGCAAAGAGAGCCTGAAAGCTGCTCTGCGTTTCAACAAAGCACAGCTTTTCCTTTGCAGCAGCCTCCGAAAAGTCCCATCTCCATTTGGGCACTTCGCCCTTGAAATATCCACTGTAAGACCCTTCCTGTTATTTTCCTACACCTCTGTATCACACGCAGGTTTATGACCATCTGCAACAAGCTGGTAGCACCATTATTTTTCAGAGTACTGGAAAAAAACAGCTAGCCCAGCCACTTTCATTACAGAAGAAGGATTGGGCAAGGAAGGAAATAGCCTGGGCTCACAAGGAATAAGTGGCCACACAAAGAAAGAGTGAGACTTTCCATGGTGAATTTTTTTTCCTAGCATTTGACAGAAAACCTGCACGTAGCAGCATTCACACCATTACAGCCACCACTGATGCTCCTCACTGGTGCACACCCCACTGTGACACCATCTTCATAATAAACATCATTACTGTAAATATACTGCCAGCTTGTACAGGAAAGGATGTCCCCACAGCTGTGTCACTGGTGTACAGGAGGAGAGAGCAGCACCCTCTCCCCACAGGGTCACTGCTCGCTTGCCGGGGGGTAGTAGGAAGTTCACTCTTCACACGAGCAGGGCTGCTTTTCAACATGCTGTGGGGACAGAACCAGGAGCATGTTGCAACACCACGGGGACTCCCAGCCAGCCCTTCCTCACCCCACGGTCAGAGCTGGTCAGGGTGGAGCTTTTCCTACTGAGACTGCACTGCTGCAGGGAGACAGGGAAGGCAGCTCAAAACCCCCTTTGCTGGTGTCAGGGGCAGGAGAAACATGGTCTCTCTTCAGCCAGAGGGGCCAAAAACTGTTAAAGAAGCAGCTAGTAGCTACTGCAAGGTGCAGCTAGCCTGCAAGCTAGAGAAACAGAGCCCCAAAGGGAGCCAGCTACTCACTGTCCTGCTAGTGACTCTGGTGAAAAGGTAGCAACCCCCAAAAAGGCCCCATGTGAGAGGAAAGGCTCTCCTAGCCAACAAGCGCTCCCCACTCTGGCGGAAAATGGCTGTTTGTAGTTATGGCAGAGCCTTATGCTCCTTCCTCAAGGTCAGACCTGAAGTCTCTGAGTTTCACAGTTCCTCTTGCAGGACAGCAGCATAGAAGAGTCTACTGCAAGCAATAACCAGTCTTCCCTGGGGAAAGCACTGCACACCTCGCCTCCACGGGTGGGACTCATACCCTCTTCCCCGTCTTCAGAGGGCTAGTAAACCTCTCCTCTCCTACTGACCCTTCCTGGCCACGCTGAAGCCAATCTGCTTCACAGCAGGGCAGCTCAAGCAAAGCCTGTGCTGGGAAAAGCCATGACTGTAGGAAACAGAAGTCCCAGCAAATTGTCTGGTCTCTGACCATCAACCAGTAAACCAGCCCAGGTCTGGCTTCCCACAGCTGAGGGACACAAAACAGATGCCAGCAACCCTGAAAGGTACGGCGTGTTTGGAGGTTCATCTAGGCTGCCACAGGCTCTGCTATCTTCACTTCTGATCTTGATGCTGACCCGTCTTGGTAAAAAGAAGCTCCTGCCAGCTGTGATTTTTACCCGTCAAAGCTGAAGGACCCTACCGCCACGCTGGCTGCGCATCCGGAGCCGTGGAGGAAAGCCGCTACGTGTTGCCACTCGGGGCTGCACAGTGTGACGGCATTTTAAACACAGCCTGGAAAACCCTTGGCTCGTAGCCCTGCTCTGGCTCTGCCTGGCTCCTTCTCTCTTCCACCCAGCTCTGCCACTCCAAAACAGGCAGAGCCTGTTGGCACCCCCTGCCCATGACCCTCCGGATCTCTGCATCAGGAAAATGATTTCCAGGCCATCAGCATCCTGATTGCATCAGTACAAAAAAACCATCAAAACCTTCCCAAATATAGTCAGAGGCACAAGCCCTTCATGAAGCCAATCAAGTAAAACACACATCAGACCACCCTGTTTTCTGTAAAGGACATTACAAAGTTAGAACAATTATCAGTCTGCAACTGATTTTTCCAAGTATCCTATCTCTTCAATGAAACATCCAATCTCCTCCCACAATCTCCCCAGCAACTTTCAAAATAAACAGATAAATAGAGAAAATAAAACACCCCTGATATAAAATTTCAGCCAGATTGGATGAATTTGAGGGCAGCTTGCAGCTTGGAATGTTTGTCAGAGAGATTCCAGACTTACTCTTTAATGCATGAAGACCAAGTGGTAAATTGTCCCTTTCCCCCATGATTCAAGATCTCAGCAGGAAAATGCCAGGAAATGAGAAATAAGGGAGAAATACTACATTTCTTTTGGGATTGTTTTTGTTTGTTGTTTTTTTTTTATGTCTCCTCTCCTACTTGCGGCTCTCTTCAGACCATTTCCCTATCCCTCTCACTTGCTTTTGGTTCTCTTCCTTATCAAGCAGCATCAGGCTCTCCCCATTATTCCTCCTGAGCTGTAAGTGCCTTCCTCTGCCTATGGATCTCCCTGGCTGCTTTAAGCATGATGCTAACTGCCTGGTCTCCACGAGCCGGCTGTGAGGCTGTCTTGTCGACAGACTCCCTCTGCGATCTCACGGCAGCCGTTCACCTCCCTGTGCTCTGTGTCTCCCTCTGTGAAATGGGAAGAGCACCTCCCATGAGTGTTGTGAGAATAAAACACTGCTAACAAGCCTGAGGCTCCTTGGTAGCTTGGGGAGGAAGCATCTATCCAGAGATGCTCCGTAGGGGCCAGGAGAGAGGAATCAGCAGGCCTGTTGCTTTCCTCTCTGTCTGCCTGTGTCCCCTCTTCACTCCAGGCCCATTTTTGCACTGAGTTTGTAGCTGTGTAAGAGTCCTCTGTGCAGCGGGATGCTCTGCAGGAGGAAGGAGCAGAAAGCTTCAAGGGAGCAGAGACAAATGCCCAGCCCCAGCTCCCTGCACCCATCCAGGGACAAAGAGGCGGGAGATGTCCCTGGGAATGTGTGTGGGGAAAGGCTGAGGCGAATGCAGGCTGTGGACCTGGGCGATTTGGACACGGTCCTAGACAGGAGCTGGACAGGTTAGTTTGAGCTAGAGGCCCACCCTGGCACGCTCCACCCACCAGCCATGTGTCTAGCTCCGGCTGCTGAAGGGTGGTAGCACCTCCAATGAGAGCCACCGTCCAAGAGGTACAGCTCTCCCACCGCTGACTCTAGAGGGAGCTGAACACTAGTGCTGAGCAGATGCCCAGTTTTTAGACCACCAGATCTCAGAATAGGGAATCTAAGCTCAGGTGTGTGCTGGGCCTTGGCTGCCTATCTCAAAAGTGAGGTTAACCACCTCTTCTTCCTCCCCAGTCTCCCCCACCATCTCTGTCTCCCCAGGACCTCTTTGCAGCAGCAAATTTCACTCCTATTGGTAGCTAGGTTTCCTTAGGAAGCCAGGCATATGAAATCACAGTTTCCGTGTCTGTCTGCCTGTTCACATCCCTCTACACACACACACACACACACACAAAGTTTCAGCTAAAATCACCAGAGGAATAGAGACAGTGGAGAAAGCCAAGTTCCTACAAGTTTCCTGAAAATAGCTGGAGAGATACCACCCTTGGCAAAAGGAAAGCCTGGTCAGCGAGCCCAGCCCACACTGGATGACAGAGTCCCAAGGGCACAGCACCATGAGCACCCTCCAGCAGACCCACGTGCCAGCGATTTGCACAGCTATGGGCACCAATACCCAGGAGCTGGGAGCACACGCAGATCATGGCTCCCTGAGCTTGAGCAGACCTCCAGGTTGTGCACTGTACCAGCTGCAAGGAGAGCCAGTATCACATGCCATTTGTGTTGTCTATAGTCAACCTGTTGGTTGGTTGTTCAGTGCAGTGAAGCTCATGTCTTGGGGGACACTGGGCTTTTTATTATAGTCTCTGATTGGGATGCTGGAGAACAGTGGCTTATCCCTGATAAGCCAATAGGACTGATTCACCCCGAAAACACAGCAGAAAACAAAATTCTGTCCTAGATGCGACACTGGAAAATCACGACCCTGAGCAGACCAGGACACTACCAAAGGCCGAAACAGGCCGTGAAACGGCTGCGCCTGTTGGAGACTCCCAAGAGCAAGGACATGAACCAAGTTCATGCCACGCCGCATCCAGCAGTGTCAGGAGAGCAAACTAGGTGCAGCCTGGGCAGCTGCGAGACAGTGAATATTCATCTCAGGAGCAATTCACACCCAAAAGACCGCAAAAAGCTCAGTGAAAGTGGGGGAGGGAGAAGCAAGCAAAGTTTCGTCAGCGTAAAACTGTACTACTCGGTGTTGGCATTCAGGGACAATAGGCATAAAGAGTACATCCAATCTCCTGAAATATCTTGAACACATACCCTGGTACACAGGAAGCTTTGAACAATGCAGCTCCCCAGCACTGGCTTAGGAGCTGTTTATGCCTCCAGAGAAACAGAGCTGGTGGAATATAAGGAGTCAGGCAAAGCACCAGCTTTCCTGGGGAGACGGTGGGGGGGTGGTTCATGGCTTGGCTGGTAGCTTATGGCTCTAGAAATGCTAGATTATTTCCCTATTTGGGCTAAATGCCTCTGCTGGAAAAGGGGCAAAGCTTCTATTGAAGAACCAATTGGAAGTAAAAAGGAAGAAAGGAACATTTATCAGATGCACCCAAGGGAACACAAATGTCTGTCTTCGGTGATGTCCACTACCCCAGCGAAAGCCATATAGCACAGCTCTTTCTTTCCTGGCCGCCATCATCACATCAACGTGCAAGTGTCTCAGCTTCCCTTTTCTAAATTAAAGTGCACCTCTTCTCTTTGTGGTGGTGAGAAAAAGCACATGAATGCCTAGGCAGGTGTCGGGAGACTGCACGGAGAACCCCAGCCTCTCTCAGCCCCCATTTCCATCACCTGACTCACAGATTTCCAACATCTGGGACTGGAACAGCTTCCTGCGAAGTACAAGGAAAGAGGAGCCCTGAAATCAAACACTTGCACCCACACGCCTGTGACCTTGTGGTTTTACTACAGCTTTCATTTTTAGACTCCAGTTCTCCCTAGTGCTCGCTGTATTTCTACAACATTTTGGCAGTTTGGTTTCGCCCTGGAGACAGAGCTTAGTGTGGGGTTGCTTAGCATGGCTTGCCGGGGAGGGAAGCAACAAGGCTACGATTAAAGAATTAAACTCGAGATGACGGAAGAGCCCCAGCCATGCTTCCACCTAGACAAAGCCTACGTGATGAGCGCTGCTTACTGCCAGCCCTAATAACACATGCTGATCGAGATGAAAACGGGTTATTTCGTTGTGGCTGCAGGTGCCTCCGACTGCTCACCTCGGAAACCGTTTCAGGGCAGAAATCGCGGTGGCTGGACGAGAAGCAGCCCTGCCCGGAGGCACGGACACCCCCGCCGGGCGGAGGCACCGCACCCCCGCCGCCGCGCACGGGAGAAGATGCCCGTAAGCCCCGGCGGGAGGCGGTTTCCTCCAGCCCCCCCCCCGGCCCCACACGCCTGGCAATGCCCGGCCCTTGGGGTAGGGGGGAAGGCAAACCC
>VWZZ01007314.1:2013-17002 GCA_013399095.1 Psophia crepitans | reverse complement strand
CCGGGCCCCCCGTTCCGCCTTCCCCATCCTCCCCCGGCACCGGGGACCCCGGTGTGGAAACCAGTGCCAGGGCGGCGGAGGACTCGCCGCGCTGGTNAGGGAGGGAGGGAGGGATGGAGGGATGGATGGAGGGAGCGCGCGCGCACACACACACACAGACACACACAGACACACACACACAGAGACACGCACACACAGAGCGCCCGGGGATGCGCTCAGCCGGCCCGCCCCGCAGGCAGCCTCCTCTCCCTCCGCATCCCTCCGCGGCGCTGCGCGGCCAGGGAAAAACCGCCGTTCCCCCTCCGCGGTGGCAGCTTCAGCCCTCCTCCTCCTCCTCCTGCTGCTGGAAATATTTCCCGATTTCCTCCTTGGAGCGAGGGACTTTGAAAGGCAGGGCTGGTTGCGGACCCACCCCCAGCAGCCCTGCCTGCCCTGCCTCCCCTGCCTGGGGCAGCCCCCGGCGCTGCACTGCCTGACCCCAGCCCAGCCCTGCCCTGCCCGGGACAGTCCCCATCTGCGCTCTGCCTGCCCCCAGCCCTGCCCGCCCTGCCCTGCCTGCCGTGCCCGCCCTGCCCGTTCAGCCCCCAACCCTGCCTGCCTGCCGTGGCTCGTCGCATTTCCCCGGCCGCCCCGCAGCCTGCCCGGACCCCATTTGCACCCTGCAGGAGGGAGCGAGGGGAGATTCCAACCCTAATGATTCTGTGATTCTATGGTGAGAAAGGAAGCAGGACGGGGGGTGTGGTGGTGGTGATGCAAGGAGCACCTTTGTCACCGTGCCCCACAGCGTTGCCTGTGGTTGCTGTGGGGACGCAGGAGGCCTGGAGCATCCCAAGGGGCCCTGGGTTGAGGGTAACTCTCCTATCACCAATGTTGTGGTGTTTGCAGAGGACAGCAGGGGCCATGGGGTGACAAGCAAGGTGCGTACTGGCCACCTAGGGCCTCTTGGGAACTGCACCCACATCTGGCTATGTCCAGGTCAGGCCCTGAACCTTCAGAGCCTCCTGTCCCCATGGGAGGGTCATCGGGGTTGGGGAGGTGCTGCAGGAAGCCAGCAGCCTGACACAGAAGTACTTGCTGCACCGAAGACTGACCAAAGTGTCCTTCCTGTGGGCAATTTCCCCTTCATCATGCCTGAATGACTCCTCCACCCTTCACTGGCTCCAGCAAGGAGCAGATGAACCCATTGTCCCACCCTCCAGGCAAAACTCTGTGGCTTTAGGAACTTAAAATAGGACCAAAGCTAATAACTCACACACTAGTAGTTGCAAGTACCCAGCGACCTTGAGTAGCCCTCTACACCCAGATCCTCAGGTGCAACAAGAACCATGGAGAAGCAGAGCCATTATTCTAGCTCCTGCATGCTCTTACACCTTCTCCCCCTTGTTGGCTGTCCCTGTAATTTTTGTCACCACTGTCAAGACAGCAAGCCAGAATTTTACCTTTGTATTTCACTTGTGTTTTTCTTCCTTTCTTTCCCACCCCCCTTTTTTTTGTTAATGATTTTTTGCGTCACCATGTCCTTCAGCAGAGATAGAAAACTAAATTTCTCTGTTCAAGATGAGGTGTAAGACATGGAAGATGTCTCAAAACTCCTTTGTAAAGAACTTTGTGATGAACTGACCAACCAAGAAACCAGCTACTTGTTAGTAGTGCTGCAGCTGTTACTGATACTATTCAGTTGTGGGCTTACTTTAAGAGCTTATTGCCTACACATAGGATGAAAGGCAATTCCAAATAAGAATTCATTTTAGAAAAAAACAATGACTTTGTGTCTAGTAGCTAACTCTGATTGTCTCACCTCTTTTGATTTAAAACTCTTTAGAGAAGGGATAAGGCTGCATCTGGCCACATGTGGTACATGGATGGGACTCAATTCTCCCAGCAGGGTCATTGATACAAGATGAGCAAAACTGCACGTGTACAGCACGCACAGGGGTGTGCTCTGACAGGACCTGAGCAGACCAATGGATGTGTATCTGTGGCATTTGGTTTGGCAGTGGCTGCAGGATGCAAGGTGCTGCACAAGCTGGCATGGCAAACATAGTGTGAGCAGAAAAAGTTGGCATAGTTGCAGCAAACGCAGTCCCTGCTGTTGCTTTTCACCCTGCACACTGAAATCTAATCATTGCAAGAGTAAGCAGTGGAACTCAGATTTTAATTAGCCGTCAGCCATGAAGTTCTCCCTAAAGCTCCCTGTTTCCTTCAGTTATGTTGCTGACCTACTTCCCAGCTCTTTCACTGAATATGGTACACAAGTCATCTGGAGCACCAAGACATTAACTCTGCTAATGGGGATCCACTGGTGAGATGCTCTTTGAAGAGCCAGGCACATGCCCAGTTCCTCCCAACCCACCTCTCTCTGCAGCTTGCAGTGCCTATTCCTGTCGCCCCGTGCCTCCTGCTGAGACCCTCAGAAAGCTTCCTTCAGCTGAAGACTTTTTGTGACATTTGAGGGGAGCTGAAAAAAAAAAAAGAGTTTGTCAGTGTTTGCAGTGACACTTATTAGTCCATACAAATGAACCCTTTGTATGACCCAGCCGTAACAGCACTGGGACAGAATAGGTGAAGCAGAGATGCAGCATTATCTCACACGCACCTGAGAGCAGCTTTCGTCTGCTTGAAAAGTGACTGGTTAGGAGGGATATAAGGCTGGGAGAAGATGTCTCCCGCTCCCCAGTCCCCCCCCCTCCACCCCCTTCCAGGTACATTCAGACCTTCATTTTTCATAGTCTCCAAGAGAAAGGTGGAGTTGGTCTGTGAAAGAAAGAGGCAAAGTCAGGGAGTATGGGAGACAGTGAGCCCAAATGATGAGATGAGATATGGTGTTACAGGACTGCTCCACACTGCAGTGGCAATTCACTTTCGTTTTTCTCAGCCAGGCTAGCTGAAGTGGTAGCTGCAACAGCATAGAGCTATGCATGGACTGTGAAATCTGCTGGACAAGCTGAGCAAATGCTCCTGTGTTCTGCCTAGTGCTTCAGGCGAAAATGCAACAAGACTGCTCATGTCCTGACACAGCAAGTTTGTCATGGTGTGGGCACATCCATTCTTCATCACGACTGCAACCTGGCTGTGCTGGGAGAGGCAGCGGTTTGCTCCGGCTACCTTTCCTTCATTGTCTCTCTTTGCAGTCATGCAAGTGAACACCTACCGTTGCAAACACACTTACAACCACTAATTAGTAGTCTCAAAATCATGGAGATTCTCATGCCAATGCTAGCGAATGGTTCATTCATTCATTCATTCATGCACACCCACAGTTCTCTCTGACAGCAGCTTGCATCTCTCTGCAGTTGCTGGAGGAAGTTTCTGGGTACTGTCTATATATGCAGAGCAGAAAGACAATTCCTCTCTGCAAAGAATGGGGTTAGTGGACTGTGGAGTCTCAAGCACAGGACAGACGGGTGCAGGCTAATTCTCTGCTCAATGCCTTGTGAAAAAAAGGCATCTGATCTCCTGCACATTCGAGAGGAGGGGACACAAACCCTAAGGTATTTCTTGCTTGAAAAATTCCTGCCTTATATTCCATGTAAAAGAAAGAAGTGGTCAGGACAAGGACAGTCTTCAGCTCGGCCACAGCATGCTCACCTCCGAGCAGCTGTCCTACCACTCTTTCTTGGCCTTGTCTGGAACATCTCCTCAGTGGGATGCTTTGGTCTCTGCTCCAGCTTTTGTGGGTTCAGATAATGCTGGAGGATAGCGCCAATGAGGACTCATTGGTTACTTATCTCTGGTCATGGTGTTCCTTGAGTCCCCAAGAGATGCCAGAAAGATTCTGCAGGAGCAGATGGGATGTCACCTCTGGCTTGCCATCCATCTGTCTTTGCTCCTCACTGCAGCAGACTTAAGCGTGCGCCCATTGAACCTTCTCTGGCTCTCCCCTGCATGTTCTTGGCAGAGACCTGGAGATCCCTGAGAGTGGTGTTTCTAAAAAAGATTCTCAGAAACATAGTTTCCAGCAATTTGAGCATTCAATTTCACTGTCACCTTCAAGCCTGCCTTTGCTGGTAGGAAGATAAATCAGGCATTTAGAAATGTGGCAGATGGAGTGGGACGCAGCAGTGAATAGGAAGGGCAATTCTGTGTGCTGGACATCAGACACTTCTTTTTGAGCTCTCCAGGCAGTGCCTCCTTAGCTGTTTCCAAGTAGTTGATACAGTCTGAGTCTTGATGATCCCGGGGAGGTCTGAGCGCATGACATTTGTCCATTGGCCAGAGAGACGTCTTGGGTGTGGGAGGTATCTTCTACCCCTGGAAAACTGACAGTAAAGACCATACCACAGGGAGGAGGCGGTGCTCAATGGGGTGTTTTACCTAGTCGGTGAAAAACTGGCGACCTGTGGTTTGCTTTCACTGCAATGGTTTGGGAGCCTGCAGCGGTAACTGAAGCCACCTTGTGCTGCTTTCGAGCTCTCCCCCAAGTACTTGCTCTATGCTGTGTTTTATGAAGGTTTCAACAACAAACCCAGAGCACTAATTGATGAGCATTAGCATTTAACAGCTTGGGAGAGAGTTTTCCTGGAAGAAGCATTGATTGGCCAAATTTTGCAGAGTACTGCTTGTGTGTGTCAGACACAAAAGAGTATTTGCACTGGAAACCAACTGCTGTGTGGGAGTTGAAGGCAGAACTAGTTATAGAGGGTGAGCGTGCATTTAGGGAGCTTCAAAACTGGGAGAGCTGAATGTATTTTGCAAACATCTAGTCTGCAAAACAAGCCACACACTCCACACATTCTTCTCTTTCTTTAAATTCTGCTTCAGAATTTCACTTTTCTTTTTGAAAAAACTGCTTTCTGGTCATCAGGGATATACAGGAAAAATTCAGTATCTGTGCAGAATGACTTCAGTGTCTGGGCTGAATGTAACAGATGTATGAGGGGCAAACTGTCTCCTTACTCTTCTCAAAGGAGTAGAAACTCAAAAGCCTTCTGACAGCTGTCATTTGTCTCATCAGCAGGGCATGCTAATACTAGCATCTCACTCCATTCCTGTTTCACAGGCAAAAACCAGTTCCTAGTCTGAGTCACGGGACACTGCTAAACTGCCTGTCCCTTAGCATCTTTTCCCACCAAAAGAAACGAAGCTTTGGTTTGCTGTTACAAAACTGCAGAATACAGGAACTAAAAAGGCAGATGCAAGTTCAACTGAAATGCTTTTCCCAGTGAAAGAAATAGCCCAGGGACTCCGTTGCCTCAAAATACATGTCCTGCAAGGGGCCACGGAGCTGCAGTGTGCCAGCCCCAGGGCAGCACTACAACCAAGTAAGCACTATCACTCTCCGCTTGATGCTCCAGCTCTTTTCACCACCGTCCCAGGGCTGCCCTGGGAAAAAAATGGCTGAAAAAAAAATTAAAAATCCCCCCAAATCCAGAATTAAAAAGCAACATGTGTTGTCTGGATTTGCCTTCTGCTTTTGAAATCTAGAGGTCTGATGTTTTCCAATTTACTTGGTAACCAGAAATAAGTTCAAAAAATAAGAGAGATTAAATAGGAATACGTAATCACATGGAAGTAGGGATATGTAATCACATGACTCCAGGAGCTAGGACTTTAAGAAAAAACAAAAGTGCAAACACCAAGATCTGGGAGCTGTGTGCTGCAAACTGAGGACTGCGATGCTTCCTCAGCAGCTCAAGTGTCGCATGAGGCAATATCCTTCATTTGATCTGTGTGCGAGGCTACTATTGCTATCGGTGGGAGACGCAGGGTGAATCGGATGTAGTGCATGACTCTCGCTGCGACCCCTGGTTGTGAAGGTAATTTGGCCTCCTCTGCACCATCTGTTTTCCAGCCCTGGGCAAGGCTAGATATTCCAGGGAAAACAGAATTTTTTATTAAAAGTGAGAAGTGACTGACCTCAGTTGCATAAAGCACCTAATTTATCTTTTATTTATATATTCCAGGTCAAGAAAGCTGCTGGAACACCTTGCAAAAACCAAGTCCATTAGGCAAGAGGATATGAAATGACTTCTCTTAAAGGGAAACTTGCCATTGCTATAATGGGCTGTAATCTGTGTGGTCCTTGCAGGGTATTCAGAAATCTTCCTTGCCTCCTTGCTGCTTTGACTTTATCAACCTCTGTCTCAGCTCTGCCTCATTTCACCTGCAAGTGGCGTTGCCTGGCTAGGTGTCCCTCCAGCACTGACCAGCTCTACTGGAGAGTAGAGTCCAGGGGACAGAGCAGAGCTGAGGAACATGCTGTCCACTGTTATCAGCACGCAGAAGTTAATTTTACGGGAAAAGGGCTCATGGGACTGGGAATTTCTGTGCTCCTCAGTCTTCCCCCGAGGCACCTTGAAGAAGGCATGTGCCTTTGTTCCTGGCTGACTCTGTCCCTCAAACAGCTGAAGCAGCAGCACTGTTCTTATCCTAGATCCCTTCTCTCCCCACAGCTTAGAGGTGAGTCAGTAGACAGGGACTCCCACTGGTGCACACACAGATCTTGCTGTTTTGGCATAGTTTTCTCTATTTGCACTTCTGAGGATGTATAGACTGAAAATGCTTGTCTTCTCTGTGCTGCACATTCAAGCAGTGGTGAGGCAGCAACCAATGTTGCATGTCCTAAATATAGTAATGGAAGCCTGGCATGTAAAGAGAATTTAACCAAAAATGAGAGAAACAAAAGAAAAATGGATTTAACTTCCGGATTACTTAATGGTTATGTGTTTGGTTTGTTGCTGGAGATTTTGGAGAAATGAAACTGCACCATTTGCGAGGCCAGATTCTCCTTTCAAACTCCCCGTGCTATCACGTGCCAGTCTGTTCCCCCCCTGGAATTTCAAACATGGCCTGTTTGAAAGCTGCTCTGAGCTGAATGGTTTTTTCACAGCTTTCTGGATTGTGATGATGCTTTAAAACAATTGAACATGCTCCTTTGCCACCTGCCTCACGGTTATAAAAATCTCCTGCTCTTAGGGGAAGCTGTTCCCAGTTTCTGGCAAAACGAGGTTCTGAGGCTGTGTACTGTGTTTGTATGTGCAGGAGGAACATGGATGTGTGTGTGCGTGCACACATGCGTGCAGATCTTTCCTAATGCAGATTGTGCAAGCTCTGACTTCTTCCCTCTGCACTTCTGCTTATTCAGATGACCTCCTGCTCTTCTGTGAGTGCTCCCATCTCTTCAGCAAGCGAGGCAATTTCCTGAATGTAGCTGTCAGTCCAGGAACACGGGCTGCTGCGGTGTCTGTATCTGTGTAGGCTGGAGATCAGGGAGACAGGGCAGAACAGGGACTTAGGGATTCAAGCTTCCCCTGGCTGCTGCTGTGCCAGTACAGTGGCAGGTATGGAGGGGAATGGCAGGGATGGAAAGGCATGATCATATGGGGAGAGAGAGCAGAGATCTGCCAGTAGAACCAGTTCACTGGTGTGTAGGCAGCTGTATAGTAGACCGGTGTCTTACCTGGGCTGGTGGGAATACACGTTTTCCTCTTTCACGCAGCTCCCTTCCATGTGCACCTCAGCCACTATGAAAGTTTCTGGCCCCTGCACCTCAAGACACCAGTGTGGTGTTTTGGTATTGGTGCCAGGGCTGTTAATAGTATCTGGCATATTATTTGCCATGAGTAGACTCCAGAGTTAACAGCTGGTATTTACATGACCAGTGACATCAGGAAAGCCAGCAACAGTTGCAGAGCCACCAATAGGGAGAAATAAGAGAAATGAGAGGTCTAGAAGACATGATTCAAGAGGAAACATTGCAGGAATGCAGACTGTCAAGTCAAGAGAAGACATATATCCTCGCGAATCTGAAAGAAAAGATGTTTCCCGCTCCTACTATTGATAAGAAAAGAAGTCAGGAGGTTAAGCTACAGACAGGAAGACTTAAGTTTGACACAAGCAAAAGCTTTCTATAGCCATGACAGTAATGGTATAGGCAGCTGGATTGTCTGCAGAGAGGGAGAAGTCTGTCACAGAAAAGTTTTAAGACCAGGATGGGCAAACCTCTGTTGAGTTTGGATCAGGTATAGGTGACCTAGCTCTCAACATAATTTCATCAAGAAGATGTATCAGGAGATATTCACCACATCATAAAAAGAAAACCACTGTTGTGGTTAGTAGGGTGAAAGAAAAGAAAACCTGCCTTTAGAATTCGGACAAAGACTTGGTGTAGGAAAACAAAGCACTGGAAATTAGGCTATGGTGGGAGAGCAGATCTAGATGGCAATGCTATCCAAGCTCATGCAGCCTGGGAGCAGACCAACCTTGGTTCCAGGCTGGCAGCCAATTTCCTGGGCGGATGAGCCATTTAGCCACTGGGACACTGAGGAAGAGAGCTTGTTGCTGCCCATGATATATCCCACTTGGGTTTTGTCCTCTCAAGGTTTGTTCCAGTCTCATAGCCATTTAACTCACTTAACAACCTCTTCCGTTAGCTTTTCGTGCTCAGCCATAGGAACCTTGAAGCTTACCCAAATGCTCTCAGGAGCTGGCAGCACAGGAAGGCTTGTGTTGGAAACATTTGTCCTGCCATGGTGGTCCTTTTCACTTGCCTGCTGGGAGCCTGTCTCACTGTGAACTGCAAGTTGAGCTATGCAGACAAATGGCCCGCCCTGACCAAACTGCAACACTAATGAGACAACAGCACAAGGGCACACATGGGCACTCCCCATAGCAAAGATGAAATAATGTCTTTGGTTAACCCTGACTTATGATTATATAAGATACAACATGAAGTAAGGGTATGAGAAACTACCAGAACCTGTAGATCATAAGAGGAGGAATAATGTATATGCAGCTGACCATCACTGCCCAATAATTACACTAACTAGACAGCAGCATGAAAAATGGTAGAAAAGAGAAACATACATATAACAAAAGCAGGGTACTAGCTTAATTGCTGACTGAGGTAGAAATTACCAAGGCAACCGTATTGTGAGTAGCAAATAAGTGTATAAAGTCAAGAAACCTGAGGCCAGTGAGGGAAAAGTAAATACAGGTGGATGGCTTGTCTGGGAGGAGAGAGACTTGGTAAAGAAGCAGAACCTGAGAAGAATAAAAGGGGCAAAACTGGAATAAAGGGTAAAGCAAGTGCCATACTCAGGACTGATTTGGGGCTGCTGGTCAGCCTTGTGCTTAATTATAACAGCTTGAAGCTGGACAATAAGCCTGCTGGTTCCACCTTTCTTCTGTCCAGCTTGCCTTCATGGCCAGGAGAGACTTGGTGTGCTTTGGGATTAATGAGAGCTGTCTCCCTGCAGCTGGTGAGGAAACCCCTGGAGGGTACTACCTAACCTAACCTAACCTAACCTAACCTAACCTAACCTAACCTAACCTAACCACACCACCCTGCCCTTCCTTCACAGCCTGACTTCGTCTTTCAAGTCCCCATTTCTCCTGACTGACCCTACAGAGGATCCTAAGTGCAGACATTAGCACCATAGGAGTTCAATAGCTGAGGACTAACACAAGGAATCACGTGACAAATCATAGAAGCATTAAGGTTGGAAGAGACCTCAAGGATTATCTAGTCCAACTGTCCCCCCACCATCTATTACCCACTAAACCATGTCCTTCAGTATCATGAACTACACATGCGTGTGGTTGTACCTGAAGTCAATCAGGCCAGGCACACCTGCCACATTCAGCACACCTCTAGCTCTTCAAAGAGCCCAACTCAGCGCAGTGCTTCCCTGCAGATGATTTTGGGGGAAAAGAACTAGCTAGCACAAGTCACAGCCACAAAAGAAAGGACGAGCATCAAATAAAATCCACTCAAAAGTCAAGGAATGAAGTTACAACTCAGGATGAAGGCAAGGAGTTTGTGCTGGTAAAACATCAGCTTTATTAAGGTTAGAGTCTTCAAATTTGTCTTGTTCTGTAATTTTCCGTAGGCTACATCAAGGCACATTGCAAGATAATCAAACTGTCTGTTTCAAAGAGAAGAATGTTGAAATCGGGTATGTTTTTATCAACAGGGACAGAAAATGTCTAGAAAACAAGAGTAGTGGCACAGCTTGCAATGCTTACAAACTTGTCCTGTTTTGTAGCATTCCTCTGTATCTGTGCATCAAAGCATGCTTAAAAATAGTCTGCTGGGTTATTTTTAAGGTAAAACATTGAAATTAAGGGTCAAGGGCCAAAAGTTTTCTAGTGCATTATCACAGAAGTATATCTTCAGGCATTTTAACACATTAAGGCACTTTCCAGGCACACCTGAAGTAAGGTGCACACCTAGACTGGCCTGATACCCAGCCTCTAAAAATGCAAGGACTGTCACCGGATTATGGATCCTCAGGTGGGTCTTTGGTGATTTGTAATGGCAATTACAAAGTGTCTACAAAGGAACCAACTAATTTTTCTAAAATACTCATGATTAGTCCTGAATCTTGCCCAATAATTGTTAGCTGAACAGACAAATCACTGCCCGCTAAGCAGATTTTCACTGGCAGGCAGTACAAAATTTTCTCCAATAAGAAAACATGCACGCTCTGCACACATTGTTCTCTTCCACAGGATCACAGAGATCCTCATACACACTCACAGCAGAGAACCTTCAAGATTAACTCTTCTGTCTAGGTTAAGCTGGAGACATGTCACACTTGAGGGGAAGGATGAAGTTATCAGCAAGGCTGTAAAATGCTCTACATATCAGTTGCTCTTGTTCTCAGAAATTCACTTCAGATCAAATCAACTCAAGCCAAAAGGCAAATCTCTCAGTTATCAAGAAAGATGCTTCTTGGAGCATCTATTTTCCATAACCAGTGGCAAAGAGAATTTCAAAATGAGAGAAACTTTTAAATGCATTTGTTTTCTAAGCTGTGCTGTGGACTAGGCCCAGTAAAGAACACATCAGGAACACAAGTGCAGGACATCACACAAAGGCCCACTGTGTTAAACCTTTGAGTAACGTAGCCAGAGAGTGCAACGAGGACAGCTTTCACAGCTGCGCATCTCTCCTTTTGCAGTACTTTGCCCATGAATTAACACTGCCAAGAAGATTTGGAAAACCTGCTAGAAGGTTTTCCAACAAAAGATTTGGCTCATCAGCAACTTGGAAAAACACACATGGGAGGTAAATGCTAGAAGTTAAACCAATACTAGCTCCCTGGTCAGGATACAGGTTCTGCCCTGGGTGAGAACATTGGTATAACATGTGGCTTACATCTGAAAGGTCTCACAGCAGGCAGCAGAGCAGCAGTAAACAACACTATGCTGGACAATCAATAAAAATGGAGACCTACCTATCCATCTAAAGACAGGACAATCCAGAACATCTGTCTTGGACCTGAACTGGGCATTTATCCTGAACAGGAGATGCTTTCAGAGCCTTGCTTCAAATAGCTATGCTCTGAAAAGCAGGCTAAATCCAGGAGGTCATCGTGAAATAATAGTTGGCGGGCCAAAGAGACTTAACATTTAACATGCTTTAAAGGACCATACGGAATAAATTACACCAGAGTAAAACAAACACTTGTCTCTCACATCCAGTGTTACTGCTAGCAACTTACTCGACTGTGTGTGTTTCTCAGCAGTGACAATGACTCACTAAATAACAGGATAATACCACGGATCACTAGCATGTTGTGGTCTGTGGCCACAGGAAGGGTTTACTTTTACTGTGTACATTATGGCAGTGTCAACGTGCTAGCAGAAAATCCAAATGTTTATTGCCGAATCTAAGGTGGAAGTACAAGATCTCTGCCTGGAGCCTTTTTGTAAGCCAAAAAGATAACATAAGGTATTTCTAATATCATGCTTGCCAAACTGCAACAAAAGCAATGAGCTGAGAATTAGATGCTGGGAAAGTAGATGTCACCTTGGTTTTGCTTCCTTGTTCCAGTGTGCAGGTATGGCAATTAGTGATGCTGGGAATCAGCACGGGAGGGGAGTGTTTCAAAGAGATGGGCTTCCTATTCTCACACTAAAGCCTAAATCTTCATGCATTGTTGCTACTTTTGGAAACAGGCAGCAGAGCAAGCTGACTTGGAAGGATGAAAAGGTTGTAGTGCACGAGATAAGACTGGTCCATCAAGCCCTAGGTCCCTGCAGAAAGCTCGTGAGTGGTCAGAGCTGTTGCAGATGGACAAGTACATCCCCTTGGCTGCTTCAGGACTCCTCAGGCTTCTGCCTGAGGCCTGACATGCTGACGTCCTGCTCAAATCACTGTGGGCCAGCCTCTCCATCACCTCTACTAAGCTGTCCCTTGCTTCCTAATGCTTGTTGAACATTACAGATAAAACTGAGTATCTTGGTGAGACCCTCCTGTAGCCTGTGAGACCTAGCTGCCTGGAGGAGAATTTTCAGGCAGAATGCATCAAAGGATCCCAGCCCATCTCCCAGTGGGTTAGGAGATGTACAGGTAGCCCAAGACGGTGGCATGCTGTTTGTATCCTTGCACATTGCTGTCCAGGCAGTCTGCAGGGACTCATCTAGCTGACAAAAAGGAGACCACAACCCCATTCTGGTCATATTGCAACACAATGGTGTCTGATACACTTCCAGATAGAGAAGAAAGAAAAAAGGGAACGTTTCATGTACAGAAGTTTCCAACAGGGACTCAAGGAAGCCCTGGTGGGGGGACAGATGGCAGGCCACATTCCTGCACTTTCCATGTTTTGCTATTTTTCCCATTTTCCCATTTTCCTGCTTTCGCTTATATAAGAGGGAAAGAACAGCCAATTTGATGTTCTGGTGAAAGGAAGGACAACTCTCTGGAAGAGCAGGAAATGGCGTGTTGTGGTGTCATGCGGGATTAATCTGCAACCTCCAGGGCACGCCAACATCCCAGCAACAAAACTCATCTTGGACAGGATGAGGGGCTTGAAAGTACTAGAAGACTGAGAGTAGGAAAAAGGCTTTACACAAAGTTCAATACAGTGTAATCCCACAGGGAGTAAAACACCACAAGCACTGTATCTCCCAGCCTGGCAGGGGAAAATCTATACCCGAACAGCACTCCTTGGCAGAAGATGTTCCCAAGCGTTTGTCCTCTTAGGATATTTTCAGACAAGCCATTAGTCTTTCTTAAGCTAAGTGGAACCCGAACTAGTCTGGGGCACATGTCTTTCCACTGTACCTTTACTCAAATCCTAGAATTTTCCAGAATCCCAGTTCTGTGACTGCCTCTGTACACCTTTCTGCATAAGTAAATGGATGTGGAGTTTTCCAGAGTGAAATGCATGGCTCCTCTCTTCTCTCCCTTCTTCTCCCTTCTCCCTTCTCCCTTCTCCTCTCCTCAAAAGGCTCATCTAGAGAGACCACAAACTGAAACCTGCATTTTATGTTAGCAACGTCAGAGTTCAGCATTCCAAGGATTTGGGAAAGATCCTAAAAACAAACATCCCAAACTCAGGAGGAAGTTAATCATTAAATATAAAGAAAATCTAAATATGTTGAAGTATGGAAATCAAAACAACTTCAGCTTTGCCCTGCAGTGACCCCATGCAATATGAATACATTTATGATTAGATCACAGTGACGGTTGGAGCCCTAGAGAAGAATACACTGAGTTTTGAAGACCTCCAGATTCACTGTATTGTTGCTATGTTTTCCCCCATGTGTTGCCAGAATACTACTGAGTTTCTTAAAGGATCAACTCCAAAAGGAATGACAACTCATAAATCGCCTACTTTACCTGTAAACTGGCAGAAACCACCACCACTGCTTTAAAGCTGTCATGTAGTTGCCTCTTCCCATAGGAGCACATGGAAGATCATAGGATGAGAGGGGGCAAGAATGAAACCACTTCCTGTCCACAGGACTAAAGGTGGGGTAATGTCAAGGTCCTTGCTACCATGCATGACCTACACCACCTCCAGGCAAGCCTCTTCCTCCAGGCATGTCTCTGGGCATGGTTTCTTCCTGCTTTTCCTTCCTCTTCCTCTGCATGAATAATTGAAATCTCTCCCATCCCTTTCTCTAGAAAAAACGTCTCTGCATCTTGGATGGCAAAACAGCTGCACTCTGACCTTAAGTGTCTTAACTTAAGCCAAAACCTCATCATGTAACAGGGGACAACTTAGAAAAGCAATTGCCTATTATCAGGAGGCATCCCTCATCCATGTATGTGGAGGATGCCAGCTCAGGAAGCGGCCCCGTGAGCTCCAGAGGCATGTGTGAACCTGGGAAACAGGCACTGTGGGATGGAGACAGCTGCAGGCTGTTACCTTCTCCTGCCACGCTCACCTGGAGTCTGTGGACATGGGGTGCACTCAGCCAGCTTTGGTTTGTCACTGATCTGGAAGAGCGGGGCTCCTGGCTGCGGTCCCTCCGAAGCACGCTGGAACAGCAGGGAATCTCTGTGGCCGTGGCCCTAGCCAGCCTCCTGGCACAGCTTGCGGTCTGCTTAGGGAAAACGTCTTGGGCACCTAAAAAACCTAAGCCTTTTAACTCAGGGGCACGCAACTCTGACTTCACATTATTTTCTTCTGCATTTGTAAAGAGGCTTTCCCCACCTGCTGGGTGCCTTCTGTGCAAACGCCAGCACCAGGACGCCTCCCGTGTGGGCATAATACAGTCAAACCATCGCCATTTCGCTGGCAAGACGCGCAGTACCTGAAAGCGTAGTACTGCCCTGAGCTGCACTGCAAGAGTCAGGCTCCAGCGGGGCCTTCAGGGCAACGTGCACCATGGGACGGAAATTAAGAGTAATTCACGTCTGTAAGTGACCAGGAACGGCTGCTGGACTTAGCCCAGCTAAGGCCACGGAGGGTTATTCACTTACGCCTCCGTGCTGCGCAGTTACTGCACGCACAAGTTCTATAAAGCAGAAAAAGTTTGTGAGGCCGGACGGCCCTGAGTTTACCACAGCGACGCAAAAATGGCGGCACAGTGTCTCGAGGCGGGCTGGTTCCCCCTCCCGCCTGAAGGCGCCACAACCGCCGCCCCGCTGCGGGCGCGCAAGACAGGGGCAGGCGGCGGGGCAGCGGGACGCACCGCCGCGCGGCGGCAGCTCTCGCGGGAACTGCTGACGGGATCTGGGTGTTGCCAGAGCAACGGCCCCTCCCCCCCCCCCCCCCCCCCCCCCACCTCACCACGCACCGGGGGGGCC
>VWZZ01007313.1:124978-136164 GCA_013399095.1 Psophia crepitans | reverse complement strand
CCCCCAGTGCTGATTAGCTTTTACTGGGAATGCAAGCAAACTGGTTTTGCTATTTTTATACGCAACAGATGGGCACCTTCTGCTGGAGTGAGATCCCTTGACAAATTGAAGTTCAGTGTAACAAGGTGCCTTTCTGTGCAAGTGTTTGCTCCCTGACCTGTTTGGACTGTTCATCTGGTTTCCAAACTGAACTGTGTTTTTCAGAGAATATTAAACCTCACATTTAAGTGTCTCCTGTATTTTTACCGTAAACATTGCTCTACCCAAAACAAGATTTTTGAACTGTGTTAGGTAAAGATTAAATCATAAATGGATTTCAAAACTGATAGTTTGATAAGCATTAGGGACTGTATGAAGCTGATTCCCTTCAGTGGGGATTATCACAGCAAATGATGTGTTTAACATTCAGAAAGAACTAAAGAAACAGGTAAAATTATCAGAGAAGGAAAATTTAGACTAAGTCGAGACTTAGTTCCTTACCTAGTCCACAATTGTGTAATCAAGAAGGATGGGTGATATGAGTAAAGGTCTCATCGGGTGATGTTAAAGCAGCATTTTTTAGATACACATAGGAAATGGGGAGGCAGAGGAGATGGAAAATGATGTAAAATGAGGGTTAAACTAGATATTTGGCAAAGAGAAAGTTATTAAGGGAATATCTGTGGTGGGGAGCCCTAAGAATGAGGGGAAGGCTCTGTGCATTAGAACTACCAAGAGAGGTCCTGCCAGTTTTGAAGTGGCACTATTTATTATACAGCCTTAGTATATCCTCTGCATGTTTACACGAAGTGTATAAATATACTAGCTTTTTAAAATGCCACAGTCTGTGGTAATAATCGATGGATGTTAAATTTAACAAATCTTGGAAAGCTGAGAAAATTCCATCAGGCGAGGAGAATGCTAATATTGGGGTAATACTAAAAGAAACAACAACAAAGTATGATGCTCCAGCCTGTTGATTTAATCAGAAGCTCTCATTATCCTAGAGAGGGCTGTATGCTAGGCAAAAGGTGTGGGAGCATAACTCATGGTCCGTAGAGACGCTGTTGCTGATTATCACAGGAAAGGCATCTGGCTGTGTTTGGACTCGTGCAGAACTGTCAGTCTCATATTTATGCTCTTTCTGAAATACTGGCCAATGGTCCTGGCGGGGGGGTGAAGTGCTGTGTATGTAGAAGGAAGGGTACGTATAGCTGGGGAGTCTGAGAGCAGTGGGAAAGAGCATACAGGCTTCCAAACAGCTCCTCAGCACTTCCTGTGGTGTGATGAGGAGTTGAAATGTGTGTTGTACGTGTTGGATAAATTCTGGAAGGTGATGACTGGATCAGTACCCACCATGGTTCATAGCCTCAGAGTTAGTTTCTCTAAATAAATGCCTCTAAATCTGTATGACTTCCTTTTGCGGTAACATACAGCAAATACTGTTCTGGGGAAACTGTTGGCATCTTGAACGGTTTCTTTTCAAGTTATGCATGCCTCTTCTTGTGTCCAGCTTTGCAGAAATCATAATAAAATCAAAACATTTTGGGTCGTACTGGTCAATATCAAATCCAGTAAATGTGTTGCAGGCTCTCTAATATCAGGATGTGAAACATCAATAGAGTGGGAATAGTTTGTAACCTGTTAGTTAAACTGTATATTAAGTTGAAAATGTGGAGAGTGTTGTTACCCATTTTGATGTCAAGGTCAAATGCGTATGAGTTAGAATGCAGATCATGAAATGAAGGAGTTGGCTTTTTACCATTTATAACTTTTGAGAGATATGTGCACACTCTGAAATTATTAATGTACTTTTGAATCTTGTGCAGTCCCATTGAATATTATAGCTCATTGTGAACACTACACATGCTCTGGTTTTGTGCTTTAAAGTTGATAAACCTAATGTATGAATAGTAAAATATTTATCTGAATACTTTTTCTACTGAGTTACTTTTTAAAGAAAAAGTTGTTAGAGGCACTGTTTCAGAGAAGTTTGCTGCAGCAAATGAGTATTTTTGTTTTCTAATTTGCTGTATGTATTATTGACATTGTGATTCTCTAATGCTGAAGACATTTTAAACTGGGTGGAAACACAGTTTATCCATCTCATTGTTATAGATAGAGCTATTTCCATAGAGAGGGAAATCATTTATAAAATAAGTAGAATAGTACAGTATCTCTGTAAGCTAACCTTGCTTTACACGTAGGGTCTTGTCTGAGCCTGCCTAATTCCCGTCGGAGGGAAGACGCTCTTGTGTATAACACCTGATAGCTTTTTCAGAAAGTGGCAAATAGTGGCAGAAATCATACAGTAAGTGGATCTTCTGTAAATTGATATATATTGTGAATGGAGGTGGAAAGGAAGAGGAATTTTTGGTACGCTCGTGGGAGCAGGGAGAGAGAATGTAGCTCTAACAACATGTTAAGGAGAGTGCATTGGGAGTGAAAGCTCTCAAGTCTGCTGAAGGTCATTAGAGTAGATCTGACCTTCCCTTGACCCGTGATCAGGACACAGAACAGGATAAGAACTTTAATTTAAAAAAAAAATTTAAAAAAGGCATATGAGGAATACAGTGTTGTCTAGCTCTGTGGAAAGGGATTATGAAAACCAGGTAAGCAACCTAAGATGTTTGCTCCTTAGTGTTTTATACTGTTAAATCTAAGATGCCTTAAAAAATTCCATCAGGTTGAGCTGCTGGTCACAGTAATGCAGAACCTACCGTTTTACTTCTGTAATTCCATAGTGTATTTTGAAATAAATATGCATGTAACATTGAAGTACATGCTTACTGAGCCTACTGAATGTTTTAACCTGCCTTCTCCTGAGACAGGCAGACCTAAATCCTACAGATTTTTGAATTGTTTTAAATAAGGTTGACACACACTTTGCTCCCCCAAGTGCTAGGGAAATCAGAAGTGTGTTGTTCGATAGCAGGAGATGAGAAAAGTTGATGAATGGAGCGGGGATTTTTGAAAGGAGCTTCAGAGGGTGCAGTACTCAATTTCCCTATTTGAGCTTTATTTAAAAGAAAAGTTCTGACTCCCTCCAGCACCTGTTTAAAAACAAATTTCTGCTTCATGACAGGGAAAGATCTTCCTGGGTGTAGGCTGTTCGGAATAAAGGCTCAATCACTGTAAGAGTTACCTATTTAACACTCTGAATCTTTGGTTATAGGCTATGGTAGGAGAAAAACGTGATGTTTATTAATGAAGTCATATTTCAAAGAAAACATCTTATACACTTAGTGCAGTCAGAGTCTGAAAAATGTACTTGAGTCACTGTGGCAATTTGGAAGGAAAATACAAAAAATCTTTCAGAGGAAATTTCAGGGGTGTAAGTTGTGCAGTTAGCACTTCTCCCATCCTCTCAAATTCTGCAGTGTTTGGGAATGGTAGAACAGAGTTTCTCTTGAAACTCCTGGGAGGAGCAGATGGATTTCTTTTTCCAAGTTTCTTAACAGGATAATAATTTCCAGGGAGATTCAGCAGAATTCTGAGCTGCGTTAAGTGAATTTAACACAGAGCATTACATTATTTAATATTGTTTCCTAGTGGAGGTGTTTTGAAGTCTGCGAAGATGTATGTCATATTAAGAATAGAAACAAATTAAAGACATGAAGTGGTTGCATAGGAAATGTTGTTTGAGCAATTAGTATTGCTTAGAGGTATTTAATGGTTGATTATATTATTTGTTATTATATTAGAGATCGTTACAGAAACTTATCTGTAAAGCACCTAGCTTGTTTTGCATAGGTCTTGCATAAGGTTTAAAATTTATTCGTGATTCTCAGGTTAGGTTAAGTTCTTTCTTGAGAAAGCCGTTGATCGATGGATTTACGCAGTGAGGCCTTCCTTTTGACATTTCTGATGATGGGATTGGGGACAGAGCTGTGAAATCCTGGCAGAGTGGTATATGTGGTTTACTGGGCTCAGACAGTTACTGCTCCTAATCGTATGCTGCAAACTTTGTACATAGTGCTGTATAGTATTAGGCTTCGCTTATTCTTCAAAAGTATAATATTCCTTAGGTTATATCTGTGCGTATGTATCGGTAAAGAGGCGCTATAAAGGTGGTGGGTTTAGTCTGTGAGAATTAAAGTTCATGGGAAATATTGGGCAGCAGAGGGAAGGAAATGGCAGTTGTCATGTGCATGTGTTTATATTGAAGCCACCTTGGACTGTGTTAGTTAGAAATGTTTGGTGTTAACACAGGGGAGCTAATGTTTGTTGCTTGAATCCTTTAAATGGTTCTGACCTTTCAGATGTGCATGTGACCTAAAACTTTCATGAGCCCATGCATTTATTATTATCCCTATGAAATGCCTGGCAGTGTATTAAACTTGTAGAACATTATTTATTGTGATAACTACTGGAATGGTATTTTGGTTATTTTAGGAGACGTTCTTAGGCAAGCTAATATGCTTTAGAGAAATTACCCCTTCAGCTCTGATAGAAGTTACAATTCTTAGCTCTTTAAATAATACATTTTGAACTAGATTTAGATGACTAAACTGGTATTAATTCCTCAGAGCTACTTCTAGGGCTTGTGTCTTTCTCCTGCTTCTCTCAGCCAGCACCCCTCCCCACGCAAATGTTTTCCCAACCGTACACATCAAAAAGCCTAAACCAGAATGGAAGCAAGTGTGCTGCATAAATTGTTAGTGACTTGAGCAGATGTAGCTGCTCTGATCGGTCCCACTTCACAGTGGGAGTGCACTAAAGCCATCTTACACTGCTTGATGTACTTTTGAGCTTCCTGCTTTCTAATAGCATCTTCTCCCTTCCTGTGCTTAAGCATCAGTGACAACAACTGAGTGGAGAATTTTTCCAGCAGTGTACAGTCAAAAGAAAAGTGCAGTCTTCATGCAAATCACCTGGGAATTTCAATTTTGTTTTGTTTTTGATAACATGATTAAAAATGCCTGAACAGAAAAAGACAAAATCCTACTACTTCTCTTTAGAAGTAGGATTAGCTTCTTGAATAATCGTCGTACGCTTTTGAATCTGTACATGTAGCCACAGACTCAAAGCTTGAGTCTCTTAAACAGAGTGGTAATATCTCTTCAGTTTGTATCATAGCGTGTGGTGCAAGGCCCTTCTAAAGCGTCAGGTTAAAGCAGCGTAGGAGCCTGTTGCTTTCAGGAACTGTGATGAATTTGCATGAGTGTAGAAGCACTAAAATGTTCCGCTGATACAGAAACTGTTTTTTTCTGTTCAATGAATGCATATGTCAAAATGTAGTTCATGAAGAATTGTTTGGATCTTTACCATTCTTTTAGGTGTGGTATAAGCCAATGAGAAATGGAAGATAGTAATGAGTAGTTAATATAGCTTTGTAATCGATTGAGATAAGGCTGCTGGCTAAGTAGCCTTTTGCCAAGAATGTGAGATGTATGGTGAGGACGAAGAAACACGAGCCAGCTCTCATTGACTTGCTCTCAGTTGTAAGACAAACATGACCAGGAGACTGAGAGGGGGCATTTATCCCTCTTTGCTTGGTGGGACTTCATCTGGATTACTGTGTTTTGGGTGGATTGGAGGCAGTTGAGGGATGCGGGGAGCCAGCTCCATTGGAAGACTACTAAAATGATCAGGCTGTCATGAGTCTGGCACATAGGAGGCCAACAGATAATTGAATAGTAGTCAGCTGTCTTGGTATGTCCAAGAGAATATGAGTTGGTTCTTAGCTTGCTATCCTCGACTTTTTATCAGAATATCCCATGTCAGACACACCATGGAAACCTGCAGGGGTTTTGTTCTGATGATTCGGTAGAACACCATTGTCATTTCCACGTACTACTCTCTGCGTTTAGTCTACATAAACTATGCACACATTTTTTTGGATCTTCACTTCCTTACATGGTGAGAAAAATTTCCTGGTGTGTTATTAAAAAAAAAAGTAAAGAGTGCTTGTAACAGCTTCTAGAACAGCAACCTCTTTTGATGATCCTTTTTTAATTTTGTAGATAGACTGTTAACTGAGAAGCATACTCCACATCTGTGGGGGGGAAAAAAAATCAGATTATTTAATTTTCATTCAACACTAATTTCATTTTTTTAGCTGTTCTGTCAACAAGGTTTTATATTACAACCATTGGCCATACGTGCATGTAACTTGAAGCCGGCCTGAACCTTGAACCTGAGAGGCAGTATAGTATTTCACAAATTAGTTAGAATAATAGTATGTCCCAAACTGGACTTCTTTTATGTTTAAAGAGATGAAAAAAACTAAGAGTGGGAAGATTGGGAAGGTAAAGTAGGATAAACAGTCGATGAACGAAACGTAAAGGAGAGAGATGTCACAAATGCTACAATAGAGTGTTATAGGTCCTATGGAAGTACGTATAGAACAAACAGAGAAATAGGGTTAGTATCAAGTGGGTTATATGAAAGTTTACTGTAGTGATTTTATTTCCACTTCTTTTATCTGTCAGAAGTTTAATGTCCCTTTCCAAGTGAATTTACAGATTTCCTGTCACTGAATTTGAGACAAGTATATCTGATTAAACAGTCCCTCTATATATGCAAAAAGAAGTTCAGAATAGGACTAACTTCTCAAGTTTGAAGGGGGAGAACAGTGTCGTGCTTTTTCAAAGTAGTAGGAAGAATACAAAAATGCTTGCACTTGAAGGACGAAAGTAGTGGTAGAAAGCAAAGAGAAAGGAGAAAATTGCTGCTGTAGGTTTGGAGCTATTTCTGCTTTTTCTGAAAACTCTCTCACCACTGTGATTTCCTTAGATCCTTGCTGAAGAAAGGCTAGAATGAAACTGGAGATGTAGAAAGATGGTGAAATATTTTTAGAACCTTAGTACAATGACATGTCTGTACTAAAGGACATAAAGCTTCAAGGATATGCAGAAATTGTAAAAAATATTTTTTTTAACACGGTAATTCCAGCTTTTGCCACCAGCAACATTTCCCTGGCAGTGTGGTTACCAGCAGCCTCTGCTTCTGCAAGCCTGTGTTGACAGAACTTAAATATATCTGGTACTCTGTGCCTCAGAGAAGTTTAAAGTTACTCACGCTATCACCAGAGAGTTGAAGATCAAAAGTGAAAGGAGAGGGGAAGAAAAGGCAGCCAGTGCTCAATTTTGTAGTTTAAAGTAGTAGTAACAGAAAAAGAATTAATAATTTCTCCTAAATTAATAATTTCTCCTTTTATCTGACAAATAGGTAAAGAAAATATTAATTATGGAAAACCTTGTTTTCGAAGATATTATTTTTGTTATACACTTAAACTTTCAGGTTTTACCAGAAAACCAATCAACACGCTCAACTCAATTGTAAATCTGCATTGGTCACAAAAGGAGGCATAATCGTGTCCAGTGTGTCTGTTTAGGAGTGCCTACACAGATGTTTGGGGTTTAGTGTTTGCCTTGAGCAGACTTCAAGGAATAAGATGTTAAAGGTTTCGAATAGAGAATTGGTAATAAAGGGCCTGTTAAAGGAAGACAACCTTATCTAAGGTAGTAATTAGGCATTTGTAGTGATAGGGCAAGGGGTAATGGTTTTGAACTGAAAGAGGGGAGATTTAGATTAGATAAAGGAAGAAAGAAACTGGAACAGGTTGCCCAGAGAAGCTGTGGATGCCCCCTCCCTGGCAGTGTTCAAGGCCATGTTGGATGGGGCTTTGGGCAACCCGGTCTAGTGTAGGGTGTCCCTGCCCATGGCAGAGGGGTTGGGACTACATGATCTTTGAGGTCCCTTCCAACCCAAACCAGTCTGTAATTTGCCCATTGAAGTAATTGAACTTCAGTGAGTAGGTAAGAATCTAAAGATTGTGAATATTTTATTTGAAAAATGGAGTATGTTTAGTTTTAATAGTTGTCTACATGCATTGATCAAGATAGCCTAGAAAAATTTCAATCGGCAGTGATATTTTTTGTTTCACTGTAAAACAGTGAGGGAGCTCAGGAAGATAGCAGCCATCCCTAGTAATAATGTGCTTAAAGACAAAAACTCGTAAAACCCGAAGTCTGCAGAGCAGCAAAGGCAAATACCTTTCCATTTTATCTGTAGGAGCCTAAATAGTTGCAAAATATTGCTGAAATAAATTATTTCTCACCATTTTAGCATATATCTTCTACAAACCTGTGTCACCCGTGAATAAAATATCTGTGTTAGCTAGTGGAGGTTTGATGGTGTCTAACAAGTCTTGGCAGACCGTACTGTTCACTTGACTAGAGGTGGAGGTTGATGTGAACCATCGAGTGGGTGTGTTGGCGCCTGCTCTGATCCCCCTTTGCAGGTTGCCAGGTTCCAGGCTGCTTAACAGTCTACAAGCACAAACGCTATCACTAGGAGAGAGGGATGTAGCAAAGTCTGTGTGCCTTACTATGTCTTTATGTCACTGATACTACCCACAGGGGTGTATCCCTAACTTCTGACTTCATGCATAGGCAACTCTCTTTCTTGGGCTCCTTTGTACAAAACGAAGGAAAACTTTTTCCTGACTGAGCTGGAGTACCGTAGTTATCCTTCCACTCAGAATTGCTCTTTGCTGCTGTTCTCTTGACTCAAGAGATAATTACTTTTTTTTTTTCTTCTCCTTTCATAACTTTAATTTACTTGCTATTCCTACAAATAACCTCCCATATAATTAGTATACTCCTTCCACTACAAAGCCCACTGGTCGGGGTAATCTCTTGTTAGGTTGGGGTTTTTTTGTACACTGAAGGAGGTGGGGCAGGGGGAAAGGTGATAGAAACAGAAAAAAATTTTGGAGCTAACACCTAAATCACAAAGCTTTCTAGATGAAATTTCCTAAACTTGGTTTCTTCTGAAAGCACTAGCCTGCCTAATCCAAATAAAGTAGGAAAGTTGCATTCAAGTGAGATCAGGGCCAAAAATACAATCCCCAAACCCTCTATCCTGTTCCTTCTCAAAAAATTTAAACCTATTTTTCCACAGGTCAGCACAGATGTCTAGAATTGAGTTGTGGGAAAAACTTTCCCAAGAGTGCTTATCTTTTGGGACGAAGGGTTTTAATTTGAATAGCAGCAGCCCAAAAGCGATGGCATCTGATTAGGAGTTTATGTCCTCATTAAGAATACAGTGTCTGAGGCAGGGTAAACTCCTCTTGGTTTGAAATTTTGTACTGATTCTCTAGTATTTTCTGTTGCAGGTGAAGGTCCCCCAGTCTTTTAAACAGGAAAAAAAAAAAACCCCAAAACTTGACTTCTTAGCAATAACAAGGAAAAAAATTTAAAATATATAGGTTTTTTAAGCAAACAAGTAAAAATCTGTTCACCACCAGCCAAGCTGATTTTTTTTTTTTTTTTTTGAGGAGCAGATTCTCATTAATTACACTTTCCTTTGAAAAATAGTTTTGCTGTTTTAAGGCTGGTAACTTGCAGTTACGGGTTCTGCAGATTTGCTTTAAAATTATGATACGTTGATTTTTAAATTGATTTTCTTAATCGTCTGGAGGGATGGGAGCTGGCCTGTGACCATTCTTGTCTAGCCTGCCCAAAGGCCATCCTGGTAGATACCTGTTCATGGGGAAGGAACTTTCCCTCTGATATTGGTCAATTCAGCCTTTCTTGGGGCTACAGGCAAGAAGCCACAACAACCCCAGGCAGCGCCACAGGCTGGGGACGGGGTGGCTGGAAAGCTGTGCAGAGGAAAAGGATCTGGGGGTGTTGGTTGATGCTCACCTGGACATGAGCCGGCAGTGTGCCCAGGTGGCCAAGAAGGCCAACGGCATCCTGGCTTGTATCAGGAATAGTGTGGCCAGCAGGAGCAGGGAGGTGATCATCCCCCTGTACTCAGCCCTGGTGAGGCCACACCTCGAGTGCTGTGTCCAGTTTTGGGCCCCTCACCACAAGAAAGACATCAAGACCCTGGAGTGTGTGATTCTGCCATGATAGTTTTAACACTACTCTAATAATGTTGACAAGTTTTCCGTAGGTTTTCCACATGCTTTTGACTGTGGGGCTGTCCCTGACCTTGAAAGCACAACGTGTATGGGAGTTTCTTAATCGTTCTTGCTGTCATTCACCCATGCCACTCAGCGTATTGCCACCTGTCTCAGAGGTTTCCCTGCAGGCAAAATGAGGAGTTCCCATCTCCTTCTCTTTTTTTTGCTCCCTTCCCAACAGCTTTCCCTTGACCCTCTACTGCCGCCCTTCTCCCATGAGCTGACTTAACTGTTTTTGGGGGTTTTTTTTACCAATTTAAATAAACTCAGTTCAATAGGTTTCTGCTGTATCAGTGAGTTAAACTGAGGCCCTGGAAGGGTCCAGTGAGCTACAGAGCTTGGAACAGAGGAGGAGTGATACCAGATGGCCAGAAATGAGAAAGACAACGGGTTGGAGTTGGAGAAAGGTAGGAGCAGCAATAGCAGGCAGGGAGGATGGAAAGGAAGCCTTTGGGTAGCAATGTGACATTAGATTGGCTCAAAGCCTCTAAAGCCACAGTTAAAGTTACTGTTTGTAATTTTTCAAACAGAAAATAGCTGTATGATTTTATGGATTTTCAAGAACGTATTCCAGATGCTATGCAGGCACCATCTTTTCCTTCCAGGGATGTTGCACTCTCTTTAAAACTTGTGGCTTCCTACTGATTAATTCAGCAGATGAGACAGTTGGAATATATTTCACGCATTTGAATCTTCAGCCTAATAGCACTTCTTTCTCCCCAGAGATATCACAACATCATTTCTACAGCTTGGGAAGTAGTATCTCCCAATTTTATTTTTTATAACCTTTGGCAGCCTGATCTCATCATATACCCAGCTCATGCTGTGTTCAGCCAGAGCTGCCTTAGCAGAAGTTTCTCGTGTAGGCTAACATTTCTTCAGGCATTTCTAGACACAAATACCCCATTGATTTATGGCTTCACACCTTTCTAAAATACCTGATCCTGGGGTGTTGTAGATTTTTGTGTAATAAAAAGCCACGAGAGTGGCATGAGTAGATTACAGCGGTGCATTGCACAGTTCGATTTAACTGTACACATGTCAAAATGGAAAATCACCACATTTGAGCAAGTACAATGATGTGAAGGGAGAGGAGTACTGTGTTTGGTAGCAATGATGTAAAAACTTTATAGTTTGTCATCTGCCTAGTGGGATTCAGGATGAAATGCTTCCATTTTCACTTCCGATATCAGCTGTTGTACTTCAGCATCAGAAAGAGTTCCCCTTACTATTTCATGAACGTTTCCCAACTACTAGCAAAGCAAAGCTTAACAAGCTCCCTGTAAAG
>VWZZ01007313.1:25279-124962 GCA_013399095.1 Psophia crepitans | reverse complement strand
CCCCCCCCCAATTTATTGCTTTTGCTGAAAATTCGGCACTTGCTGCTTCTCATACTTGCGTTTGACTGCATCCTTCTCCTGCTGACAGCCTTCTGCTCATTGTTTAAACCTTTCTTCATTACTTAATTCCACCAAAAGTAGATTTTGGAGGAAGAAATTGGGTTTTACAGGTATAATGCTTGGTGTCACATAGCTTGTGATACGAGAGCAGCACTTTACATGTTTCATGCTGACCAGTCTGTAGCTTGCCAGCTTTACCTCATGCGGAACAGACTGCTTTTAATTCCAGATGCCTGCCATGCCTTCCTGTGGAGCTAGGATACCTTGGTGAGTAATAATGGTGGCTCCCTGAAAGCCAGGGGTCATGCCCTTAAGAGTTTGTAGCTTAGAAAAGTCCAGTCGAGAGTTCTGGTTGTGGAGAGGGAACCAAGCAGATGAGCAGCGGGGATCTGGCTTCTCTTGTCTCTCTTTAGCAAAGCGCAGGTTAGGAATTACTTTCGATGTCACAGACCGTCTTCCTTTTCCCTTGCTTTCCTTAGATTTGAAATTCAGGGCAAGGTTCCTAACTTTTTTCCCCATGGTGTTTCTACCTGAATGACTGTGTAAGCCATGAAAAAGTGGTACAGCTTCCTGCACCCGCTGCCGCTGTATCCAGCAGTGTTGCTACACACACTGTGCTGAAGTAGCAAATACGGGGGGTTCTTTTGGAGAGTGGGGGGTATTTCTTTATCCTTGTCATGTTACTGGCCAAATTTTCTTGGAAGACAAATAAAAAGTAGAGGAACAATGAAGCAACATGTTACATAAAATTGTGAGCAGAATATTCCAGTTTGGGCAGGTTTCTAATGACACAGAAGTGCACATAAGCAGGGCATAAGTTTCTCCCCATTTTAGTTAAGTCTTCAAATTTGCCTTGTAAAAAGCAGGATACATTGAACGTATTTCATTAAGTCTGATAGTACAATTATAGTTGTAATGGCTATATACAATGGAGTTACAATGTAGTGTAACCTATGAGTTCACTACACATCTTGTATGAGTCCTCTACTGTATGCAGTGGTTTTTTTTTTCATGCCTTCCTTGTTTCTCAGTTGTTTTTTGTTCCCCGCCCATTACTTAGGAAGTAGCTCGAATAATTCTTTTCTTTAAAAAAGAATTGCTCTAATTAAATTTCTGTTCAGATGTATATCTTCAAGAAGTTTTTAGAAAAGAGTGTTTTTCTAGAAAATGTTTCCTGATGCAATTAAATTGAAAGTTCAAGGTAAGGTTCATGTAATTGAAAAATACAAAGGGTATCTAAAAGGGAAGATGTACTTGTTCGTGCCACCTACTAGATTCCATGAGGTATTATTCTCATTACTGTTCATGTTTTTGAAGGATAAAGGCTTTTCTAATACAGTTACCTTGCTAACTAGATTTCTGAAGAATAATTTTTGTAGGCTTTTGTTAATATGAGGAGGGCTCATTAAACAATATTAAAAGGAGGTGGCAATATAGTACTGGAATGCATATTTTGAGAAGTGTTTTCTTAAAAATAAAGCAAAAAAAAAATCATAATGTCCTTACAATGGTTTTTCATTTGTGATGGTGAGTTTCATGGGCTGTACAGCGTATCATGGGTGTAATGAAAATTGGCTATGATTGAAAATTTAATTCTGACATTTCCACTTAATTGCATTTTAAAGCAAAAAGATCGCAGTGTACAAAATCCTTTATTCTGTAGAGACCTGTAGAACTTTAAGAAAGTTAAATGAAGGCAATGCTTATTATGAAGAATATTCAGTTTAACTTTCTTCCCCCTAGCTCCAGTTATAGTCCCAGAAGATACAGCAAAATGTTAAAGCTGTGAAATAACATTAAAATGCCATTTAATGTGTCAAGGGAAACTTTGTTTATTTTTTTTCTCAGATAAAAAGACATGAATAAAAGCTTTTTATTCTGTAGTGCTCACAGGTTTTCACGTAGATGGCGTCGGCTCTTGCTAGCAGCAGATTATACCAGATGTGGAGTTGCCTCGGGTTGTGTGCTTTCTTTGCTGGAGACAGGTCTTATTGTCTTGCCTCCAGGCATTAGGTTGAGTCCGTTAGACTGTATAAATAGTGATGTTTATCCTTTGAGTTAGTGGAGTGTCACATGGTGCTCTGTGACATTTTTAGGTAATGCATGAAGTAGTTCGTTGGTTTTTTTTTTAAATTTACTTCAATATGTAGAAGTAGGTGACCTCCACTGAAGTTTTGCAAAACCCTTAAATCTATATCACTGAAAGAAAAGGAGGATTGCAGATTTTGGAGGCATGTTGCTAGGTTCCCTGCCTCAGAAAAATACTAAATTAACATTTCATCATAGTTCTTTATCCACAGAAATATTACTGAGAAGGAGATGAAAGGATTTGCATTTATATTATGTATCTTAGCGTGCAAGTAGAGGACCAGTGGGACCCTGCATGATGGATGTCTGAAGATTTCCTGAAAGTGCCACTAAAACAAAACTGAATATTTTATAGAGATCTGCTGCATTTGTATTAGAGGTGAGGTAACAGGCATAATACATTTTCCTATTATTTCACACGTGGCTGTCTATAGGATATATATATATATTTTTTTTCCCTTTGAAATACCTGATTTTTAGTGCAGCAGCCAACACAAGCTATTTGGCAAGATGACCTATGGTCTCCTTTAATATTACAATTTGTGTGTTCTTGTGAGATTTCATTTGAGCTATAATTTGTAAATCAATTTGTCCATATTATGAGTAGGAAGTGAAAACTGTGAGTAGTAGAACGATGTGTGGTACCAGTTTGTTTTGGTTTTTTTTCCTCCTTAAACTTCTATTTGCTGGAGATCTGCAGATACTCAGTGTAGCATCCTTGTTGTGCTTGTTGAACATAACTTTAGTGCATTCAGCTTGGAGACAGCTCAGGCAAGCTGAAGAGCATACAATTGTCTAAATGATTGTGTATTTTGGATAAGATAATTTTTCTGAAAAATGTTATGACATGTCCTAGCCTGTTCCAACATAACAGTAAACACTTCATGAATTCATATATTCCTGGAGAAAATATGGATTTACAAAGTTCCAGTTTGACAGAAATCTGCCAGGAGGTTGTGATACAGCAAGCAACTGCGAAAGATGGTTCTTAGAGCAACCCATGATATGTCAGACCGAGCAAATCTGCTGAAATCATTCAGTGCTGCTTTTCTTTACTGTTTTGCACATTATAATGCAGTAGGCGTGTTGGGTTAATGTGTTAATGGATGGACTTGAGTTTAACAAACATAAGCAGGTTTTGCATCTCACTGCTCTGTATGCAGCTGATAGTTTTGTTCAGGGCTCCCAGTAGTTTGAAGATTCAGTGATGGCTTGATATTCAGTGTTGAATTCCAAGTGAGTCAAAATACTACTAACAAAATGAACAGTGTTAACCATTTAATCATAGTGTTTGGTTTCCTACTTGGTGCTAAGGTAGCATCAGAGCTAAGGAATTATCTAAGTTAATATCCAGACAAATGTTTCTCTGCCAAAGGTAAGCAGTTAAAGCTTGAAAATGCTCAATATGGTTTTAAGTAAACATTTACTTAAACATTGTTAAGTAAAGGTACTTTTTAAAATGAAATAAACATTTTTAAAGTAAACATTAGAAGACTGATGTAACTGGTCATTTCTGACTGGTACTACATAAATGCTTGTGATCTGAGCTGGCGGTTCCTATCTGCCTAGGCTGTCCTTCGCGTTCTGTGGAACTTTTCTTGAATCGCACTTAATACCTCTGTCCCATCTTTCGTGCCAAGATTCTCTGCTGTCATTGTGGTAAATAAAGGTTAACTGAACTTTAAGGCTTTCAAGGTTGTACTTTTGTCCAAGACCCACAGTGGCAGTGTTCACTGTAGGTGCTCCCCAAACTGAGACACGTGTGCTGTAGCCTGATAGCTTGGAGAAGAGGAGACTGAGGGGTGACCTTATCAACGTTTATAAATATGTTAAGGGTGAGTGTCAGGAAGATGGAGCCAGGCTCTTCTCAGTCTCATTAAGCGATAGAACAAGGGGCAACGGGTCCAAGCTGGAGCATAGGAGGTTCCGGGTTAACATAAGGAAAAACTCTTTCACCGTGAGAGTGACAGAGCACTGGAACAGGCTGCCCAGAGAGGTTGTGGAGTCTCCTTCTCTGGAGACATTCAAAACCCGACTGGACGTGTTCCTGAGTGATGTGCTCTAGGTGGCCCTACCTTGTCAGGGGGGGTTGGACTAGACGATCTTTTGAGGTCCCTTCTAACCTCTACGATTCTGTGATTCCTTGATAGCTTCTCATGGGGTTCTTTCAGTGTGTTGGCTTCTATGGTTTCTGAAGTGCAAATGTGTACAAGTGGCTTCTGATTTGGGAATGTTTCCATTGTGGTTGCTCTCCTGTGTCACATACATGATATGACTACTTTGAAGTTAAAAATGATCAGTTTTGGAAATACTAACACACTGTCTCTCTGCCCTTCTTTAGGAAAGCCCAAGAAGGGAAGAAGAAAGTGGTTCTAGCAGGCTGTGTGCCGCAAGCCCAACCCCGTCAGGACTACCTGAAAGGTTTGAGTATTATAGGGGTATGTATCTTTATCAATTAGAAACCAAAGGTTTTCATAAATGTTTTCAGTAGGCCGATGCCAATGTACAGGCTTTGTTGCCTTTCTCTTGGAAAGGGCAGCAGAGCAGCTTGGTAACCCCATTACTTGTCTTGCACTATACAGCACTTAGGCCTTCTTGCATCCAGGGTCATTTGGTTTGACTGTGATAAGGGAGGAGAAGGAAAGGGATACCCTTGGTGGAACTGAGTTCCAGTGCCCTTTGTAGCCCAAAAATATCCAGGCTTCATCCAGGATGATCAAGATGCCCATTACCATAGTCTTTAAAATAGCACAGTTTACTTGCTTTAAGACAAAGAGAGACACCTTTTTTTAAAATTAGTGGACGAAGTGTAAAAGACTAGAACATATAAATTAAACAGACACAGCTGAGGACTGTGATTGTTTTTTTTTACTTCACACTGTTAAGCAGAATGGCAAATAGCAATGGTTATTTTTAACTTTGAAGCAGTTTGAAGAGTTAAATCCACTGGTGACTGAGTTGTTAAAACAGTTACCAAGCTTTACCTTGAAAAGATAACTAGAGAGCTTTCAACTTAATTCAGTTAGTAAAGTGCCTTCAGTATCCTTTGGGATAAAGTACTAATGTATAATTGAATCACCTTTGTAAAATAGTAATGAAAATCCAGGAGTCAAAGCACAAGCAGACAAAGATTCTTCATTGTTCAAGCCTTTAGATTAAAACTGGATGAATTTGCAAAAGATGTGTTTGAGTTGATGCACTGTCGTTGGATTCAGTGTGAGAATTACAGTGAAGCTGTCCTGTATTACGTTAAGTCAGAGCAAATGACTCTGCAGCATCGTTTCTGTGTTAAAAATGTAAAGAGGTCACCATGTTTCCACCTCAGTGTCAGGAATTCAGGTGGAAACTAAGATTTTATAGGAACAACAACAACAGTGTTGTAGTCAGGCGCGTTTGTCTCTTCTCCCAAGCAACTAGTGATAGGACAAAAGGAAATGGCCTCATATTGCTCCAGGGGAGGTTTAGATTGGATATTAGGGAAAATACCTTTCACTGAAAGAGTGGTCAGGCATTGGAACAGGCTCCCCAGGGAGGTGGTGGAGTCACTGTCCCGGGAGGTATTCAAAAAGCATGGAGACGTGGCACTTCGTGACATGGTTTAGTAGACACGGTGGTGTTGGGTTGACGGTTGGACTTGATGATCTTAGAGGTCTTTTCCAACGTTAAAGATTCCATTATTCTATAATGCTCCAAAGCTTTCACTTTCATTAGGAGATCATACAAGATGCAGTTGTTTAATTTACAAGTAATATAATAGTTTGTTTGGAGTTAGGAAGATGATGACTTCATTAACAGATTTATTGGATTTTTTTTTAATAAAGATGGACTTTGTGCTATTTGACTTTTTTTTAACTACTTCTGTCACTCAGAACGTTTCATCCCCCAACTTTTTTCCCCAGCTCCCATTCTCAGCTATACTACTGCCCATAAATTACCTCAGCACCCAGAAATTAATTCAGTCTGTAAAGTGCCACAGTATTCTGTATAGATGATATTGCATTGGTAGTTACCGTTGAAGAGAAGGAACAAACTTTCCATTCCACTCTGCAATCTTACTTCACACAAACATGTGCAAGAGAAATGGTGCTCCATCATCTCTAAGGCTCCGACTAATTAAGTGCAACTTACTCAGTGCAGCAGGGTAGGAAGAACAAAAAATAAGATGAAATCCATTCACCATTTGGCTCAGAGGTAACATAGTTATGTGATCTGTAATTGTCGTTATAGTGAATATAATGATATCTTCACATATGAAGACAGAGGGGAAAAAGAGTTGCTATCCTTTGGCCAAGACTGTAATTTGATGTTTCTGTTTTGGTGAATTTAACTTAGGAAACTTGAGGGACATGGTTTGATTTTTTAAAAATATATATTTTTTTTTCTTTCCTTTTTTAAAAACTCTCCTTTTTAGGTAACGTGATTTCTGAAAATTAGCCTCTTATCTTCATTTTGGTACTTACAACTAGTGTTTAGTGAAAAATATTTGTAGTTTTGTATTTATTACAGAAAGATTTCTGTTAGAGTAGAATTAGGCTGTTAGTGAAGTGTTCCCAAGTACTTTTGAATTGGACCTGAAAATACTGAAATGTGATCTTTGCAGTAAGGACACTGTCTTCTAACTGTCATTGCTGTGGTAAAATTTACTGTGCTTTAAGTAATAGATGCTTCAGCTCAGAAAAGTTCACTCATAACTATTAGCAGAAGCAAAGCTAAGAGCAGATATTGTCCATGTTTTCAGTTTGCATATTTAAGATTTTCTCATTTTATAGAGTGTGTGTGAGCGCACGGCTGTATTTAAAGGATAAGAGTTGTTATCTTACTATTGCAAAATATTTTTAAAAGATAGTTTTGACAGAATTGAGAAATGGAAAATGTTCTGTTGGCAGTAGGATATTGATTATGCTTTAAAATTTTAAGCGTTGAGAGAATGGTTTTGGAAATCTTGCTTTACCACCAGGTTGGTCTCATCTTCAACTTGGCTGGGAGATACAGTTGATTTATTGTGGCTTATGTAAGCTCTGCTGCTTTCTTCTTTTTTTCTTACTTTAAGAACAGTGTTGTCTGACGATGTGGTTATTTACCAGCAATTATAACTCCCTTGGGATGGCTTTCTGAAGGCAGAGTGTGTCAGAGGGCTCTTCTGCTCATCTTGTTACACTGGAGGAGGAAGTTGCGATGTAACTACCAGAGAAATTCTAGTAACTCAGGGCTTGTTTTGATCTACTCTTGAGAAATACAGGACCAAACTTCCACTGTTCTTTGTTTATTGCTCGATTTGGGCAGAAGAGAAGGAAAGACAACTTCATATCCCTGTTACCATTTGTGATCTACTGTGCTTCCATGTTTCTTTATTGCCACTTTTTAAAAATAATGTGGGTTAGAGCATTGCCATAGGCTGTATTCAAGGCAAACTGTAAGACAACATGCTAAAGGTAAAGGAACTCTTTTCAGAAGGGGGGAAGCTTTAGGTAAACCTGGCAAAGGTGAAGTGTACACAAAACACACGACGGTTCATTACATAGGTTCACGGCCATTTACTCCTGGGTGGTTTTCCAAAGCTTACTGCTTTATGTTTGGAGTAGTGTACCCACTTCAAACTCAAGTGCACATACAGTATTGCAAAGAGAAATACCAAGTCTCATAGTTAGAGTTCTCCCTCACTTTTCATTGTCAATGGCTGAAGATAATGATACATGACTTCATCTATACTGATAATTTTGAGGGGATTATAGGGAAAGGGACAGACACAGAGGAATGAAAGATTTAGCAGGTAGATTATGTTCTGGTACTCACAAATGGATGTAGGTAGTTGTAGTGTTTCCCAGTTTCCTGAGTTGCATACAGAGGGCATGCAAGATCCTTTTTCTCAGTGATAAGTTGAACTGTAGAAATGAAATGGGATGAGATGTTTTGTTTCTTTGACACTTGTCTGGAGTTTTAAAGTATTTGGATGCCACATGTTGGAACCCATGACCAGTTTGTTATGGGCTCATAGGCCTCAAGATGCTTCACAAGCACCGTGTATCTGTACTTTGAAGTCATCAGACTTACTGGCCGTACTGAAAGCACAGAGCCTAATGCATGTGCGTATCCTGCTAAAGGCATATGCCAGCTTTGCAGATGAGTGAATCTCTTCACTTCCCGAAGTAGAATGTTAACCCCAATTCTTTCTTTCCTTCCCCATCTTTCCCAATGGAACATCTAGCATCAAATACCAGTTGTCATCTTCTGCCGTAGAACCATTTCCCAAGGGAAGAATTTCAGACGATTCTTTCATCTGCACAAAATACATCCGGTGTCGCCAAGGCTGTAATCCCCCTCTGCTACCACGCTCCGAGTCAGAAGGTGCAGGTCCTGTGCATGGTAGAGTTACTGCAGGCTCTTTGGCTAGAGCCTGAAGCCACTGCTTCCAGGAGGAACACATAGCCATGAAAACCTCTTTGCAGGGGCTCCCTGCAGTCCCCTGACCTCCAAATAACCCTTTCCCATGGCTGTTCTACTCTGTAAGGCAAGCTTTAAGTAACTTTTTTGAAAAAAAGTTTGAAACTGTGGAGTGTGATTAGTGGAAGGGCTGAGCAGTCCCAGTAGCAGCATGTAACACTGGGAGCACTGCTATAAAGTAGATGGTTCAGTGTAAAAAAATGCTAAGTACACTACAAAAAATAGGCACTTGACTTCTCAAATTGTACATCTCTAATTGGTATATGGTTTTAAATTTAACGTGCCTTAGTTCTCCATTTGTAAAACCCTTCAGTGAGCAGAGCTTTAACAGTGCCATTGTGAAAGAAAATCTTACCAAGATGCCAAATTCCTGTGCATCCCTACTGCTTTGGTGTCCTAAATGAGGATGACGTGTTGCATGATATTTCTGATGTTCAATTCGTACAAGTTTCAGTGATGTTTACAAAAGAGAGATAAATGATACCTGGCAGTGTTATAAGGTCAGACTGCATTAAAGATTGCAAACCCTCTCTGTTTGCTGCCCTTAAACTGGAGCCTTGCATAAATGCAAATATCCAATGTCTACTTCATGAAAGACAAATTGATGGAATTTTGAGTGATATGAATTAGCAGAACTTCTTGGAAAGCGTGCTGAAAGCTTGGGAACAGGTGCACGCTGTTCTTCCGTAACTTACGGCCAAGAGTGCTTTCAGGCAAAATTCGAGCTCAGTCAGTACCACTCAGCTGGTCGACTTTGGCTTTTGAATTGCCAGGCTGATACTCGGATGTGATGCTTGAACCTGGAAATCAGAAAAGAATTTCAGCTAAGCACCTGCTTTTAAGCTGAAAATTGGATGTCCGAATAGAGACTATTTATTTCCACAGCAGTTACATACTGCCCTATGAATCAAAAGGTATAGGAATTAATTTAGGTAAGAGTTATACTCCATCTGTGTCAGCATTTAGCAGTGAAAATCAGTTGTTTATGTGCTTTTCTGGGGTAGTCGCCTTCCCTTTAAAGTTTATGTAAAGCTTGCTCTAGAATACCTTCTTAAACCAGCATATTGCCCATCACTATGGTCAGTGTTGTAAGCAGAGGTTTTAAACACAGATGTTATCTCTCTGAAGCCAAACTGTCTAGTCACATGCCTTTTGAAGTTATGTATTAGGGCCTGGATTTATGCTGCCTAAGTACTGTAATTTGAGAGTCTGTTTTGCTCAGCTCCCTTTATTGTCAATGAAGATAATTATCTCTAAGATAATTTAGATTTTTAAAAGATTTGAAGTGACTTTTGAAGCTGTGTATTTCCTTTGACTGGCTTTAGAGAGGGGATAGCCTGAGTAGGCTTTTAGCATCCAACATCTGACAGAGCTGCCTAAGCAAGGCGAGATGAAACTGAGAGTTGGTGAACAATAGTGGGTTGTAATTACCTAAGATTATTTTAATCTATGTAGGAACCAATTTCTTACCTATGTGAATGAAAATCAAAGATGGGTAGGGTTTTCCCTAGATGAGGAAAAAAAAAGGCTGTTTTGCTTCAAGTAGTGGTGTGTTATATGTATGCTCACTCCCAGGGAGCTCATGAGCAGCTGAGTGCTGACCATGTTTGCTTTCAGCAGTAGCCTCACGCTGTGCAAGCAAGGTGCTGCCCCTTCCAATATTGTGTGGCACCCTGTCCTCAGTTTCTCTCAACCAGTGGCTAAGGGTTTCTTCGTTCGTTTTGCAGGGTTTTTTCAATAAACTATTCTAGTCTTCAATATTTCTGGTCTTTGTCCCTTCTTCACTGGCTTCAAGATCATTTTTTGATTGTGGCTTTTTGATACTTGATGTGCTTACACTTTGCTTGTGTTGCCTCCAAGAAATTTCTCTCTGGGAAACTCGTTGACCATGCCATTGGAAGGGCAGTCGGGGGAGGCACTGGAAGTAATTTCTTGAGAGCAGTTGTTGTTGTCAGTGTCCTGACAACACCAGAGAATCTTTAACCTTCAGACCTTCTGTGATGGAAAGACATTTCCTTCTATGCTGAAAGGAAGCAGGCTGTGGGGACCACCTGCACTGGCTTTGGGGAAAGGCCCCTGAGGTGGCCAGTTGTGACAAGGACATGGCTGCCATCTTTAACCAGCGGTGGCAACTGTGGAAGTAGCTGTGAGAGCTGAGTTTAATCAGAGTGTGAAACCACAAACTTCTTGGCCAGAAGACAGTCACTGGTGGCAAGTGACAGAGATCTCGTGCTTTGTCTCTGTTTTTTTTTTGATTTGTTGCTGATTCTACCAGGTTAATCCCAGTTCCCCAGCAGAAATGACAGCCATCAGCCAGGTGATATGGATTCCTTGTGACCACTTTCAAGAAATGGCGTGTCAGACACAAGAATTACTCTGTGATCATATGATGTGTAGACAACAGAGTGTGATGTATTCTACACTCACACACGTGTATCCCTGTGGTGAGAATCAAAAGATGATTTGAGGGAAACTGCTGATTTGAATGTCAAGAAGCTTCCCAACTCATACAGTGATTTTGTTTCATCCCCTGGTAGGCACTCTCTTCTGAGACAGAGAAAGTTCAAGTCACGATATAAGGAGCTATTTTCTGAAGGAACTGAAATGCTCTCTTTGTAGGATTTAATCCTCTTCAGATGGGAGCAGGATAGCCATTACCTAAGAGGCAGTGGTGTAACTCCAGAAAGCACGAGCACCGCGACAGTTGGCAAAGGTGTGTGTCGCTGGTGTAAATGTGCTTCCTGCATCTGACTCAATCTGCGATTATCTCTGGGCTGTATTAAGAGGCAAGAAAGTGAATACCTTTTATCACATAGGCTGCCAGGAAGCCTTATGTATTCTCACCTTTTTTGCAATATGTAGTTGGGCAAGTTCGTTCCCCAGCTGCTTCGGTGGTGCAGCTTGAACCAAACAGCCTTTCTGAGGTGCCTTAGATGCCCATGTAGTGGATTCCATTAAAAGGCAGTCTGATTCCTCCAGAAAATATTGGATGTTGATGAATTGCTTGTTCTCACAACCACCCTCTATTATCATGGCTGCAGTCACAGAGAGAAGCACGCAGAGGCTTCTCTCTCAGAAAAGACCATAAGACATTTGATATCTTCACCAAAAAGAGGTGTTAGCTTTTACGAAGGTAAGCACTTTTTACCTGCCTTTGGTTCAGTGACATCTGAAGGCCATATCACCTGGTTTGGGTTGGTCCTATCACTTCAGAAAGAGATTGGTCCAAATATCTTTCCTGCAAAATGTGTCTGTATTTCAGTGGACTCACTGAACTGGAAGTACATTTATTTCACTGTAAATCTTGTACGAGGTTTTGTCTTCCCAGATGACAATGCAGGGTCTTTGCGGAGGTCTTGGTGCTCCCCTGAAGAGAATGTTATAAAGTTTCTCTTCCTTTCATGACAGGTTCACGAATGCAGTTTTCTCGATAGCTTTCTTTGGTTTGAAGCTCACTGACTTCTACAGAGTACAAAATCTCAGGGTAAATGTGCAACCTCTCACTTAACTGCCTAGTAAGAGTATTCACAGCTTATAGGGGCTGTCTTAGAGGTTATGTTTTTCCCAGAGTTCAACTCTTGCAAAGAAGTTTCAGGATGATAATATGGGTTCTGATACAACTTGGATCATGGCTGAGAGCTTTGAATAATGCACATGAGTCCTCAACATGTATGTCTGCACTCACAGATCACCTGGTGTGAGACGGCAGGCATAGCATGTTAGAAGCACGTCTTTGGGCTGTGGACACCTAGCAGTCATCTGTTGACTGTGGTAGTGACAGTACAAAGGGAACTGGGGGACTTTTTCTGGTGACAAATGGACCGTGTGTGCACAGGCCTTGCCTGTGCTCTTCTCCTATACCCATTTCATCCCAGATTTCTGCATCACCCCTGATTTGTGGTGGTTGGGGCTTTTTTTTGGTGTATATAGTCCTGCTCTACTGCCTGCTCCAGCCTGCCCTTAGCTTTTGTTCTGTCCAAGTCCTAATGGAGAACCATTTGTAATGGACACAAAGCCCATCATATATATACTAGAAACAAGATCTGTGGAGCCAAGTTTGGTGCACAAACAACATCCAGCAGTAACATACCTGCTGTCAGTCCGGAAGGTTTGGTTTATGCAGATCGATAACTTTGAGGAATGGTGTCTTTTCCCTTCGTACACCACCAAGAACTCCAAAGTCTCTGTGCTTCATGGGCTTCCCGATGCCTGTTGGACACATTATTTGGTCTCTGCTCAAGAAGGTTTACAGATGGCTTTGATACCACTCCAGAACAGAGTTATCTGTAAGGTTAGTGAGATGTGGGGAAAGGAATCCTGCAGGTCTCTGTGTACCCAAGCAAACTGCATTACTGTGACTTTGTGATTTTTTTTTCCTTTTTCTTCACCTCCCCCCCTTTTTTTCAAATAAGAATTCTCTCAACTCTTCCCTCTTCTCACTCCAGATTTACCTCAGTTTTAGTAAAATACTTTTATCTTCGTAAATGCAGAGTGAAAGCATTCTGTATTTCCTTCCTGAGCGCTTGGGGCTTTAGCCAATTTCAAATGAAAAATACTTAATGTGGGAAATAACACATAAGGCAGAATAAATATCCATTTATAGTTGCAAATTTAATTATCTCTCAGATTTATAGTTTAATTACTTATGTGAACTATCACCTTGACAGATATTCAGAGTAATTTATCCAATAAAATGAAAATACAGTATACTGGTTAGGTTTTTGTTCTGTATCTTTTCTTTCACAGGGGGTTTAGAGCAATGCAAAAATCCCCCAGGTGTACAACACAGAAAGTAATCATAGGTGGTTCAGGTTATGAACCAACCAGGTTTCTCTTGTTTTAAAATTATTATGAACTTAAAACGATTTAGTATTGAGATACATAGCAATGACATTTTAGGCAATGTATTTGGCACAGACTGTGTTCTCTGTCTGTAGTTGTAAATGTTTGTACTTCTGTTTTCAAGTTATGTATTTAAATTTATTTTAAAGAAATTAAGTGGAAACTCTGTATGTAAGTATCTTAGGTAATTTTTTTTAGCTTGTATCTAAAAGGGATATGTACACAAGTACGTAAACTGCTTATGTGTGCTTTCTTTAAAAGCAGATTGCTAAATGTTGACATGTGTCTATAATATGAATGCGTGTAATCCAGAAAAGGATTTAAATATATATCTTTCGATATGATTTTTAAAATGCCAATATTAAATAACTTTATTTCTAGAATTCGTAACTAATATATTGTATTCAGAAATCTGAAGTGGCAGAGATTCGTGTTTTGAAAAGGCTGTTTCAAAAGGTTTAGAAAAAAAGGGGGGAAAAATAGTTTTACGCAAACTTGATTCAACACCCAGACAAGGAAAGGAACAAACTCCCATCTCTAGGTCCGACACCGACTACAGTTGAGCTTTTTTTTTATTATTATTCTTATTTTCTTAGCTTCTATTAGACTGATTGGAAAATGGATGTGAAATAGATGATTGTGCAGATGTGTTTACAGGAAATGACACACACAGAGGTTTAATGGCTTTGACGCGAGGATCTGAGTTCCAGGCTCCTTGTTGCAGACCAGGTTTTGTTCCTGAAGTCCCTGCAACTTGTGCTTTTTTGCTTGCTTTTGAAACAAACTGGAAAAGAAACTCCGAGGAAATGACTGTAAAAATTGTACTAAATCTGGTTCATACAATGTACAACTTAGAGAAGCAGTGTTTGAGGAAGAATATTGTGGGAAAATTATAAACTGATTTAAATGTGCAAAGTCGGCTTTCCTGCATTATACGTAAACATATATGCACAAATAGAATAGATGGTAGAATAGGTGGTTGTAGAAAGAATCTCAACTTCAAGAATTTTAGTGTCTAATTTTGCAGTGTTAATACTGATTCCTTCTACTTAATATTCCAAAATCTCTATACTAGATTGGCAATTAACTTTAAATAGAGAATAATGTATCTAATAAGAAACAATTGAACTGTTTATCACATTATAAGTGAATTTTGGCAAGTGTAACACTAAAACATAAATTTGTTGTCTTCCCTGGAGATGCTGTGTCGCGGTCATTAAATATTATTGTGTCTTGTGAAAAGCACTGGGGCTTTTCCTTCCATTTCCAAACACTGCCTGCAGTAAGGACAATATCCTGTTCCCTTAAACTTGACCACAGTATTTTTAATTTCTTCCCATATTCCAGTGTCTTTCTCCTGCAACACTTTTAATTTTCTCCCCTGTAGCCTGCCCTTACAATATCCTCAGGTTCTCTTTACGTTCTCTACCATCTACTATTTTGGTGCTGAGACTGGGGAGAGGGAGTGCTGACTGCCGGGGCGACCGCGGCCTTTCGCAGACCGTGAACAGCAGTTAAAGCCTGAACCCTTTTCTAGGGTCCCTCTTTTCTAGCTGTTTGGTGGTTTTTGCCAAACGTACAGGAACTGGCTATTTTTGAAGACAAAATTAGGTTTAAGTTAGATGGTGAGTTTTAAAGTTACTTTTGACAGATGAACCAAGATGCACAGAAAAAAAAGCTGGCTAAAAACTCTTTACTCCCCCCTTAATCCAAGAAGGACACATTTGTGAAAGAAGAGTTTATCTGAAAAGTATGTCCAGTTGTTAACTGCTTAGATATTGACCTTCTGACTTTTTTTAGGTTCAGCAGATAGATCGTGTAGTAGAAGTTGTGGAGGAAACTATTAAAGGTAAGCACCACGCTTGAAATAATTGCAGTGAGTCTGAAAGATGTAAGCATTAGTTAGCAGAAGTGCTGCGGTTATGTTCTTTATCAACCTAGTGCTCGCTTTCTCCTCCAGCTAAATGTTTGGGCCGCGCTACACTTTGCCGCGTATGCTTTGCCTAAGTGGTAATTTCAGGAGGTCTTTTCTGGCGGGAACTCTGTGGTCTCTTGAATTCATAGGTAAATGATCCAGGGAAGACTTCAAGAAATCATTTCAGTTACATCGATGTCGGTGGGTGTAGAGCATTGTTTAACTTTTCTGCGCTATCTTAATTCAGTGCTGTATCTCTACTTTCTTATGTTTAGTCCTCGTGTTTTCTTCTTTTCAGATGTTTTGGCTCGTTTCCCTGAGCTTTCCTCAGCAGGACAGATAAATTATCTGCTGCTTTAATGTTCTTTTGTAACTCCGTTCCTTGCTCTCTCTGGCTGTCTTCATGTGTGCGTACACTCAGTACTTTGCAGTGAAGGGGGGAAAAGACAGTATTGTTTCTGCAGCTTGACTAGTAAACATTTGCTATTAAATAAATATATTTGTCTGGGCCTTTCTGGGTTACCTAAGTTTGTCTCCATTACTTATCAGGCCGTAAAAATTACTGTTCCATGAAGCTTTAAATTACAAGGTTTAGTTTAATTGTCTGTACTTTCAATATAAACAAGTGTCTAGACCACAAGACCTTGCCTGTAACTTTAATGCTGGAGTGTGATGTTTTTGAAGTACAGCATGAAAATGGAGAAACGGTGCAAAATTTGAAAAGGAGAAAGAAAAGCTTCTATCAAGAAATTGTGTAGTGTGGTGTAAGGCTTTTAGAGTTTGTGGTTTGGAGGCCTTCAGGTTTCATGTTGCTTCGAATGCTTTCAAAAATGAAACCTGTACTCTTTATGTACTCCCAACCAAACTGTTTCCCAGTTTATTCTTACCTTATGGCATCCATTTCTTTGGGGCACAACCTACTGTACCATACAAGCAAAGAAGATGTATAGCCAGCGTATTCATGTTTGTTGTTAAATAAGCCGAACTGTTTTCCCAGAAACATTGTGGGTTTTATGACAGTGTGTTGGAAATGGGGATACTTCATGATTTTTACCACAACACAGTATTTCAGATCCCTATCTGATTTTCCTGAATTTTATTTATTCTTAAGGGAGTAAGATGATAACCTGGGTCAGCATGCCCTGCCTTTACCAAAATGAGCTTTGTAATATTTATACTGACTCCAGACATTACTGCTTTTTTGATAACATAGTTACTCAGGTTATTGTGACTGAATATGATGTGACTAGAAAGATGACAAACAATCTAGTAGCAGTTGTTAAAATCATGCTTTTCATTGAATTGGTTTTAAGATTGCATTGTATGTATTGACATAATACTGGAAAATAATGTTAATACACATGTTAAGGAATATTTAATCTTTAAAAAGCGTAAATTTTGGGAGAGATTTTGGTTCCTGTCTAGCTTACTAGAAGTGATTAGATTAAAAAACAGTAAATGGGCTGCTGAATTCCATGCATAGTGGCAATTCCTTCAGGGATTTCCAAAGGTAACAGAACACAGGATTTCTGAAGTTTTATTGGAAAAAAATGAACAAAAATGGCTCCCCAGTGCAAGAGAGACATGGACATACTGCAGAGAGTCCAACAAAGGGCTACAGAGATGGTTAAAGAAACTGAGACTGGAGCATTTTTCCTGTGACGACAGACTGAGAGCTGGGGCTGTTCAGCCGGGAGAAGAGAAGGCTCTGGGGGATCTCATCAATGCACGTAAAGACCTGAAGGGAGGGTGCAAAGAGGGCAGAGCCAGGCTCTGCTCAGTGGTACCTGGTGACAGGACCAGAGGCAACAGGCACAAAATGGAACACAGGAGATTCCCTCTGAACATCAGGAAACATTTTTTCATTGTGACGGTGACCAGGCCTAGCACAGGTTGCCCAGAGAGGTGTTGGAGTCTCCCTCCTTGGAGATACTCAGAAGCTATCTGGACATGGTCCTGGGCAGCTGTTTCCGGGTGGCTCTGCTTGAGCAAGGGGGTTGGACGAGATGACCTCCAGAGGTCCCTGCCAACCATAACCCTTCTGTGAAAATAGAATTTCAACCTGAAAGAGAATTGACAAATTAATAGGGGTCGTAAAGTATGCTAAAGGCTTACTTTTGCTAAAGCCTACCATAAAAATTAGGAGTATTTACTTACTCTTTTTCATTTAAATTTGTTTAAAGATAATGCATTAATGTATGTATTTGGGAATCATCTTCACTAATGGAGAAGAATGTGAAGCTCTTTTTCACTGTGTTTTATGAAAGAGTCTAACCATGAACTTTCATTATCCAAATGAAGTAAAATACAGTAGATAACAGGACTGTTGGTTAAGACTGTTTTATACTGTAAAATAGATACATGGTAGAAACTTAAATCCATGTATGTAAAACCAAATGAAATTTAATCCTCTGTCTTTATAAGTCTGCATCATTAGTAACAACTTCTGAAGCTGCAAATGTCTTCGGGACACTGAGGCTGTGTGGGGCAGAGGATTAAATACAAATTCTGAATTCAAAGCCAGCTTATATTAGTAAGTTTTAAGTTGGATATCTGTCATAGTTGCATGATACAATTTTCTTCACTTTTTTTTTTTAAGAAAAGCAAAAGGTTGCATGGGTGGTATACTCTTCTAGTGTGGCTATGTTTATAATGAAAGTTTAAAAATTGTTTTGACTGATTATTTAAATTGAGTAAGGTTGAACTGCATTGTGTCTGCACTCTGTAGGGCAGCTATCTCTGTCACTGGTTGGCCTAACCTTTCATCTTTCCAATTTTCTAAGAAAATGGCTCCCCTGTTGAACTTGGTTGAAAGCTTACTGTACTCCCAAAGCAAATTACTTTCTTGGCATTATTTAGAACTCTTTGTATGAAATATGAAGGGGTTTCTTCTAGCTTTATTTCTGAGTCTTAAGGGCATTGTCAGGAAACCCCTTTCAGAAGAGTGTCATTCTGTGAGTCCAAGGGATAGTCTCACGAGTTACGTCTTTATGGTGGTCTTTAACTCATCTATCTGAAAACAGCATAATTGCCAGTTCCCAACTCCCCATTGAGATAATTCACATGAACACTTTTTATGTGACTTTACCTTTTTATCCTTCTTCATCGGAAGATGAAAAAGGAGGATGCTTATGTTTATTATTGCACTAACAGGCAAAATAGAGACAGAATTTTTAAGGGACGCTCTCATGTCTCATTTTTATATCACTCTGACTTTTATCACAAGTCTTAGGGAACTTGAAATTTCCTAATTATCAGGTAAATTATCAAGTAAACTGTCATTTCCAGAAGCAATCTTTAATAACTGTGCAGTATTTGTATGCAGGTCATGTCTGATTAATATTTATACTGTGTCCCAAGATGTATTTTCACTGGAGGCATCTTCAGGTACTTTTACTGTGATACTGTAATTTATAATCTGAAACGTCTATACTTCGTACTAGGAGCTAGACAAAATAATTAAATCTCAGGCTCAGAATTAGGTTTCTCAAAGTGACAGCCACAGTCATGGTGTGTCAGTCTTCCTGATACACAGAGGAATTTCATTGTGCAGGGCTCTTATTTAACAGTTTAATAAACCTTGCTTCATCTGCATGTTACGCAAATTATAAGACTGGGTTACAGCAATTTTTACATCATTGGGGCACCCGTTTTCACTGGTGTGCTTAGTTTCCCAGAAACATGTTATGATGACATAGTATGTTAGGAAAACACTGCTAAGGAGTTGCAGTGTCTGTGAGCTAGGAGAAAACAAGGTTGTCATCAATGTATGTTCCATCGGGAACCACAGAATGTCTTCATGGTGATTGCTCAAGTCAGCATTTTATGAACCACTTTAAAAGCTGTCTTTAAAAAAAAAATACATGTGTGTGCGCATGTACAAGCTTGGATATAAAGAATTTACAGCAGGCAAGATAATACATTTATTCTGTAACTTAAAGGAGAAATTTTAACTGCTTAATGCAGAAATTCTTTTGTTGATTTTGAATTCAGGTCTTCAGAGATTTGTGTCTTTCTCCCCTTCCTACATGTGCTAGTTCTCAAATCCCATGTTATTAAAGCTTTCTGGGGGTGGGAGGTGTGTATTTGTGTACAGTCTGCTTTTAGCTTAGACCTTAGGGAGATGAGGGACACCGGTTGAACTGAGTTTAGTCCATATTGTGCCTGTCGAACGCTTTCACAAAACATAGTTTTACAATGGGTCATTAGACTTGATTGTAAAAAACAACCAAAGGAAATTACTTCAGGGTTGAGCCTTTTATACTTCACATAACCTTTCTTGATTTCAGTCACGTTGACCTGTCTGGTGAAGCTGCCCATCCATTTCCAGTTTAAACATTAACCAATATTTACTAACTGTTAAATTGTCCTCATGTGGTTAGTAATTGTGGATTGCTGATAGGAAACAGTGTCAGTCTGTATGAAACTGAGCAGATAAATGGTACCTATATTATATGTAGGCTAAAATGTAGAATTTATACTGGATTCCCTACCTTTGAGTGTGTCTAAATGTATGGTATCTGAATGCCTGAATATTGAATAGTATTTGTATGTGCCGTTTGATTTCATTATAATCTACCGATACCAGCAGGTGAAGTACCCTTTTCAATTTCTGTGATAGTGGGAAGAGCAGGCTTGTCTTAAGAAGCTGATGACAAGCCAAATGAAGAATAAAAATTGAAGGAGTCAGGAGTTCCTTTTTTGAAGGAAAAGTAGCATTTGGCTCCCCATCAGGAAATGGACTGTGTCGAAGCACGGCTTAAGGAGGGTCAGAGGGAGGGTCGTGGCCTAAGTCCCTGTTTCTGCTTCTGCGACCTTTGGAAAGGACACAGAAAGGGGGGATGGATTTGCATGGGTGGTTTCATTTATTTCACTGTGTGGGGGCTGACCTTTGCTGGCTGCCAGACCCCCACCCAGCCGCTCTCTTGCTCCCCCTTCTCAGCAGGACAGGGTAGAAAATAAGATGGAAAAGCTTGTGGGTCACGGTGGGGACAGGGAGATCACTTACCAGTTACCGTCACAGGCAAAACAGACTTGACTTGGGGAAAATTAAATTAATTTATTGCAGATTAAAAATAGAGTAGGATAGTGAGAAACAAAGAGAAAACTATAAAACTACCTTCCCCCACCCTGCTTCTTCCCAGACTTGGCTTCACTCTTTCACCCCAGACTCATCTACCTCCCCAGCCTGCCCGAGTGGCGCAAGGGGATGGAGAACGAAGGTTGTGGTCAGCCCATAATGGCTCTCCTCTGCTGCTCCTGCTTCCCCACGCTGTTTCCCTGCTCCAGCCTGGGTCCCTCCCAGGGCCGCACTCCTCTGTGAACTGCTCCAGTGCGGATCCTCTCCGTGGCGTGCAGTCCTTCAGACACAGTCTGCTCCAGCCTGGGTCCCCCATGGGCTGTGGGCAGTTACTGCATGAAGCTGCGCTGCTGTGTGGGCTGTTCGTGGGCTGCAGCTTCCTCAGGGCGTATCCACCTGCCCTCTGTGGTGCCACAGGCTGCAGGGGGGTGACCTGCTTCACCCTGGCCTTCTCCAGGGGCTGCAGGGGAATGTCTGCTAGGGTGCCTGCAGCACCTCCTCCCCCTCCTCTTCCTCTCACCTTAGTGCTCACAGGGCTGTTTCTCACCCTTTTTTTCCTCAGTGCCAAGCAGAGTTTTGCCCTTTCCTACACAGGCTTCCCCTGAGGCCCCCACCAGTGGCTGCGGGCCCCAGCCCTGCCCTGTGGTGGGTGGGTTGGAGCTGGCTGTGCCCAGCACAGGGCAGCCCTGGCGGCTCCTCACAGGGGCCACCCGCTGCCCCCTCTCCTCAGACACCCGGGAACGCTACTACGGCCCTAACGGTATTCCTAGGTAGTAGAATTGCCTTTTAAACTGAGATTATTGAAAAGTAAATGTGCTACTGGGAAAAATTATGCACAGGAGCTATCTGTATTTGACAGACTAAAAAAAAAAAGGGAGGGGGAAGTTGAAATCGAGTTTTCAATAGGCAATATACAGAACTGCAGCTTGTGGGTTATTTGGTGGAGTGGCTGTGGTTAAAAGATTCCGCGTCACCCATTTATATGTATTTATCACTGAGGTTAACAGCATAATGTAGTAAATGTCACCCTCTGCCCCTTTCTTGCATCCCTGGATTGGGAATTTTGGAGCTCTTCCCATTTAAACAGAAATAATGATAGATTTTTGTTGCCGTTTAAGAAAATGGCTTTTCGTGTGGAAAGAGTGTCATTATCAAAACCAGTAGCATTTTTTTTTTTTCTACTGTTAATTTGAGAACTACTTTGACAGCAAACGTTGACTTAGGAAGGACGTGACTGGAAGGTGTCCCACCTCCCGGTTCTTAAATGTAGGGGTTGTCAGTGAGCCGAAGGCTCCAACGAGAGCACCGGGTTGCATTTTGATTGCCTCTTTCTGACTCCTTCAGGAAAACCTGATGTGCTGAAGCAATGAGTTCAAAACAGTAAAACCATCGTCTGTGCCAGTATCAGTTATGGGAGTTTAGCTTTGTAGACTGTAATTTAAAGGAAACAGTTGGGCACGGTGAGGAATATACGGTAATAATGAAGAAACTATTTCTGCAAAGACAGGTTTTAATTGCTTTTGTAAAACATCAATAATCGTGCAGCTCAACATAAAAATCTTACCTGTTGGGACAGGAGACTTCCGTTGCCATCAGTTGGTTTCTGTTCTCACACCAAACTTTATTGCCTTTTTTGCTGTGCCTGTTCAAGTGCTTTTGGGCACGCAGTGACTGTTAGGTGTGGGAGATGATCCAGGATTTTAGGTGAGTTTTGTAATTATTTTTCTCAATGCAGTTATGTCATTGATTTGGTTTAGAAAACTGTCAGGACTGACTATCCTTGTTACGATTCTATGCAAGTACTTCACAGAAACTGAATGGGAGATAAACAGTCCTGCAGAAGAAGAGAACAAGCAATGAGGGGGAAATAGATAGAAAATCTTAGTAGCAAAATTCCGGCTGCTCACTGTTAAACGAGCCTGTGTTTTGCGTGGAAGAGAGGTCTTTTCTTCCAGACCCGTGTGTGCTCTCTTCCACACCTTCAGTGAATGACTGTCTTACAGCATCCCTATTTTTCTGCCCTATTCACATCGGATAGCCTCAGCTGTTAGAGAATCCTCATGGCTGGTAAATGCAAAGAGTACCTTTTTCAAACCAGTGCAATTTAGTTATCCACAGAAGGAGTACAAGTAGGTGGCAAAGGAGTAGAGATGAAAGTAAAAGCTTGCTTTTGCATACAGCGATAGGTTCAGCTCCGTGTTTCAGTCTGAGGCTAGATTTGTTCTGTTCAGCCTGCACACACAAAACGTTAGGCAAGTTACTTCTGCTGCTGCAGCTGGCTCTGACGATCCACCCTTCAGAATTTCCCTTCCTCAGAACAGAGCCTCTTTCATCTGATTGAAAACTTCTTTTCCCTAAAAGTTTCTATCCAAAATCTCTGGAGGTTTTGAGCAGCATCCTTGATCCTGATCAAATACCTTTTTTTTCCACAGAGAGGTGAGGACAGAGGGTCGGGGGAACTCTTCCTGTAGTCGATTCTTAGTATTGTCCTTCTGAGCTGTTGAATTGTAGCCAGCATTTTGAGTTCACAGCAGATTTAACATTTAGTCACTTTTTCAGAAAGACAATAGCATCATGTGATCTCAAAATAAGTAGGTTGAAGCTATTGAATCCTGAAAATAAAAAATGCCTTAATAAGGCATTTCAGTGCTTTTGTTGTGAGAAAGTACTGTGGATATGTCAAAAATATTATTGAATACTTACATTCTTAATTTAACTCTATGAAATTTCTATACGAACAGTAATTGCTTGTTAATCGTTATCTCCTGTTTTACTTGTTGCACACTACTGTTTCAGTGCTTACAGATATTTTTATGATTGAATGATACATTGGAGAAATACCAAGAATAAAGAAGTATTGTATGTTTAATGGAGAGAAAGTGATATATGAATTTTAGCAATATGCGCCACCTGCAGAGTTTTTTTTTCCTGAAGTTTGTGAACTGCCTCACTATATTTAATACTTTGTTTTTGAAATTTCGTAAAAGGAATTTTAAAAAGCCTCTGTCTTCACCTGTGTAACAGTCACCACCTGGAGTCTTCCAAAGCAGAATTGTTGTTGGATGCTAATTCCAAGTGCGAGGCTTAGTAGATATGTATGTCTCAAGCTAGTAACATAAGTGCTGTATGCTTAGTAACACATGCACCTTTCTCTGCAGCTTTTCTGATGTGGTATCGGGTGGAAGGCAGTCTTTTTATGAAATGGCAGAGACTGGATCAAACATACCACCTGCTATCAGCAACCTGATGGGACCAGTTGCCTGGCCCAGGGCATGCTTTTTCCTGTGATGCTGTGACAGTCATTTTGACAACACTAGTCTGAATTATTCCCTGTTTCGTAGTGGACCCAGTTCCTGCCTACACCAGTTGAAGGAGGACTTTGACTGTTGCACAGCATTCCTACCTTCACTGATCTAGGGGAGGGATAATTTATATTAGCTGCCTGGCCAGGAGCAGGGCAAGCATCTTCCAGTCAGGTTTGGCTTTTCTTTGCTCTCTGTATTTACTTGAGCCAGGAAATCCCACTCAGGAATGCCTTCACTACATAGCTAATACGCTGCTGACCAGCTGGGCTTGGTTTTGGTGGGAGCATTCACACAGCAAAGCCCTAAGCCGTTTAGTGTCCTTGTTTCTGCACTTGTGTGTGTCTGGCAGCATGTGATTGCTCTGGGGAACTCAGGGATTCCTTTGCAATCAGTCATGTCTGCTGCAGGACAGCTTGTTTGTGCTGCAGGGCAGGGAGAAAAGATGGGAGAGGAGCGTAGGGTCTGTCCTTGGTGCATGGTGGCTGCTTCCATCAGAGGCAGACCAGGGGTCGGGCTCTAAGCCTGCCTGTCCTCTGCGAGCTCACCAAGTCTGGGTTTAAAGTGCCTCCAAATTGAAGAGGTTTGGGCTCAAATATGAGCAAGTTGAGGTTAACTGTACAGGGTGTTAGGCAACTCGTGTTGCATTCTTATATTTCAGATGCTATTTTTTCTATTAGTCCTGCCTGCAGATCCAAAATAACTTGTTTAGAAGGTTGTTTTTACCCGGTAATTACAGTTAGGAGAACATTAATATTGGATTTATTTCCAGAGTTAAGTTTTGTAATAGCTCCTGATTTGCCTCTTCTGCCTTTACACATTTTCTATTTAATCTCTTTAGGCTCTCTTCTCTCTTTAATATGTACTTGACTGTTTTTGTTACTTTCACTTAAGTTTTCTAATTTCTTTCACCTTTTATATTGAATTGATCCTCCTTTCAGTCTTTATGCTTTTGGTGGTTCTTTGTACTACTTCCTTTTTTTTTCCTCTTTGGGGAAATTCACTACTTTGCTTTCCCTTCATCTGGCTTTGCCTTCTTTGGCTACACTGCTCTCATGTGCCATTTTTTCCAGGGTTAGCCTTAAGGATGGGAAGCTCTATATTCATTAAGAAGCTAATAATGGTGGAAGGAAATGTGTGCAAGAGTACATGAAATAGTGCTTAATCTTTTTCCCTGAAGATGCTGGAGAAGATCAAACAAGTTGGTGAGAGACAACTGGGAAGTATAGAGCAGCCTTGTTGTGAGGAAAAAAGTGTCTTTCAGGAAATGGTGAATAACCTCTAAGTATAATAAAGTGACTGGGAAAGGAGAAGAAGGGTAACAGAACAAGCTGAAAACAACAGAAATTGTTGCTGCCAAGGCTGGGGTGTCCTGCATCTTTGACGATTTTCTTTAAACTCATGGTTTTGCACTGAACTTTGAAGCTAACAGTTAAGAAATACTGCTCTGTGTCTGGCTGGGAGGTGTGTTTCGGTGGCACGCTGTGTGGCTTCAGCAGGGTGTGCAGAGATGGGAAGAGACCCGCGGTGAATGCCCTCTTCCATCTTTCAAGCAGACGTTATTTCCCAGCAGCTACTGAGGAATGCCCAGCCTGTGGACCTGAACGAAGCTGGATAGTTTGGAAATACAGGAGGTCTATTTATATCTGATAGATATTTGCAGCATTGATAGGCAGTTGTTAAAGTTAACTAAAGATGACTAAGCCAGGCCACTTTCCTCTCACTTATCCTTGCATCTAACTAGCAAAATACCAGTCCAATTTGTATTTGTTTGCTGTAATATCATTAACATGCTTCTGTGGGTCTTAGATCACAGGGGTCTGACAGTAGCCTGAGGGTCACAGCACATTTACTGTTGCTATAATGTTATGGCAAAGAAATTCCATTCCCTGTTCCCTTCATATTTCATATTCCCTTCATATTTCAAGATCAGGCATTCTCTGTCATGCTCCTGAAGCACATACTTCTACGATTAAAGGTATATGTATGTGCAATTAATATGTTACTCTTTTGTATCCTTTTTAACAAGGGCAAATAAATGCCTTGAAAATATTTTCATTCTGCACACTGGGTTATCAGACTGGCACATTTAAAAGCCCTTTTTTGGACTAACAATACGATTTAATATCGTGATTAATTCATTCCAACCTCATCCTTTCTGCGAACAATGCCAAGTGATGTGAATTGCATCTACTGACTTGTATGTAAAAATGAGTTTAATTTTATACAGTCGGTTCTGAGAACTGGAGACCTCTGGTTCATTTAAAATTGTTTCTAGCTTGATTTCATTTACACTTGCTGTGAGTGATTCTGCTCTATAAGCTTCCTCACTGGACCTGGTTAGTACTACTACAGTATTGTAATCTGCATTAATTATCTATTACTGAAAAACTGCATGACCTCAACCACTAATTAACCTTTTCAGTTTTTTTAATAGAATTTTATCTGCTGCTAGACTGTGTGGAAGTAGAAATGTTATCTTTATGGCAGAAGAGGTTTATAGGACTGGGATGTTTAGGCTCTGAAGCATAACCTGACTAGATCTGTTTAAGCTGTGTTTCAAAGCTTGCATCTTCCTGCGAGCCATCAAAAAGTGGTGGGTTTTGTCCGATATGTGAGTTAGATCACTCATCACTATGGAAGTGGAACTGTGATTAACTCTGTTTTCAAAAATGTTTTTGTACCAAACTTTAAAAAAAAAAAACACACAACAACCAAAGAAAACAAAGTCTAAAAGAAGACTTCTTTTAAGTTTGGGACACCTGTTTTGCGTAGTTAAGTTGTTTTCCAACCTGTAAAGTCAGAGAGACAGTAACTTAATCAGATAAAATGCTTTGGACATATTGGAAGCAAAACTTGATTGCAGTGTTTTGCCCCATTCTAAGCTTTGAAAGGAGATCGTAGATGGGATTTAAAATTACTGCTTCTTTCCTTATGCTTGATGTTGATGTGGACTTAATAATTCTGGTTAGACAGTTTAAAAAATGTTGCTTAGCCTTGTCCATATTGAAGCTGACAAAATATTTATTTTTAAGCTTTCTTGAAATAAGTAGAGGGGGGAAAAAAGATCTGCAGCATGTGAAAAAAGTATGATTCAGTGTTTATCAAGTTATGTTTTATTAATAGCAACAATGCTGTAAACAGATACTTTAGTAATTACTTAAAATGAAACAAAATAGTCCTTGTATGGAGCAGGGGAAAAAGAATTTAAGGTCACAAATACTGTAACTAAAGCTTTGGTTTTTGGGGTCTTGGTTGTGTGGGGTTTGTTTTGGGGTTTGTTGGTTGGTGGGGTTTTTGGTGTTCAGGTTTTTTTGTTGTTGTTGTTTTTTTGGTTGGTTTGGTTTGATTTGGTTTGTTTTTTTTTTTAATTTTATTTAAATTATTAAGTGTACCTGCAGCACAAATCACGGTAGCTGAATATGCATGTCCTGCTTGCTTTCTGGAAGCATTAGACACTCTGCTAAAACTCATCTCACAGTACTTTTTTTTTTTTATCCTCTGGTGTCTGGAGTGAAAAGTACTGGGATGTTATCATTCTTGAGTGCCACACAGATTTTGTAAGCCTCATGTTAACTTGAACTTCAGTGTCATTCAGTAGGAATATGGGAAAAACTGTGGCCATGCGTCATGTGAAAATAAGCTGCCATATTTGAATGCCAGGCCATCGGTTTCCTGAGCTGGGGTGCGAGACTAGGGTGGGGGTTAGCATTCAGTACATCATGTGGGAGGTGGTCACAGAGCTGGGGATTCTTTCCTGAATTAAGGTCTCTGAAGGTAAGAGAGGCTATGTCTTATGCTCCCTAGTGAGTTATATTCTACATGCAAGTGTCCAGAGTTGGTTGGTTTTTGTTGTGGGTTTTTTTTTCCCTAATGTGCATGATAACATGCCTAGAATCTGAAAGACAAACATCTGTGAGAAGATTGAAGTAGTACATTTGGTTAACAAGACTTTCTAGACTACGCTAGTGTTTCATTTTTTTCTTGTTTTCTGAAGAAAACACAGATTATAAAGCTGTGTCTCCTGGCCTCCTGCACAGGTCTGTCATTATATCCATTTCTCTCCCTCCTTTTTTAGTCCTTTCACAAATTTCACACAGATCTGTGACAAGTTTTGTAGTCTAAAGGATACTCGTTTTCCACAAGTTCTGTGAAGAAGTTTCCCTCTGATTAAAGCTCCCATTATGCAGAAAGGAGAGCATAAGCTAAATTTCTATTAGCAGTAATTCACATAGCTGTTCCTGGTGAGGGTACACGCATTCAGAGGAGATGAAGCTTCACTGATCCTGTGCTCTGAGATACTGCTTGTTGGGCGGCAGGTTGTTTCTTTCTGGTTGTTTCGTTTTGTTTTGATTTTTAAACTTCAGAATGGTGGTTTGACCCCTATTCTAAATGTTACGAATTTTAAATTTTGGGTAGCTTGTTGTTATGTTAAGCCTGTTTTATTCGTCCCTCTATATTTTCGGTCATGAATCCAAATACCATTTTAATATGGTAATGCAATTGAATATTTTAAAAATGGATAAAATGGTTTATTCCAAATAAACCACAGTATTAGGAAATACAGAAAGGAATGTTCTCTGCTTCTAGCCTAATTTTTATGCCTACCATAATGTAATCACTTTTGTTTTACAAGCAAATAGAGTGGTGGCAAGCTTGCAACTCCTTACTGAATGATTAGATTGGAAAATAACTAATTGTATTGTGAGACAAAGATATTTCTGTTATTATCATGAAAAGGTAAAATGTAGCAAATGTTAATAGCACAAGTACCATACTGCTGATTTGATAGCAAGATGTAATGCAGTTTTTCGGAAATGCAAGTGTAAAAATAACGTCTTTTAATTCCTGTTGACATTGTGATGTCTCCTTTTAGTAATAATCATTATGATCTCGGGCCAGTCCTGTTCAGTTCTTCATTAGATCACATTTTTGATTGATAGTTTTTGTCTCTTAAAAAAAACTGAGAGAGGTGTTACTCCAGTAGTAGTTGTTTATTTCCAGGCTGTTGTTGTCCTATCACAGAAATAAAATTGGAGTATAAAGTCTCATTATTTGAATTATTAAAAAAATTATTAATGACTCCTCAAAACACTTAGTGGAAAAAGACTTTAACTGGTGGATGGATTAGTTTTGTAAATAGCTGTTGGTAGTGTAAGTTAGGAAATTTGGTTGAGCATGGTTTTTAATTGATCTGAACTGCTTATCTACTTCGCTGTGCTGGATGTAGCTGAGCTAGTACTTCACAGGTTTGTGTTTACTTTTGCCCCCCTCCCTTTTTAGGGTAAATTTTTTTTCTTTTCTGAAATATTTGACAGATTGTGGCTGTTGTGTCATGTACTGTCAAAGAGTTTTCAACTTCAACGAATACATGCTTTCTTTGTTTCCTCTATTCCAAGTAGTAGTTACTTTCCACCTCTCTTCAGGTATCTAGCATTAGCTTTCCCTTGCTGTCTCTTAATCTGCCTATTCTAGGCTTTGTGGAAAAAATGGTACAAATCTTATGTTTACAACCTGGGCACATTTTGCGCTACTTGTTGCAATAATATACACTTAATTGCTTTTATTCTTGTTAGATCTAGCTTCTGAATACTAGCGGACCCTGTCATTTGTAGTCTTTAAATATTAGGACTTGACATGGTATGAATGATGTACGGTTGTAGACAGTAGTTGGTGATAGTATTTCTGTTTTACTCTTTGAATATTACTGGCTTCAGGAAAGGAATTGTGAGGCAGTTTTCTGACTTGCAGTCTCCTTGGTATGGGAGGAATGTACGTAAATGGTGGTAGTCAGCTTAGCCCTGAACGTGTTGCCAGGATATGCTTCATAGCACTTCTCCTTGGACTTAAAGAGTCAGGCACCTTTGACTGAAATGTGTTCATTATCCATATAATAAGCTAAAAAATATTTATTTCATTACCTACTAATTTAGGTTTGAATGAAATTTTGGGGGAAAATATTTTAATTCTGCCATACAACTTATTTAAATATTGCTATATTGTTGATATTTGCTTGAGAATCTGGAAACGAAACTGCTTAGATCATTTTAATTGAATAGACTAGAAAATGCAAGTGTGAAAAGATAATTGGATGAAATAATTTGTTCATTTGAACATAATTTATTTTACCTGTCAGTGTCTCTCTTTAAATGCTCCAGCTGGTGGAAATAAATTATTACATCTCATTCTCATTTTCAGTCTTTGAAGTATAAACACTACTTGTGAAGAAGGGCAGATCAAAACCAATATGATGGGACTTGGGCTTTGCATTGACTACTTTTTTGTGCTTCATTTGAAGGTCATTCTGTGAGACTGCTGGGTCAGAAAAAGGATAATGGAAAACGTTTGGGGGGAGCACGACTGGATTTGCCAAAGATTAGGAAGAATCCACTGATAGAAATCATTTCCATCAATACAGGGTAAGAATCTTCCAGGCTTACAAAATGTTCATCACTGCTGAGGAATTCAATTTCTCGCTTTCTGCAGGCCTGGTGTATTATTCCTAAGTTACGTAGAAGGAGGCAGGATGACCACTTGTAAGTAGTCAAAGATTTTAAATGGCATTCTTTCTGGAAAATAAAGCCCTGTTTATTTGAGTACAAGATTTCTGCTGCTCCAGGGCTGTATACAGTCATGCAGTCCTCTTCGTATGTGCATCTAACTCTCTCTCAAAAGAAAAAGTCTTTAGAAAGTTGGAGAACAGCAAAAGCATTGAGAATTTTTTTTTTCTTTCCCTGTGCTCTTTTGACTTCTAAGAAGGCAGTTCTAGAATATCATTAATAACTCATTAAGATCTGTAAGTGTTGCCAAGATCTGTAAACACCTGATTGTCAGCCCAGATGTATTAATGGCTAAATTAGATACCGGTATTTGCTTCTTGCCCGTCTGTTTGTAAAAATTTATCATGCTTATATTTCAGCCTTTCCTTTGTTTGAATAAGCTACTCTTTGACTATCAAGCACTCTAGGGTATCTGGTTGGATCTGCCCATTTTTCCATAAGACTACACACATTTTTCTGTTCAGACTTTCTACTTTGAAGAATTCTATTTTAATCTTTCTTCCCTTGATTCTTTCCTTTTCTCAACTCGACTTTGTCATATCCCATTGGGTCAGTTCCCTAAGGAAAAACAAACAATGCCCTCCCCGTGCCACCCGCCCCCGCCCAAGTCCTCTTGATTTTCCCATCTTCTCCAACTTACATGGTAATTTCCCGGGTGGTAAAATATAAAATGCATTGCTCTAGGCATCCTAAGTAGGTGTGAACTTACTGTCTGGAGGGGAAAAAAAATGTGGTAGATCTTAGCTCTCTTTGCGTTTAGCTTAGCACTTTCATAAACTTTTCATAAAAGAGTTTTGCTACTGTCTACTTCCTCTTACTTTCTTGTCCTTAAGTAATCTTGCCTTCATTATTTGCTGTAATACCTAGTGCGCTATTTAGGTCAGGATACCAGGTCAAGGCTTAGTGGGGTGACCTTTTCTTCCTCTCATTTATGGTAAACATATGGGTGACGTATTGTCATGTTGCTGAATTATAATACCTTTTTAAACTGCCGTTTCATGCATTGATTGTTCTTGAAGTCTGGATATAAGCTCTTCTGGTGCAGTTACTTTAAGTGATCTAAATTTTTTCCCTTACTGTCTTTTCTGTTGACATCTTTTTTGTGCCTATGTGATCAAAATAATTTTCATGATTAAAAATAAGCAAAGCATTCTTTTACATTTGGTTTTATCTCAGTTTCAGATGGTATAAATTTTTCTTTTCCATTAATATATATCACAATCTAATGTTACAATCTTTCTAGTTGTAAATGTTGTCAAGGATGTAAACTAATTGAGCCGTGGTCTTGTTTACATGTCTTTTGATTTGTAATAGTGCATTTAAGATGGTAAAATGTATTGCTGTTTCTAATACCTAGTTTTAATATTAGTACTATTGCCAGCCTAATTATATACACTTGGCATTAGGTGGCTGATGGCAGTAACAACACTTTGAAAATGTTTTTAATATATTTTGAACATATGTATTTCCATACTGGGTTTTTAAAAAAAATAATTTCCCAAGTTCATCAAGCTGCAGACAATCTAAACATCTCCCTAAGATGTTACCTATGGAAAACCTTTTATTTAGAACCTGATAGTTTACAAACACTAATTACTTTGCTTAGTAGTTACTGCTGTTTTCAGGCCTATAGGCTATGTATTTTATACCGTAGGATAATCTAAAAAATACTGGAAACCACAAAAATGTATTTATTTCATGGATAATAGTCAAATATGACTTGGTAAGACCAGAGCACTCTGAAAACCTCAAACAAACAAGTCAGTTGTGTAAGACATCTGAATTAGCTAATACCCTCTTCTATGTTACATCACATGCCCAAGGAATCCTGTCTCTCCTGAAATGCAGGTGATTGTGTTTTCCTGTCCTTCTCTTCCCCTTCCCCCTCTGCAGCCTCTCCACCTGTGTATTGCAGGTGACTTTTTTTGGATACTCTTCTGGGTTTGAAAATTAAAGCATAGCTTTAGAAAGGCAGCAGCACTCAGCAGTTTCTTAAAATATAACAGTGAAGAACAAGACACAGTGTGTTATTGACTGTGTTCATTTTATCAGCTTTGCCTTAGTAGTCTGACTATGGCAATTTTTAGTACCAACACCAGATTTGATGTGAGCTGTTTTCTCTGTGTAAATACTGGAGAAAACTTTGAAGATCAGTGTTTTGCTGCACCCCTCTTTGAGAGATGAATTTGGATCAGACTAGGAGGTCTTAAAATAGTAAGAAATACTTAGTTAAAAATAGTGATTTCCTATTTGGAAATACATTTGTCTGATGCTGTGTAGTGATAGTGTCCAGAAGCAACACTGTGAGGGAGGACAAGAAGAGACCCAAGGCTGCTGCCAGCCCAGACAGTGCCCGTACCAATGGGACACCCTGTGCCATGGGGCCTGAGCACTGTGCTCAAAACTGGGGGCTCGCGTTAGGACCCATCAGCAGTCCCAGACATGGCAAATGACCAGCCACGGCCTGGATCTGTCCATGGGCTGCAGCTAGGATCAAAAGGAAATGAGCTGGAGGCAGTACTGGGGAGAAGGCTACATGTAACGCTGGTGTGAGGTCCATCCTGGAAATTAGCACAGGGCTGGAGGCAGGTGTGGTATTCAAGCTCGAGGTAGGACTTGGAAACATAGGCCTGAGCTTAACTGGGGCTCCTGGCTCAGAAGGTGCCAGTGGAGACAGTAGCTGAGGCTGGTCAGGTCAGTTAGGGCCTGATGGTGTCCACAGGGCTGTGACGAGTGGTGTTGTATTACACATGGAGTCTTAATGAACTCTTGGCCTCTTCTGTAATTCTGTGGAGGAGGAAGAAGCATGTTTGGAGCATGTGTTTACTTCAGCCCCAAAGTGCTGGGGTTTTTGATGGCTCATGCTAACTCCTTTCCCTGCCCGGTAGTACAAATACCTTTACGTAGGTGGACACCTGCCAGCTGGAACTATTCTTCTGAGAATTCAGTAGGACCAGTTTATTCTTAGGAGTCTTCAAACATGCTAATTGTTAAGATATCTGTCTTCGTTGTACAACTGTGTCTGAGAATGCGGGTGCAATTGAAATGTAACACTGTAGAATAAGATTTGTTTCTCAACTCAAGACAGTGTCAGATTCTCTTCAGTAATTTTGACCTGGGGCGTCTCGTTACTGATTCCTTCTCTCATACATGGAGGAAAAAAATTTCCTGTCCTGGAGGGTTCTGTCCTTGTATAACTGTGAACTTTTTCCTTACTTCCCATGCACACACAGGGCTGCGTATGCACATATCCCTCTGTGTTTGTTTTCCCCAGACTGCTGCTGTGCATGAGCTGCCTCAGCTGTTACTTTGCATGAATCAAGTCTGTCCTATCGAGGGACAAACAAACTGTGTCTCCACCACAGTATGCAGTCTGTAATAATAACAATTTAAACCAAAACGAAACCCCATTAGGTATGGAATCTCTGTGAAGATAAGGACTGCTTCTGTCCATTGTGAGCCAGCTCAGAATCTTTATACAGTGGCACGTGTCCCTAAAAAGATGTTGCTGTGCCCTTAGACGGACCTGGATCTTGTTCAATGTTTGGGTTTTTTTCGGAAGTAATGGGTGGTTTTTTTTCTACTGTTAATTTTGGTTTGCTGTTTTTTCATTTAGAAATCCAAGCTATCTTTATCTGTTTAATTTACCATGGCATTTAGTGGTTTCTGTCAACAGACTGTGACTCCAGAGGAAACCTTCCATCCCAGAAGCAACATATTTCAGAGTTTCCAAGTATGTTCGCAGAGACCAGAGTAGGGGAACAAGACAGTTACCACACTTCTCTGACACACAGAGATACATTAGCAAATCTTAATTTTTCCATGTGCCAAATACATAAGGAATCCTTACTGTCCCAGTATCCCATACACATTGTAGATTGAACTCTAATTTACCAGTAAGGAATAAATGACTCGTTTTTCTTTATTGTTTGCTTTCTCTGTTATCACTTAGAAAACATTTTTTCAATATTTTTCAAATAAAATAGTCAATTTTTTCTATAGAATAAGCAGTTCATAAAAAACAGCAATTCCAGTAGAGCTTCAATAGTTGTCTTAGTGTCTAGTAAGTTCTGCGGTGATATTAGTGGATCTGAACCTAGAAACAGTGATTTGCTCCTGTCCTTCAAAATAATTTTCTGCTTTGAATTTAAGGGAATTTGGTTCAATCTTTTTCACTTTTATTTTTGTCCTAGGCATGTATTGTATAGGTCATCTTACTGGAACAAACAAGGTAATAGTAGTAGAATAGAATGTTAAATGCTCTTTGGAGAAAAGGCATAAAGTTGTTCACCAATCTCCTATTGTGATTATTCCATCTGTTTGAAGCAAGAGAAATGTTTTCAAATCCATTTTGCATTACAGCTTCATTTTAGTCTAGAGAAAAATCTTTTCTCCTCATGGTCTGATTTTCATTAGTGCCAGTCTCATAACCTACATAGCCACTTAGACAGCTCTCTTGAATGGGATCAGGACTTGGTCTTCCACCTTTTAATTAATTCTCTATCCTGAGCTCTCTACTTTGTAGCTTGGACTATTATTGATGTATCTGTCTTGTTGGCATGACCTGAGCTCATATGTCTTTCAAATATGATTTTGTTTGTTGCCTTGGGAAACATGAGGGAAGTGTAGTATGAGCTGAATATGAGCCCACATTAGAATTTACTGTTCTGTGGGTTTGCACATAGGTTCTCTGAAGTGCTTTCTATACTCTTTCTGAAGTTTCTGCCTCTTTCTTTCCTTCTGGAGCAGGCAAGTCATTGTAATGCTGATGTGGCTGGCTAGAGAAGAAATCTAAGCACATGTTACACAGGAGGTTCAAAGCCAAAGGAACATAGCAGTGTGCATGCATGCATTAGACTGTCTTGAGAGGTAAAATTTGGTGCAACTTGTGTTAAATTTGTGGTATGAACATACCCAAACGGCCAAGTCACTGTCCAAGTTTTCCTGTTGTTCTCCCTCATCTGAAGACACTACATGGATCCCATATAGTCTCATTCTCCTGTTACTTTTCTAGATTCCCTTATTAAGATACTGAGAGGACAGGGACATGTTTAAGATTCAGCCTGGCAAACTGAGCATCTGGCTTTGGGTGTAGTTCTGAAGGAGTTAGAATCACAGTTGTACCAAGAGGACTGTGTAATTCAGTGGAAGCACTGGCCGCTTCTCAATCTACACGTCTGTGTATGTTTTCTTTTGGGAGGAGGGCATTTAAAGGCAGTATTAAAATGAAAAGTAAATTAGAATTACCCGTCCAACCAAGCACCATAATTTGTTCCTGTAGTGCTACAGCATCTTTCAGAAGATCAGCATGTTACTTTATCTCAGGAGGATTTTCATATCTGCTTTTGAGTGTTAAATACTAATTAAGGGATAGCACTTAGTACTCTCGATGTTGAAGAAATGCAGACTTTATTCTCACAGGACAGTCCTTGCTAGCAAACTGTGTTGGGAGTGAACATACATAGTAATGCTCAGCACTCTCTTTAGAAGTCCTTGATGCTTCTTGCTAATTTTGTTGGATTTTTTTAGGCAATGCTTTGAAGTTCTGTTAGTGATGGTCATTGAGAATGTTTCTAAGCTGCTGATAGATCCAAATCTAGCAAAAGACTTTTTTTTTAAAGAAGTAATTCTAAGTGTAGTACTGAGTTTGTTTTATGAATCAAGTAACCAAAATTTCATCATAATAAAATGAGTTATAGAGTTACTATTGTCAATCCTGATGTTCCCAGGCAGAAATATTTCTCTGGTTCTGAATTGTGACAGGTTAAAATTCTATTCTTTCATCATTTTCAGTTTGCGATGAATTAGAGTGTATGAGGATTGAATTTGCTTCAAGAGTTGCAATTTAATTTTATATGAGGTTACATAATATTCTTTATATATGTTGCATTTCAGCATTTGTTCAGAATCGAGTATATAAAATACCCTGGAGTTGTATGTCCATGAAAGTGTAGGTAATTCTGTTTGGGNGGGTTGGTGGGTGTTTTTTTTGGGGGGGTGGGGGAGGGGTGTGTTGTTTTTTAATTGTGCCAAAAAAAGACGACAAACTTAAATGCTTTCAACTCTATTTTTAGAAAAAATGTGGACATCTGAAATACTTGATTTAGTTAACTTCTGTCACATTCTAAAACTTCTCAGCACTGGATGGTTTTCTCCTTACTTTTGGGGCTTAATGGCAAGGTACCTGTGAGGTACAAAAATATGTAAAATAATTCTGGTAAGAGGTCTGGAAAGTCTTTGGTGGTATGCGTGGATTCATTTTGCTATAGGTAGCCTTCATATTTCAGGCTGCTTTCAGTATTAAAAGCAGACCATATTCCGTCTCTCTGATTGCTGCAGTTGGTTGAGCTGTCTCATGAACAGGAAGTATCAGTGGCTTTCCTGTACGGCAGTACGTAAGCGGACAGTTGTATCATCTCAGAAATGAGGGATTTATGAACAGAAAGACCGGGAAGAGAAGCGCATGGCTCTATTTGCCTCCTCTGATGGAGGGATAATTATCATGTTGGAATCATTTGTTGCCAGTACACTGGCAGATGTGTAGAGTCCAGTTAGAACAGTATTTATTCCTTTGTTAGCATAAGATTCTCCAGTGAAAGATGCTGAGGTCCCTGGGCACACTTGAGGATGCTACAGTTTTTATCAGTGAAACGTGCATCTAGTTATTTATCTGACAGTACTACAGTGAGTTGAGCGTTAACCTGGCTCAGGTGCAGAAGCAGTGGCCCAGGGGCACATGACATTGGATTAAACCGTCTTGAGCACAGTCAGGAGACTGGTTTGGTGAAGTTTAGGGTCTGGGTTTTGTTTTTTGTTTTTTTTTTAGTTTTGTGGGGTTTGTTTTGTTCATGTTTTGCAAAAATCACTGGCTGAATACTTACAAGGATGAATATCATGTCTTCAATTTACTTGATTTAGTTTGTTCATTAGCAAAATACAGATTTTCTATATTTTAATGTTTAACTTTTCAAGATAGTCAGGTAAGTGATGCTGCATTTGAAGATTCTGATTTTAGAATACAAGATCAATATGTGTTTTGATTTACGTTTGATATTGTGCTTGGAAGTTCAAAATAGTATTTCTTCTGATTATAATACTATAGTAATTAAATAATTACATATTATATTACCGCATATTGTATTTACTTTTACTTGAACTTGAATTCAAGATAAATGCTTAGAGTGATCTCCCCAGGCAATATGAAGTGATACAATTACTTTGGCCCGACCTTAGCTTATAATATTTAAATGGACACTTGTCGTAACTGTTTAGTTCAAACATCTATGACATGCCAGATCCTGTCATGTCTGTTACCCTCAGAAAACAGAGAAGGTAGAAAGCCTAGAAAGATAGTGCATGTGCTTTTGAAAGCAAACCTCTGCATTAGGCCTTTTTGTTTATATTTTAATCTATATTTGCATGTATGTATGTTTGGATTCTAGCCCCATGCTGTGCACTAAGCATGTATTTCAGCCATGCATGTACCAGATATCCATCTGTTCTGCTTTGGCATATTTCACTAAATAATTTACACAATGAAAATTATAGATGGCACATAGATATATGTATCTATCTGCAATGTGCATCTATGTATATCTGTATGGAATGTGTATCTATATTAAATTTTAATCATAAAATTTGAAAAGCTAGTATTCCAAAGCTTGCAGAAACCACACTGCTGTAACAGAGGGAAAAGGAAAGAACAGTTGTTTACAGCAGAACGTTTTAACAGTCTACTTTTTTGCCTGAGGTCTCTTTCCACTGCAGCTTACTGTAACTCACATCCAAGGTCATTATTTCCTAATTAGATATTTAAATAGAATATCATTGACAGTCTCTGAAAGATTGCTTTTTTCAGTTATTACTAATTTCTTGCAATTCATATTTGAAGAATGGAATATAGCATTACGTGTAATGGTCTGCTACAAATTCTCTAGGTGCTACATGGTAATGATTTCACTGAAAATCTGCTTCCTCATGCAGCGTAAGCGAAAAGTATTGCATTTTACCAGTTAACTTTCTTGAGCAGCTGATGTAGAAAGGTAATTTAAGAAAGTAGAAAAGAAAGTAGTTGAATTGGGGCCAGGAAAGAACTGCTTCCTCCCTCCTGACTAGCTTGATTTCTGTATTCCCCCAAACATCAAAAGTTGCTACACCTGGTTCTGTAAGGCAGACTTGTACTTCCTTCAGTGCTGAAAGAACCCATCCTCTAGTGTCCATTAGTGGGAACTGCTCATTGAAATGAACGGCTGAGGGCAGGAGGAGTTACTCTTTTGGTTATGTTGGTTGAGATGGCTGTAGTCCTCTTCGTTTCTCAGTAGTGTTAGGCTTGGTCAACTTTAGACTGTCTGGAGTTTAGTAGAATAAATACCCTTCTGCTAGTGGGAAGGTTGAAGCTGTTGATGTCTTCAATTTCTCTTACTATTGCACACAGTAGTTCTGCCATTTGTGCTGGTCTCGATTATACAAGATTGCTATGGGTAGTAAATATGATACAGAATCTTTGCAGATTCTTCTGGAGTAGATATCTACTACTGTGCTAACCTGAATGGAGGATGACCTTGAATTCAAGATCCCTCACAAAAAGAAAGATGTTTATGCACAAAAAGTTTATTACATAACTGTATTCAGTATACAGATAGGGTATAAACTTTTCACTAAGTATTTGCCTGAACGAAACTAATTTTTTCTCTCATGCGTTATGAGTGTTGTCTTTTGACATTGCACACATCTTCATGATTTCTGCCACTATTACTCTCTTTATGATACTACTTTCTTACAGAATCTTCACTGCTTAAACTCCTTTCTTTGAACTTCAGTTCTATCCATGGGATTTTAAGTATAGAACTTATGAAACCTTTAGCTGTAACATCTGAATTTCTCTGATATCATGTTGTCTTAATTGAGTGACAAAATAATCCTGAACTGGGCTTCTTTACTTTTGCTATAGGGCTTAGAGTATGATCCCCTGCCAAGAGTAATTTTGAGAGAAAAAAATTTAAAATGTTCAAAGAGTCTTTAAACTACTTTTTCACTAGTACATCAAATACCTGCCATTGTGGCATCGTTTGTGGTATGACTTGAAGACTAGTATTCATTTCTCAGATTGGTTTTTTTCATTGCTGTTGTTAAATGCTGTTTGAATGGACGTAGGACAAGCTTGGTTTTCATAAACAGCATACATTGTGTCCATGTTCAGAAGACATGTTCAGCCAATCCTTCATTACATTTACTGATGTATATGACACCTAGGAATTACTCCAGTTAACAGTTGTTTCTTTGGGATTATTCTACTGTACAAAATAACATACTGTAGTAATTCCATACTATCTGTTACTACTGCTAACTGTACCGTTCTTATTTTATGCCTGTTTCTTCAATGGTGCAGTTTGCTGACGCGTCGAAGTAAATTGACGTCTAACTTGCATCATTTGCTTGGCTCTTTACGTAGTCCAGTCGTATGCTGTTCACATGCAGTGAAGTTTTTCAGTGGAATCAGAAGGTACATGTTGGTAAAGTTCTGTGTTATCAGCAAAAATCATTGCCACGTTGTACACACTAGGCATTACTGGCCTTGAATTCTTGCTGTACAGTATTTTGTGTTCATGCTGTTTCTTGAGCTCTGAGTTTTTGAGAAATGAAAAATGCTGTTAAAGTATAAATAAATTCTACAACTATTTTTTTCTGGTTCATCAAAGCTTCCTCTTTGGAGTCTGCTGAATGACTTCTGCATTGAGTTAGAAGAGAACAGTTTGTTTTAATTGTTTCCATTTTTTGCACATTTGCCTCCCTTCTGTTATTTCCTCCCAGCCTCACAAGTTTTAACTTTTTCTGCATATAGTGCCGTCATGAATTTAAAATTTGCATCAAATCTTTTCCCGGTACATTTTGATACATTTCCTTTTGCTCTTGTACATCCCATGTTCAGAATATTTGCTATTTCACAGTTCACTTTTATGAGTCTTCCTGAATCTTTGAAGTTGCCAGAAGTCATCATGCAATTCTCTAAGCTCCAGTACACCACACAAGTTGCAAGTCAGTGGGAAAAACAGCAGTCATCACATGCTCCAACTGCGTCATCTTATTAAAACTTTGGGCAGCTTCAGGCATATTTTTGCTCCGTCGTCACTAGGTGGCTTCCCACACTGCATGGTTCTGTTATTCTGTTAACCCAAGAGGAAGATGACCAGAATTTAACAATTTCCCCAATTTTTAAGTTAAACTACATGGACAAAAGGTTGGGGGAGGGGAGGAAGAAGCTTGATTTTGTTTTGTGTAACTATGATACATAATTTCCTACAGTGTGAGATTATTCCTTTCAGTGCTACCTTCCTGATTATTTTGAAGATTGACTTGAAAAATGGGGCAGCTTTAACATACTGGAACCTGATTACAGGTTAGCAGACAGTATTGTAAAGCGACTTCCTGCCGGCCTTTTGGCAGACGCTTACATACAGAAGTGGTTTTGAGTCACACAACAAGGTACATGTTCTAGTCTGCTTGAATGAGAAGAGATCGTTTTGAAGTTGTTTGCAATTTCATGTATCCGTAATTCTGACATCAATATGCTTTCTGAGGTTGGAGATAAATTCCTCCTTGTTGAGAAGAGCTTTCATTTGCGTCCCTTCTCTTAACGCCCACATACATATTTCCTAAGGGAAATCTGGACAGAATCCTGAGAAACATTTTATTAATTTCTGAGATTACAGTAAATACTGAGAAGTAACCTCATATGTCATACTTATAATTGATGTTGTGTTGCCTTTAGTCCCAGCTTTTCACATAAAACCCCCCAAAACTAGAAAAAACAAGCATTAGAGAAGCCATTGTTTTGAAAAAATACTGTCTTACTGAATCTTAGTATGAGAAATGTCTGTGCTTTGACATACTCATAATTGGAGGGAAGGGTGGGGGAGTTTGATGGCTGTGCTTTTACATACTCATAATTTGGGTGGTTTTAATGACCTATTTTAAATTGTTAAACTTAAGTGTTTAAAGTTAATTGTCCATGTCTTTACTGGTCATCAGCAGAATCAGATAACTTCTAGTTGCCTGGTAAGGTAGCCTCTTTCGCTAGTGTTGGTATGAGTTCCTAAATGTGAATAAAAATGAAAACACTTATCAAAGGGTCTGATTGAGGCATCGCTTGTGCCCTTCTACGTCAAGGTGGAAATTTTTTTTGAGACCTGACAGGGAAATATGTTAAGGGATGTGTAAAAAGAAGAATCAGAATTGGGAAACAGCTTATGCTTTAATTTGTTCTCAGACCTGACCTAGAGATAATTTGAATGGAAAATGTTTTTCCCTGAATCAGATGGATGGGCTCAAAAAATTGGTATTTTGTCATTATCTATTAAAGTACCTGAAGGCTTGTTTTTATGGTCTTCTCATTGACTTGTGTGAATTCATAAGATTTGAAAAATAGAGAGGAATAGGGCATTTTAGCTGTGATCATCAGTATGTGACATAGGAGCAAAATCACTGAAGTAAAGGTACTTTTAAAAGAACCCAAATAAATAACTGAAGAGTTGAAGGTGCTGAGTAGATCCCAAAAAATGCTGAGGTGTTTGTGCACCCCTATCCTGCAGAGCACCATGCGGTACTACTTCACTAAATGCGGAGAGGAAAAAAATAAAAGTAATGATGAACAAAAGGTAATTCCTGCCTCCATCAACTGGATACCAATTGTGTGATGGCATGGAGAACCATGTCTGTTTTGGGTTTCTATGTAGAAGATGGTTTGTTTTCTAGTAGAACAACACAGATACAGAAGTGAAGATTTGAGAATTGCCTGGAGACAGTTCCGCCCTGACTGATTCATAATTGTATTTGGAATTAAGTGAACTAGGTTAATTCACTGAGTAGAGAAGATCTTCTATATGTTCCCTCTCTCTTTACAGAGATCATCCATTAGTTCCCTTATTCAGGTTGTCATCCTTGTTTTTCTGAAGTCCAGACTCAACTGAGAGAAAGAAAAAATAAGTGGTAAAATAAGATCTTAGATCCATATTTAGGCTATAACAAAAAAAATAGTTGTATAATTATTTTTTTTCAGAATGCTAGTACCTGTTATGTTCTGTTGAGGAGTATGGAGTGAGACTTCTACAAATGTTACTTTTTTCTGCTCTGCTGCACTGTAATCGTGTAAGATATGTAGAAGGCTTCAGTCAAATGAGCACCGAGTGCTGTATCTAGAGAATTAAGATCAGGCATTTCTCTGCATCCCTATGAAGCATGTTGATAGTCTATAAAAATTCTGAAAGTATAAGCTGCTATCAGTATCTCAGGTGCTGTTCCTGAAATGTTTAAGTCTGGTGGAGCTCCTGGCTCATGGTTACACAAGACATCTTAAACATGAAAGGTCTGTATGGATTGAGTCTAAATATGACAGTTAGAGTCAACAGTGTAGTTTTATCTCATGTATATCATCATGTCAAAGGGGCAGGTCCTCAGACCTCTGTTTAATCGGTTCTTTTTCCTTTGGCTTTATTTCCATCTTCATGGACTCATCTTGCTGTCCTGTATAGCAAGAATATGAATCGAGATGAACTACCCATTGCAGCATGTGCTTATGTGATGAAAAGTGGAACTCTGCGTGTGATTCCTGTTAATTTCCTTTCTCGCAGACAGAACTGCAAGTCAGAAAGCTGGTGCTTTCCTGCTTGTGTATCACTGCCAAGGAGTCGAGAAACCAGGCTGTCCTGTTGGTGGGATTGTGTCAGTGTTACTTGAAACAGGATTTAACCTTAGAAATGGAGTTTAGTGGTCTGACTTTTTTGAGGCAGAGAGACGTTTTCTCTACCATTTTTGCATTTGCTTTTGATTTCAGGAAGAAGAACGGTTACTCCTGGAGGGGTGGCAGCAAAAAATGAAAATTCAATTAATTCATTTTTAACCTCTTTTGGTCATGGTTAGTTACAGTGATTTATTACTCTCTTCAGAATTAGTGTTGGTTGCCCCTTTTTTTGGAGGTTTTCAGTCCATGCATCAGGAATGGATGGGGGCTTTCTTTACTGCATGTCTTGAATACACTGAATGAAGTGGAGAAGCCTAAAAGAATGCTTTGTGCTACTAGGAATGTGGTTAACAGCCTTGCCCCTGAAAGCACCCGCTGTCACGATCAGATGTGCTTAGGTAAAGCACAAAACTTACTGTGAGATGAGCCTAAATGATGAAACACTGTTGCATACGTCTCATTACCTTCTGTTTAAAAAGTGCAAACCACATTTTTAAGGCTTGTTTTCACAAATATAAGTACACGGTAAACATGAGCCAGCAATGAGGCCTTGCGCCAAAGGTGGCCAGCAGCCTCCTGGGCTGCACACAGCTGAGTGTCTCCAGCTGGTGGAGGGATGTGATCCTTTCCCTCTGCTCAGCCCTGGGGAGAAACCTGGAGTGCTTTGTCCAGGTCTGGGCCCCCCAGGACAAGAGAGGCATAGAAACACTGGAGCGGGTCCAGTGAAGGGCCATGAAGGTGATTAATGGCTTGGAGCATCTGATGTACGAAGAGAGTCTGAGAGCTGGGGCTTCAGCCTAGAGAAAGAGCAGGCCCACGGGGGTCTTCTCAATGTGTAGAAACCTGATGTGGGGGGCCACTAAAGAGAATGGAGACACTCTTCTTTGTAGTGCCCAGGGACAGAACACGAGGCAGTGGGCACAAACAGAAATGCAAGAAATTTTATTTAAATGTAAGAAAAAACTTTTTTATGGTAGAGTTGATTGTATACTGGAAGAGGTTGCCCAGAGATGGTGTGGAGTCTCCATCCTTGGTGATACCCAAAAGCTGTCTGGGCATGGTACTGAGCAGCCTGCTTTAGTTGCCCCTGCTTTGTGTAGTCCAAGCCCCCACTACTCAATCTCCAGAGGTCCCATCCCACCTCAGCCACTCTGTGATGTCATGGGATTTAAATAAATATAAACAGCAACAGAAAAACCCACGAAGATTTGGAGACCAATGCAATGGATGTTAATGCAGTTGCTTAATACTGGTGGAGACCTTCGCTTCAGAGGTAAGTGTTGTGGTGTGACACTTTAAAAATTAATACCCTGAACTAAGGGTTCCTCATCCCATGCAGAATGCATCCCCATTTCCTGACTTAAAAGCATTTCCTGTGCAATCATGTAGTCTTGTTCAGCATCAAGAAAGAGGAACTCTATTTCCAAATTCTTTGCCTGCTAGTCAAAGCGAAATATTCCCACTGGCAATATACACCTCAAACTTCTGTCTCTGTAACTTAACATGTTGAATTTCATCAGTTGGATTTACAAGACGGCCTCAATGTTTTGTGGGTTTTTTTGTTTGTTTTAGGGTGGGGGTGGTATTTATTTTTCTGAATTCCTCCTGCAAAAAATACAGGTTTTATTTTTTCCTAAAGTAACCATGTAGAATTTTGTTTTTAGAGTTTATTTTGAAGACAAAAGTGGAGTTTTAACTTTTTTTTTAAAGGAATTTTGTTGATATATATGTAGACTTTGTGAAAAGGAGCTATTAAGCAAAGGTCAAGTACAAAATTGTCACCCGTCACATGCTTATCTAGCTTATTTTTAAACTAATACACAAGTGTCTAAGTATCACATGGTCTTTCTTGCATTGCAGACTGGTGCCAGACTTGGTGTCTTCTCTGTTTTTGAGAGACAAATGTCTAGTGGTTTTTGTTTTCAGTGAGTATGTTTGTGAGTCATGTATATCATATAATGTTGCTTTGCTTCTGAAGTTTAATCATTTTGCAGAAGGTAGACGGACTCTCCACATTTTAACTTGGTACTAGTCTGAAAACTGCAGCTGGGGAATGTTTACTGAAGGGTTTGTTTAGTCATTCACATTCCTCTGTTCCTGCAGTTTTAGATCATTTGTTAAAGAGCTTAAAGAACTCCCTTTCTTTAGGTAGCAGGGCTTTTCTCCTGCAACTTAGGGAGGTTCGATGTATTTTTTTTTTTTTTTCCCCTCTCCAAAACTATACATCAGTTACTTTTCTAAATAGCGGGTGTGGGTAAAATAGTATACTGACTTAATATAACTAGTCAAATAGGTATTGAAACTTAGTTATTTTTGTTTTAGGAATAATTAGTAAAGTAAAATGTAATAACTTTTGAGATTTTGTTTTTAATTTACCACTTAAATGAGCAGTAGTCTAAATGAGACTTTTAAGTCATAGAGGGAAAATGTTATTACAGGTTAAACTATTTCTGTATCAACATCTTTAGGAAAGTGCAGCTGTATAGTTTTGTGCTGTTTAATGAATTCGCTTGCAATTCTGTAATTCCCAATAATATAGTGATGTCCATTCATCACGTTAAAGTAACCTTTGAAATCTGACTAAGGGGTTAGTAGTGATATCTCCACTAGGCTTATCCATTTTGCTTGAACAGAAGGCAGAAGCTAATGCTGCGCTTACTGACTTGTGTCTGCAGCTTGTAGGGAAATAGTAGGATTGCGAGGGAGTCTTGGTGTGTCTGCAGCTGATCTTCAGAAGGGTTTCTTGGACGTGTTTAAATCCTAATCTAGTCATTTTTTATGGAAACCATGGCCGTGTACTCCAACCTTAGAAATATATGTATGTGAAAGCACCAAAGTAATATAGAACTTCTATTAAGTGCCTTTTCGTTCCTATCCTTGTTTGTGTAGGTTCCCTTGTATAAACATTCCCCTCATGCTCTAGGTGTACATCCCTTGCACCTGTGCTGAAAGCCAAGCTAGTGCAGACACTTTACACCAGCTAGGTTCTAAGATACGCATTCTTTTCAATTCAGACAGGTGCTGAACTTCTTGGTGAGACTACAATGGGAATTTTAATCATTAAACTTAAACTAGACCCTATTCCTCTATTACTGGTTCATTCTAGCAACTTAGGTAGTTTACAGCTGTTGCTGCTTTGAGTGGAAGTACAGTGATGAGGCGTAGTTTGTGGTGTTACAGTCAAATATAGGAGCAAAGCCATCTTCTCTTAATAAAATAGCAGTCAATGAAAAAGAACAAGAAGTTTGTGAGATGCTATACAAACATTTTGAAAAATGGAAGTAGGTGTGAAGTGATGGTACTTGCTGTGAGGTGTTTTTTTAGACGCTGTGTTTCTGATGGCAAAATGGACAGTGAAGGATTGTCTTGTATTGTGGCATCTTCATTCTTTCACAGTATCTCCTCTTAACATGATAGCTATGGATTACAGTCCATTTTTTTGTCCCTTGTTCTCTAAATACAGTGAATTTAAACACAACTTGTATCTAAACTGTCTTAAGTATCAAAACTGCTATCTGTTGAGGGTGCAGAATGGCTGGATAAGCATATGAGTATACAATTAGTGCAGGTAAAATAAGCACATTTTAAGTAGGACTTTTTCTTAGGACATGTAGCTGAAAGCGCTTTTTTGAACACACAATTGTTCGAATAAAGTTCAAAAAATGTTTGTGGTTTGAAAAATGCCCTCCCCTTGCCAAGTGAATTTCAAATTCTGTAAAAATAAGAATATTCTTGCTGCAAAATGGTGCATAGGCTGCAGTGTTCTCTGGTATCTTGTATGAAAACAGCGCTGAAACACAACCAGCCAAAGTAGACCTGTGTGTTTGCTGGGTTCCAGCATCTCAAAAAGGTGAGATCAGCTGTGGTGCAGCCTGTTTCAGTACTTGATCACTGTCATGGTAAAGCACTTTCTTCAGTCTAATTGCAGTTTCCTTTATTACAACCAGTGTTCGTTGCTTCTAATCCTATGACCATGAACCTCCAAGAGCAGCCTGTGTCTTCATTCTATGGTCCCATCAGCTGTTTGTAGACAGCAGTAAGATCCCCTCATCCTAACCATGAGTAAGCCAGTTCTCTCAGCCTCTCATGTGCCTGAGCCCCCCAGTCATCTTGGTGGCCCTCCTGTATACTTGTTTGTTATTTTATTCGATGTCTGCCTTGCTCTAGGGAGCTCAAAACTGGGTGCAGCACTACAGATACCATCTCACAAGTGCCAGATAGAGGGCACTAATAACTTACATCTGTTGGTTTCATTCTTGAGGGTACAGTCCAGTTGCGCAGTACAGTGCTTAGGACCGTCGTAACTATAAAGGGCACACTGCTGACTCATGTCCAGTTTGTTGCCCTCCTGGACCCCAAAGTCCTTATCTGCAAGGCTGCTTTTTAGCCAGTCAGTTTCATCCCCACCTGCACTTTTGCCCTAGATGTGGGGCTGCTTACTTGCTACTGCTGAACCTTGTGAGAGTCCTGTTAGCCCATTTCTCCAGGCTTTTGTTATCCCCCTGAAGAGCAACCCTGCCCTCCAGCATGTAAACTACTTCCCCCACCTCCAGCTTGGTGTTTGCTGCAGAGGTATTACATCCCTTCACTTATGTCATTAATAAAGAAATAATAGTGGCCCCAGCATCAGTCCCTGAGGAACACCAGTGCTAACCAGCCACCAGTTAGACTTGGCACTGCTGACCACAACCCAGCAGTCCAGCCAGTTTATAACGCACCTTATTGTCCACTTACTCAGTTTGTATCACAGTAATTTGGCTTTAAGGATTCTGTGGGAGACTGTGGTCAAGGCCTGCTAAAATCAAGGTATATGACATACCCAGCCTGCACCTTCCTACACGGTCAGTCGCCTCGCTGTAGAAGGCAAGGTCAGGTCATGTCTTTTGCTTCAAGCAACTCAGCCTCACAAAGAAAATATCGTTTTAACCCATGTTTATAAAAACAAACCAATATCTTGCAGTACAATGTTATCAACCTTATTTGTGAAAGAGCACAGGAGGTTCCATGTTAATATAAGAAAAAACTTTTTCACCGTGAGAGTGACAGAGCACTGGAACAGGCTGCCCAGAGAGGTTGTGGAGTCTCCTTCTCTGGAGACATTCAAAACCCGACTGGACACGTTCCTGTGTGATGTGCTCTAGGTGGCCCTGCCTTGGCAGGGGGATTGGACTAGGTGATCTTTCAAGGTCCCTTCCAACCTCTAACATTCTGTAATTCTGTGATTCTGTGAAAGCGTTTCTGCAGGGAAATTGTTGAGTGGTGCTTATGGAACGAAATTGTCATGTTCCTCGATGTGTTGGCTTGTTGGGTCTGTTCAACAGCCCATGTGCAGCCACTGCAAAACCCCCACCATCCAAAAGGTTGGGTATTGCTAAGAACTTTGTTAAAGCAGAAAAACTGTTTCAAGTCAGCCATTGCAAAGATGATACTGTAGCCAAATGTGGCTGTGGAAATATGAAGAAAAATTCCATTTAAGTGTTGACTAAGGCCTGTAAACAACTGAATTGCTGAACTACATCGTGTTTTGTCTGTCCATTCCTTTTTATTGTTAAGTCTTGCTTTTGATGACTAGAGCTGCCTCTTGTGCATTTTCCAGCCTGTCATGTCTAGAAGGCTGTTTAGATCCTGAATCCCCGAGAGGTTCTGTGGCCTGTTTTAATGCACTGATTTGTGCATTAAGTGCTTTAGTCATGGTCCTTCTGATTTTCTTTTAAATGACTGACTAAAACTATCTGAGTTGCGATAGAGGTGACAAAAAAAGGAAAAAAGAATTTTCATCAACTTAGAACCAGACAAGAACTAATTGTCTTTGCACTTTTTAAAAAAAAAAAAAGAAAAGAAAAGAAAGCTAGCAAGTTATGGTTTCTGTCAGAGCTGGCAGCAGTTGAATTGGAAAAGTTTGAGACTCACCACAGACTTGAGCGGTTAAAGAGGAAATCAAAGCATACAAACACTGGCCAGCTAGCTTGGAAGAAAGTCAGACCATTCCAGTCACTGGGACATGAGGACACCAGTGGAGAGTTACAAGCATAACAGTCACTGAATGCAAGACAACAGGAAAAAGTGAAGAAAATGGCAGAAAGAAAAAAAAAAAAAAGTAAACCAGAAGAGCTGAGGAATCATTAGAAGGGGAGAATTTTAGAGAAGTAAAGCAGATGGAGAAGTTGAGGATCATTAGTTCAGTAATGAAGGGCTACTGTTTCCTGGTTTTCTGTGCTGTCACTTTGCTTTTAAATTCTGCAAAATATATTTAAATAATGTAAATAATTTATGACTTAGTTTACCTAATTATTCAAATTAGTTTCTCTCATTATTCCACAGTAAGTACCTTTACTTGCATTTTCTTTTAAAGGTACATGAACAGTAAGGAAGATATGTCCATGAAGATAATCTGACTGACTTGGCTTTGTAACTGTGTAAAGGGGAGTAATTTGCTTTTGAAAATCCCCTTGGAGACTCTTGAAGGCAAACAGAAGACCCTTGGTTTAAATTTCTATTTTTAAAATAAATCAGTCATTGGATTCTTACAATAACTCTGTAAATCAGTCCATTAAATTGCTTGGAAAATCTCAGAGAGATTTAGGATTGGGCAATTATGTTGAAATGTGTGGTCTTCTTTCATTTGAAGTTGACAAAGTAATACATAACAAAGAATATGCACTTGAAGCATGTCTATTTCTCTTTACTGCTGCGCATACACTTTTTTTTTTTCAGAAAGACTAACCCATTTATCACAAGACAGAGATGACATTTAAGAGCAACAACATAGTATTAATTGTAGATAATGCTTAGATCCTTGTCCGCACTGGACCTTTTAACATTTCTACTGCTGCCACACCAGTAGGACAGTTTAGGGCAGAAAACTTTGTGTAGACACAGTCATAGGGAAAAGATTCTTTCTAGATTATAAATGGTGAGTTTGTTTTTATTATGCACTTATTTCCATTATTTTACCCAGACAATTCAGATCCACTTTCCCACAGACATTTTACAAATACTTTTTTGGAAATCGCTCTGATGGCTGTCTTAGATAAATTCTAAATTAAGCCTGGTAGTTTCAGTGCTGCTAAAATGTAACTTCCCCCCTTCCCCACCCCCCTCTCCCCCCGGATGTTTTGACCAGTACGAAAACAATACCTTTTATCCCAAGAATCTGTGTGGTACCTGCTGCATGTTACAGAATTAACTGCAGCCTAATGTTTCCTGTGAGATTTCACCACTCTAAAAAGAGTCTGTCCCAAAAGCCATTCAGGAAGTAAGAACAATAGCTCTTATCACAGGCAGTGGTCTACTTTTCAACCATGTTTTCTATGTGGGTGATGCAGGAGCTGCTAATGTTGTGAAGATGCATGGTAAATGAAGTGGACTGCTTATAGAAAGACACTTGACTCCCCTTACCCTTCTCCTTCTGCTCATGGAGATCTGCTGAGATGCTTCATTCCTGCAACAGAACTTCAGATGTGCTCCTTGTCCTTCCTTTCTGTGCCCTCCTCACCCACCCCACCCCCCCTCAGTAGAAATCACAGTTTTAATTTAATCCTTAGTGTTTTGTTAAAAAACTTTGAAAGCTGAATTTTTTTAAAGCTTGTGAAACTGTTCATTACTCACCCTGTTAGGCTTTGCAGCACATTCGGTGTAAGTTACATTAAGTCATCTGCCCTCAATAGAGTGGGGGTTTTTTGGGTTTTTTTTTTTGTGTTTTTTTTTTTTTAAATTATACTATGTGATGCTCTAAATACTACGGCATTTGTCAAGTTACAGCTCTCTAAAACTTCTTAAATTAAAGCAAGCCTCTAAGAATCTTGTCCTCAGAAGTAGTTTTCCAATCACTACTCTTCATTGGGAGGGATCGGAGAGTAATAGTTGCTTACGCGTGCTGAAATAGTGACATTTGGGGTATTCTGCCACTGTGTTTCTGCGATTCGCTGTGAACAGATTTCTAAGGAAGTATCTTTTCTATCAAAGGTTTTTCTGTCATAACTCTGTCACCTTAATTATTGGTATTTCACTGAGGCCAGGAGTCATCGTCTTCCAAATATTACTGCTCTTCATGAAGTGTTGAAAAAATTGATTACTTGTAGTTACAGTGCTGTGGCATTTTCTGCTCTGTGCAGCCACAGAACCTGATTTATCTACCTGTGCTATTTCAGCTGAGCTGCTTCCTAGTACTAACAGCTGTTGTGATCTGCCCCGCAAAGTTGTGGTCTGCATAGGCAAGCAGCTACTAGGAAATGATCCTAAAGTAATTTATGTCTCTGTGAATTATAGAGCTTTAGCTTGAATTGCAGAGAAAAAATGGTTGCAGTTTCCCGTAAGCATCTAGCAATGTGCCATTTTGCGTCAGGGTGGGGAACACAGATCTATGCAGCTTCGCGATGGAACGTTTTACCTTGTAATACCAATTTAGAATGCCTGAATGAATTAATTCAAACAATTGCAGAACTGTGGGGGCAAAATAATTAATCAAGAAGTTCTTTAGACTAACACTAAAAAAATGCCTTTGATGCACTTGATTTTGCTGATGTTAAATCATTGACCTTGAAGTGAGCAAGTTGAGTGTATGATGATATAACTGCATAGCTGTGACCTTTGAATCACCTGCACTTGACTGCAGGAATTCAGTTTCACAAAATGCAAATATTTAAATTACAAAATTATATCATTTTATAGCTTATCAAACTAACTGAATTGCCTTCTCTCCAAATTCCTTTTGATTAGTAAATAGTGAGGCATTACCAAATAAACCAGTGGCTTCAAAGGTCTTTGGAAGAACAAAATTATAATGCACTTTGTTCCCATTTTGCTGAGCATGGAATGGGTTGCAGAATTAAAATGAATCCCAGAGCTGCATCCCACTTTGAGAAAAATGTGTGCAGTCCCGTTCACAGTATAGTGTTTCTTGAAAGGTCATCCTATTTTCTTTTAAAACTTTGAGAGGCTTTTTCTTTGTAAGTCGGCATTGCTCATTCAGAGCAATTTGTAAAATAGTTGGCTCCAAAGATAATTTCAGTGAAGTCCTCTTTTTATCATATGGAAAATGTTGTAACATCGAGTGCATCTATGTAGCATAGCCCCTGTTGCTGGTGTCCAAGCGCAGTCTGAACAAGCTGTGGTACTAGAAACAGTATTTCTGTAATAATGAGGTTTGCTGCTTAGACTAATTAGCCTTGATGAGAAATAGCTTGCCACTGTTGCAAATGTTTTTTAAATCCTGAATCTTTTAAAAGTGAAACAACATCCTGTGCCCAAAATTTTTACAGGAAATTATCTTCCCTGTCATAGTGGGTTGAAAAGCTTTAATGTAAAATGTGCAAACCTCAAGTTTCCTGAAAACCAAGTCAGGCATATTAGACCTGTTTGGTTTTTTTATTCTGTAAATCTGTTCTTCCCCATGCATTGCAGTTCAGCTTGATGGAATTTAGAAATTTCAGAAGTACAAAGTAGCATTTATAGAAGTAAAATACTAAGAAATAAGCATGACATTTAACTCTATAAATATGGTGTGATATTTAACTATAATTATAGTATAAATGCTGCTGTTAGGGTTATGAATCTTTGTATCCTAAAGAGAAAAATATTTGTAGAATTCTACTAGCTCTTTTTTAGTAGGTTGTAACTAGTATCCATCTCCTTTCAATCTGCTGGGAGTATATACTTCTGGTATTTCTTCTGCTCAGTCAAGCCTGTAAAGGGAGTTATCTCTTTTCTAACTACAGAACATTTTTATCAAAATTACATTTGATAGAAGCTCTAAAAGTATCTTACAGAAGAGAGTTAGGCTTTTGTAAACTGTATTTTGAAGCAAGGAAATCATGCTTCCCTTTCAGGAAAACCACAGTTTACTAATACAAAATATTCTTGGGCTGGAATTATTGAGTCCTTCTTAGGAAGTCCTATGATAGGTGCAGAGAGATGGTGTGGGTGACTGTGATGAGCAATCTTTCTATATTTGTACTGTTGGGATGTGCCACTGCACTACTGACAGAACTTTATTTTTATTTTTTAGCAGAACAAACTTAATAAAATCTTGAATTTGTGTAACTAATCAGATCTCCCAAAGGCAGATATTAGTATTTAGACTGAATTGTGATTAATGATAAAATCATTATTAATGATAATTAATGACTTTATTTCTGCAAATTTCTAATTTGGGAGGTGACTACCTTAGGACTGGGTTTTGGTTCAGGTTTTTGGGTTGGTTTGTTTGTTTATTTATACCAGCTCATTAAGTTGATACCAAGCAAGAATATACTGGCTTCTTCAGGAAATCAGTGGGGCAATACCAGCTGCCTTCTACAAAACTACCCACCTGCAGAGCAGCAGGGATCTTCTGTCATACGACACTGTTGCAGCTATTCAGCTCTCCCATCTTGCTCACAGATGTCTGGTCTTGGTCAACCACATTCAATGCGAGTGACTAGCACACTAATGGCACATCACAGTCTGTAATTGAGCTGTCTTCTGATCCTTGAATGAAAGATGTTTTATACTTTTTGTGTCTGCGGGTGGAATCCTATCTTGGTTAAACTTAGTGACACGAGTCCCATTAAGAGGAACCAGGATTTTGCTCTTCATGTCAGTACTCTCGTTCTCATCTGCTGCTGAAATCCAGCAATCAGTCCCACTGAAGGAAAGTCTGTATTTGTCTGCTGTGACATAAGTATTCTTACTCATAATTAGTTCCGTCTGTAAGGGGTAGCCTTTCGTGTTAAGTGTGTGTTTTATGAGGAATATTACTGTTTTGAAAATGAAGAGTCTGCTTAATCTAATGCACAACATGAGCACATACTAGCTAAACAATGTGAAGACCACTGTTTCCTATGTCTACAACAAAATTTCAGGCACTTGACCAAAATGTTGATGACGTTTGGTTTGGTAACATGTTCAAAAAGTTTTTAATTAGCCACATGGTAGTAATTTATCTGTGGATAGTGTTTTACCTTGCTGTGAAATAGTTCTGTGTATTGGGCACATAGATGATTAAAGGTTAATTATTCAAAGCAAAAGGTTAATAATTCAAAGTACCTTAATCACTTTAGTATGTTGGAAAACCAGGACTTGGTGTTTTTGTTCTGGAATCACTACAGAATTTATCCAAAACATGTTGGTAATTACAAACACAATGATCATTAATAATTATTTCTAAAATGTCTGTAATTTCTTTGTGCAAAAATGCTTTGACCTGTATTAATACAAACTAACTTTAAGTACTTCAAGAAGGCTTCCAATTTAACACACAGGAAAATACTCCTCTGCAACACTAGCATGTTGGCTTTTTAGTTCCATATATTTGAGCTTTAGCTGTAATAAAGGCTGGTTTTTAAGGAAAAATTAATTTATGGAGGGTTGGGGTTGTTCAGCCTGGAGAAGAGAAGGCTCCAGGGAGACCTTAATAGGAGCCTTGCAGTACCTAAAGGGGGCCTGCAGGGAAGCTGAAGAGGGGCTGGTTACAAGGACCTGGAATGATAGGACATGGTAGATTTAGATTAGATATTAGGAAGAAATTCTTCCCTGTGAGGGTGGTGAGGCACTGGAACAGGTTGCCCAGAGAAGCTGTGGATGCCCCATCCCTGGCAGTGTTCAAGGCCAGGTTGGATGGGGCTTTGGGCAACCTGGGATAGTGGAGGGTGTCCCTGCCCATGGCGGGAGGGTTGGAACTAGGTGATCTTTGAGGTCCTTTCCAACCCAAACCTATGATTCTATGTGAGCTTTACCTACTGAGCTAGTTTTAGAGGATCAACTCGCAGGTGAATGCTGCTTAGTAAGAGGCAATTCCTTTTTCCACTTGATTGTCTGTGGTTTGAGTACGTGACAGCGTCGACATATGAATAATTCGTTTTGCTGGAAGCTTGGAGTAGAGGCTGGCTTACTAGGGAAAAAAAAACACTACAGATTTTATTATACTTATGGTTTTGTTTAAATTTATATTTTCATGAATAGATAATTCTCAATCTGTGAAAAGTGATTAGTTCAGCATTTTACAAGTATTTGAAATCTGCATCCTTTTGTTGGTTTCCTTGAAATGAAATTGAAAAGGAAAAAACCACAGAAACAAACCATCAGAACTAAAAAAACCCAAACAAAAAAACCCTGCAGCCCCTCCAGAAAAACCCAAACCAAAATCTGTGGCTGAATCTGTGTGTGACAAGTAATTATTTTTCTTTGCTTTCTTTACTGTTCCCTTTACTCTGTTCTAGTGGCTCTGGCTGTATAAACGCTGGAGCATTTCCATCGGCACTGCTGGAGGAGGAGCTGTGATGAGCGTGGACTTTCAGGGCTTCTGCTGGGTCCCTCAGCTGCTGCGGGGCAGTAACTGGGACCTTGCGTTAGTGATCTTACAAGCTGGCCAATAACTGTAACACGGGCTTTGATCAGATTGCCTGTGAGGTGCCGTTGTAAAGGCATAGGAGTTTGCCTGCAATATTTGGCCACCCCAGCACTTTCTTCTAGCGCTTTACAGAGCCACGTCTGGGGCTGTCCCGCTGAGGGGGAGGGAGCCTGGCTGTTAGCCCCCGGCGACACACCACGCCAGGCTACTGAAGGGAAGTTCAGTGGGGCTCTTTAGGAGGTGACCATGTGCATCACCGCTCCATAATGCTACTTTGTGTAGCTGTGTGGAAGAAAGCCAGCTTAGCTTAGGAAATGATGTAGAGTGGAAGGAGTGTGGCAGTGGGCTGACTGGACAGGAGCCTGCCTAGAAATGAACTGTTGGGTTGAATGGTGAGTCGTGTGTAAAAACAAATAAAGTGAATAAACAAACAAAAAAGAAAAAAGAGGGAGTCATGCTCTGGTACTCTGGAAGACTTGAAGGAGTTTGAAAGAGTGACAAATGGGAAGCAGGGAGAGAAATGAGTCCCCCCTGGGCTGTGAGGGAAAGCCCTTTGTGGCATATTTTAGATGGCCAGTGACCTAGTAGGAAACAGTTTAGTTTGCTAAATAGGTTGCACAAAGGAAAGTATAAACCGATTATCTGCTTATACTCTCTTGATTGCAAATGCTACCTTTAAACAGGTTTAGGTCTTGCAATGACAGACTTTTGGTTTCCAGAAGAAAGGTGAGATACGTAAAAATTATTTCATGTCTGATAAATAAGTTGTCTTTTGGTGGGAATGAATCACCTTTTTGGAGCAGGTTGTAAAGGTTTAGATTCAGATCTTTTTTTTCTCTCTATTTTTAGTAGACAATTGTATATTATACTGAATCCCACCTTTTCTTCATATATATTTTTAGTTCTTAATAGAACAGTCATTGATGTGATTAAGCACTGTCTTTTTAGTTTTCTAATCCTAAAACAAATGCTAAAATCTGATGTTTGGGTCTGAAAAACAGGAAAAATAATATACATGAGACAATACAAGATTTACAGTATCTAGTGTAGCAGAGAGAATCACGAAGTATCTAGGTGTCCTCTGGCAGAAAGCAAGATTGAGTTGGTGGAGAAGGTCTCACAGCCAAGTTAGTGTGGTGAGGAAATGTCCTGTGGAAGTTCTGCACTTCCTGAACCTCTGCTTGTGCAAACAGGGTGTAACTGAAGTGTGAGGGAAATCTTTGTGAAAGAAAACCTTTAGAGTTTGTAAAGTGGTAATTATCTAGTCATGGAGCTGTTAGATATCATAACAGAAAACAAGATACCTCCAAGTGGTAAGCACAGTCTTGTAGCTGGTAACTTCTTCAGAAACCACGTGGTGCTATCTTTGCCTTTTCATTACTGCTTTGAAGGTTCTATGGTAATACTCCTGTAATGTGAGCATTAGCCTCTTCTGGCACCCAAGCTCTTTATTATATTGAAGCTGTGACTTTTTGATTGTGAAAATGGACAGAACTTAAGATGTCTGAGTAACCATAAACAAGAGTAATATTTATAACTGTGTTTTTTGGTTTTGTGGATTTTTGGAGGTTTAAAGGTTTTTTATAAAGGTTTAACCTATAAAAAGCTGTATCGTAATATCACCTTTAAAAAGGGAACAAAGGAAAAAAAAAAGGTGCAAGAAACTCCTTTTAACGTTCTGCTTATTACATTCATGGCACTACCAGGCTCGATCCAAGGCCTAATCTAAGAAAAATATGCAACTAATAGTAGGTTTTATTTGTTCATTTTGATCTTTCCATCCTTTTACTTTCAATTAGTCTGCCTTTGCTACATTGTCAGGTAAATTAAAAGCATAGTCCCTTCAGTTTCTTATGGGAGTTTTTAACTAACTCCCCAATCTTCTGTGCCAAGCTGTCTTTCTATCTTGTGATGCTGTCTTCATTATTTGGTTTGTTTATACAAGCCAAATGAAAGAAGGGAAAGTTAACTCAAATATTTTTTCAAGAATACACACTATGTTTAAAATATATTTTTAGTCTTTCTAGACTCTTGTCCTTTATTTCCTTGTTCAGGTTGGATTTTTTTTTTTTATGTATTACTGGGATTGGAAGCCTGGAGATTCATCCTTAGTAATGAACAGTCATTAACCCTGTTATATCTTTCTAAAAATATGTAAATTCCCACTCTTGTATTTTGTATGTGGTTTCCACTGATTGTTTTATCAACCTTTTATATAGATGTGAAAGATACTTTAAGAAGATAGGAGGACAAAGCACTTTTCAAAATATTTTTGTTACTTTATTGATATTAATACTACTATTTTCTGGTCATAGATATAAAAGCTCATTTTTTTCCAGATGTACTTAATAAATATAGCTGTGCATATAAAAGCTTTCTTGGCTAGAAACTGAGTATTTTTATCTTCTAAACAGGTGTCTCAATGCATGTACCTACTGCAAAACTAAGCATGCCAGAGGAGATCTAGCAAGTTATCCAATTGAAGAACTAGTGAACAGAGCCAAACAGTCTTTTCAAGGTAAGGGGTTTTATCCCTACAATAAAGTCAGTCTCTAAAGTGTACCAGGTCTTATTTTCACACGTAATGTTCGTGATGCAATACGGCTCTGTTACAGTGTTGTGGTTTAACCCAGCAGGCAACTAAACACCACACAGACGTTCACTCACTTTGTCTTCCCCCCTCAGTGGGAAGGGCAGAGAATCTGCCAAGAAAAAGTAAAATTTGTGGGTTGGGATAAAGAGAGTTTAATAAGACAGAAAAGGAAGGGAAAATAACAATAATTGTAACAAAAATGATAAAAGAATATACAAAATAAGTGATGCACAATGTAGTTGCTCACCATCTGCTGACTGATGTCCAGCCAGTTCCCAAGTGGTGCACCCCCCATCAGCTTCCCCCCTGGTTTGTATACACAACATGATGTCATATGGTATCAAATATTCCGTTGGTCGGTTGGGTTCCTGACTGTGCCCCCTCTCAGTTTCTTGGGCACCCCCAGCCTACTCCTTTACAGGGCAGTGTGACAAGCTGAAAAGTCCTTGACTGCTTGGCAACAGCCAAAGCATCAGTGTGTTATTGACATTATTCTCATCCTAAATCCCAAACACGGCACTATGCCCGCTGGTAGGAAGAAAATTAACTCTATCCCTGTCGAAACCAGGACATGTGGTAATTAATGTTCTTAACAGTTGTTCCTGTGTCTGGTGGTGCCTTTTTAGCAGAAAACTGTACTTCCATTATGTTGTGCGCCACTGGTTACAAAAGGTAGTCCTGCCGTAAGGAGCATTTCATGTTGATTTTAAGCTTGCTCAGATGAAGTTCCACACAAGCATTTTGTCATGGTGATGGGGAAACTGTAATATTTGGTCATTTTACTCTATTTTAAATGGAAGAAAGTAACTTTTTTCACTCAAAAATTAAAGTAAATTTCATGAACCTTTCAAGGATCCTTAAAACCCTGTTTAAGGATACATTGCTTTTTCTGATAATGGATTTCCTGGAGGAATTCTGAGATGTTTCTGAGAACCATACACAGCTTATGACATTTTAAGTTCAATAGAATATTAATGTCACATGGATCCAATCAAACAGCAAAAAAATTTTCCTGCAGTACAGTACTCTGTCCCAGGATCTGCCTAAAACTCTTGTATGTCTTGTGGTTATAGCTTTATTGTACCTTAATATTTGTTCTTATAATCTAAATTTTACCTGTGTTTCAAAAACAGAGATTTGCAAATAATGCCAGTATTAATTTCTGATGCAATCTCTGTGAAGGCACAGGTGTTGTTTTTTGTGTTTGTGAGCCATGTTGAAGTATTAAAGATAAATTAAAAAAAAGTGAGGTAATTCAGGTATAGCATTTCCTTCCATCTTTGTATCAAATACTTAGAATCAGAAGTAGAGTAATAAACACAACACGTGATGTTGTGTCCTCAGGGCATGTACAAACAGTACCTGCGTTGGGTTTCACTTAGGGCTCTGAGTGTTTTAGTTGAATCATTGGAGACCTACTGCTTACATGTTTTTAAATCCATCCTTATTTAGGGATTCATAATGAACCTTTTTTAGGTCAGTGATGAACTTCTGGCTATTCCTATTGGTAGTATGCAAGGAAGAGTCATTTTCCTCATCAAAACCTATGTTTGCAAATTCTAAGTTTATTATCCACACAAAAAGTTCTCACTTAAGATTGTAAATTTCTTTTTTCTTTTGCTTAAAACCAAGCTCCTGTCTTTTCTTCCATGAAGCTTATGTATAATTGCCACAAAATTTATCCTGCTGCTTACGTTTGTACAATTAATGCTGCTGTTGTTGTGAATTGGATTGGCTGTTATGACAGACGGGAGTCCTGTCACCTCTCAGGTTTCTTGTTTTATGAACTTTCTAAAACCTGTATGTATATTACGAAATGTTCAGTAACTGAAATAGAAGATGTATAAATACACCTATTATTTTGGTGGAGCAGCAGTTCAGGAATCGTGTTTCAGAAAGATACATGTTTTCAGTAGTACAAGACACATGAGTTTGAAATTGGTAAGTCATCACTATGCGGGAGAAAAGCTGCCATTTGATGGTTATTGTTATTATGGTTATTATTATGCGGTAATTACCAGACACAAGTAATTGCTTGGTGATAACAAGACATGTAGGTAGAAAAGGAACACTACATTCTTTACATTTCATCCAGGTATAACTCTGAAATACTTCTATGTTATGAGTAGCGTAAGAATAGTGTTACTCTGATAGCACTGTGTAGCTGTTGAAATGTTCTGAAGAAACTGAAGAGTTCAGCAAAGGAATATGATGAAGAGAAGATATGGGTTATACAGTCAGGATTATGGTCATACTTAGATTAACTATCTAAATTTTATTTAGATTTATTGTATGTATGGAAAGAAAAAATTCAGACTTGTCTGTCCTGTTACAGTTGTATTTACATGCCCTAAAGTCCACATAAATTAACATCAAGACGTCTTTGCTCAATATAACAAGAAAGACGACTCTTGAGTTTTGTTTGTCTTTGCAGACGATAAATGTGAAATTTTGGAAAGTATTTTGAACTTGAAGTATCGTACATTTGGATTGAAAACTCATTAATTCAGCTCATCTGTTGTACCGTGGCCTTTATTATAAATATTGACTCTTTCAAAATAACTTGATTTCTAATGGAAAAACTTGCCCTTAAGCTATTGTTTCGAAATTTCTTGAAGAAATGCTATGACGTGTCTCACAGCAGGCATCTCCAGGGAGTTCTATTCTTATTTGGCCTTACACTAGTACCTTTGTTAGAGGACATAAGGAAAGAAGCAAGTACTAAGTTGTAAAATGACAGGCTTTGCCTCCAGCTTTCATGTACTTAGAAACAGGCATGAAGAAGTCAGATACTTAGTTTGCAGTGTATGGAGAATTTATTACTGCCAGCATGCTGCAGCTGGCCTGCAGAAACTTCATCAATCCAGTGAAAGACTTAAGTAATTCAAAGTAATTATTAAAGTTCTTGCTGAGTTACTGAGCCACAATTTCTTCAAGGATCTCTTCTGTTGTCCCAGAAGCTGTTAATGAAGCGCTAGTGAAAAATACAGAGCGGTACAGGTGTGCGATGAAAAGTTTTTCCACTTTGGAATTATTCATAGGAGAACTGAAGTGTCTTAGAAGAACAGCAGCAAAGCAGTATGTGATGATGTGGTATAACTGCACGATCAAGTCACGTAAGAAAAGGCAGACTGGTGTAATTTGTGTGTATATATTCTTACAGTACACAACTTGATGGGCCCAAAAGGTGGGATGTTTCAATTGTGGAACATGCTGGAAATTCATTAGAAGAGCTGTATTTAAAGATGTTTTGTTACAGGCCCTTAAATCTCAGCACAAATGAAGCTTTCCAAAATGCTTTTTTCAGGTGATCTTGCTGTGACACGGTTGCAGCTGTAGCAGCAGTTTGTTGCCAGATATGGCTTTAGCGTTGTGATCAGATACTCCCAGTTTTTCTTCAGTCACTCCAGCCTCTGGGTGGGATGTCTCTACATAGGAAATATTTCCAAGCTGTAGTATATGCTGTGTTACTTGGCTGCAAGCCATTTCCAGTAGTCAGTGGAGCAGTCTTGGACTACTGATAATATGGTATGTAGTACTATGGTATCTCTGTGACAGCAGCTCTAAAGTGGTGCCTGACAGTCATCATACTTCTTGATGTTTGTCACCAAGATGACTTCTGAAGATTTTTGAAACTCTTAAGTTTTTTAGTCAAAATTTAGCTCTGTGGTTTATTAAGCAGCTGGCTTTTGAGTTTTCCATACTTTGTGTAGGTAAGTAGGTATTTATTTCAGTGCGTTTTAGGATTTAAATCTGTATCTTTTTGGTCCACATTAGTTTTGTAAAAACAGAATTAAGTAGTCTACTGAGTGGTAACTAGATGACAGCAGATGAGAAAGCTGTAATAATTTACATGTACTTTCAGATTATTTGTATAAGCGTAAGTTTGACTTAAATCAACTGATTAAAAAGGCATGGCTGAAATCATCATGACTGAACAGATGTCAGCCTACAAGTCTCCTACTTTTCCAACCTCTGGAGTAAATTTTCTTTTTTAAATGTTTGTATTTTATTGTAATACCTTAAATTCAATATAATGTGCACAAAAACTAAAGGTGTTGCGGGTTTTTCGTGCATGCTGCATGCTTTCATAATGCATTAGGCTAAGAGATAAGGTGTACTGAAAGTTTCTTTGCATACTTTCTATGGGTTTATGTCTCCTGTCTGACCTCAGTAGTAATTTTGAAGTTAGGACTGACATCAACTTGAATAATTTACAAAATGTCTTTAACAAAATAATCTATCTGAAGTTAGAAGTAGACTATTGAGGTCTTTTAACTTTTTTAACTTTAATGTTTTTTTCCTGTAAATTGCAACTTCCAGTGAGTAGTTGTATCACTTCTTTATGTGGACAGCTTTGTCAAATCACACTATATAGGACACTTCTGTGAACAGCTAGTAAAAGAAAAAGTATTGCGAAAAATACTAATGTGGTCTTTGAGTAGAGAACAAATGTCTACTGTAAGGATGTTTATGCAGAGAGGCTTTCTATAGCTGATAGTACAGCACTTTCTTTGTGTCATCAATTTAGTAGTATGTTGGGTTTTTTTTTTTCAAAATTTGCTGTGTCGAGTTCAGTGCTGTATTTTAGGGAATTGCATTTGCAGTTATGAGAGCGCTCTTTCTTTCCTTCCAAAAGCTTCTTTATGTATAACAATGTGTTTTTGCTTAGTATATGAAGTGGAAGGCTGGGGTAGCTGCCACTGGTGAGCAGTGTTCCAAGAAGACACAAAAGTTAAACAAGCCTGAACTTTGAATGTTGTGTAGAGTGGTGTCCTGGGATAGCTTTGGCTAAATCTCAAGACTTTAAATTGATTTTATATATATATATATATTTATTTTTTTTTTAAATGGGATGTTAGTGACCGTAAAAAGCCATGCTACCTGGTGATTTGTAAACCCTACGTATTGTGAGAGACTTTCTGGGCAAAGATAGTACTTTATATTGCCAACAATTTTTGCTGGTTCAGCAAACTAAGTTAAAAATATAAATAGTTTTATGGAATTAGCTGTTGTTTCATTCTAGTTTAGAATTAAAATCTTCTGCATGTACCACTACAAATTTACACTTCTTTAGCATTATTTGCCTGTTGCAAGGAAATATACTGCTATTAAAATGTACGCTGTATAATTACTACTATATTAGCTTATTTTATGGTAGCAACCAGGGAGCTCAAGTTAAAGTCAAGTCCTGTTGGGAAACATTGTTCTTGTATCCTCAAGCTATGTGGAACAATTGCTTCTGGATGAATAATTGCAGTGGCAAAATATAATTTATTTTTATTCCATTATTTGCATGACCATTCACTGGCATGCATGATGCTGAATTCTGAATAATGCTTCTGTTTAGGAAATCTTGGCATTACAAAGCAGAGGAGCTATCTAAATGAAGATTCTGTGTCTTGACTTTCATTAGTCGTCTTTAGCAATTATCCCTAATCTCATAGATTTTGAAGTGTTGATAGTTTAAAGGGGATTAATGTTAAATATTTCTCTCTGTACAAATATTACTGTAAACAGATGTTTATGTGTAATGATAAGGATTGATTTTCTGTAATGTGACTCGTTACAGAGCTTTTCAGATCACTGCAAGCTTTGCTAAAGATTTTTTAGTAGTTCTGATGGGGTGCTGTCAAGACATTCTGCTTTATTAATTGGTAACTGTTTTTCTTCCTGCACTACTACTAGTAAGCTCTCTGGATGTTTTCAGAGCAGCTGGCATCCATGAAAGCACAAATATTAAGTATTGACAGCAGTTTTAGTTTTCCGTTAATTGGCAGAAGCAGTACCAGATGAGGATGCTTAGGTTATGTCTTGTCAGGAGTGGGTTTGGTCTTTGAACACGCTGTGAGGGACTGGGTGCCCAGATGGAGACCTGGGCTGTGTACTGAGGTTCCTTCTAGGGGCAAAACTGAGAGTGTAGGCAGAGCAGTTACTGTGTGTGCGGGTCTCACCTTGATGCAAGATAAACGCTCGAAGCCTGGACACAGACCCACGAGTGAAGAAGCTGTCTCAGTGGTTTCAACACAGCCTTTGTTAATGATCCTAAGCATGTCCCAGGAAAGCTTTCTTAATCTTAATTCCTTGCTCGCTAGTATTTTTGCCCTCCTAGTGTCAATGTTCTGTCAAATAAGTATATGTATTTATTATACGCACACTGATGTTTTTCTTCTGTAACCTAGCGGTATTATCAGAAGTGAAGCATTTTCTCATGCTACTTTGTCCTAAATTGTATTCAGCCATTTCTGCAACAGTCCCAAAAGAAAGCTAACTCTTTTTACATACTAACCATGTGATGAAAAGACTTTGTTACACTTTGTTGAGAAACCCATTGGATAACAAATTCAACAATAAAAAAAAAGCGCACTGGTGTTACCCATTGATATGAAAACTGAGTTTCCTTTGTTCACGTAAGCTCAAATCTTCACAGTGTGCAAACTGATAGTTGATGTTGATTTTATGGCTGTCATTTAAGTTCTGTTGAAATTATACTTGAAAATGTTTGGAAACTCCCTGAAATAGTGTCTGCTGTGTGGTTCAAAAACATAGTCAGAGTATGACTCTGTTGTAAGTGTAGATTGGTGTGTGCTTTGTGTGGGAAAGAAAAGTTCATTATATTATTAGATACCGAGAAAAACTAAACTATCATGTTAATGATGGACAACTAATCAATTAGGTGAATTAGATGGGCATGTCTTTTGGAAGTGTTGATTTGGTTTTGGTTTTGTTGTTTTTTAATTCAGTGGTCAGTTGGAAAGATTGGAAAATCTGCTTTGTGTAGAACTGAAATATGTTTGCTTGGTTCTTCTCAGAATAAAAAGGTTTGCTTCAGTTTGAATTGAATTAAACAGTTAGATCAAGTTGAATGTTTTGTTTTGTTTTTAGAGTACCCCTTGGCTTTCAAAATATATATCGACTCTGAAAGAAAACATAACATTTGTGAGTGGGGTGACTTTTATTTATTTATTTTTTAAAGGAAATGATTTACGATGGAAGGTTTTACACTGAAACATTTCACTTTCATTCCATGTGAAATATTTCACCATTTAAAAATTTTGTTACATTTTTAAAATTTTCTTTCCTTTTGAAAGTTTGATGATTTCAATACAGAAGTGATGCTTGTTCCCCAAAAGCTGTAAGCTGAACTTTAGCAAGTGTGTCTTTCTGTTCAGTAAAACCAACTTTAGAAAAGCAACACTTGTAGTGTTATTTACCAGTCATAGCCCAGGGCAGCATAACAAAAAGTTGCGTATAAAATTAGAAAGGTAAGCTCAAGGCACTTCTTTGTGCTGTGTCCTTTGTAGCCAAAAGAAAGCAAAGATAAAGGCAGGTTTTACCTGCACAAAAGAAATCTTAAGAGTGGAAAAGCAAACGATAGTATGATTTAAACACCTCCAAAAGGGGTTGCAAAAGCCAGACAAGATTTTCTTGTAAGGTGAATGTTAATGGACGAACATAAAACTTTGGTACTGGGTGGCTGTTTCTTGTACTAAAGTCACACTACACATTACCCCATAAAAACCTCAGAAGGAAAAAAGACCCCATACTTAATATCTGATACAAAATGATGTGTAGAAGCATATACTGACTTTGACTTGCTTTCTCTTAGCAGCAAGAATGACCTTGTAAGAGTACAAAATCCATGCCCATTATAACTTCTTTTAAATTGTCTTATGGAATGCTTTTCTATCGGAATACACAAATTCTCAAAATGCTGATTTTTTTTGACAGGAATATATTGAATTCAACAACAAAATTTAGTAGAAAAAGCTGGATGTGTCCTATTCAACATTGTATAATGTAATGCTTCAATCTTCTTTTCCAAAATGCTTTTGTCTCTGTATTTTCTGATTTATAAAATCAAAATTTTCTGATGTATAGATTATAACATGCATAAGACAGGAAAGTTTTATATGGAAATCTGTTCTAACAAGCACTCTTTACCCTTTAAAAAAACCAAACCCAAACCCCATACCATTTTTCAAATCCTTTTCAACTGAAGTTTTTGGGAGAGCAGAATTTTCCATAGCAGAGATAATCTTGGTTCAAAGCCAGCTTTGCTATGCATAGTGTTTCCTTATGTTGTTTGGTTGTTTTATTTTGGAGGGAAGGAGGAGAATGGTGGCAGTGTTTTTCTAAGATAAACCTCTTCTGTCAGCCTTTTTACTGACTACTAGGAGAAGTAGGCTTTATTCTAATATTGTTCCTGAAGTATAATTTGAAGTTGCATTCCAGGGAGCTTGGGCTGCTATATTTGAGACACTTTGATAAACAACTTCTCTTTGTTCTTCTGTGCTTTTTGGCTATAGCTAAAGAGCTAGGTTTTTGTTGTTCGTACTAAGTTTATTAAAATCCTTTCTGTCTTTTCTGTCTTATGAATGTTTTAAGTTTTTCCTGCTGACTTTGCTAATGCACAGAATGCGTAGGCCAAGATAAATATTTTGGTACCAGCCTGTCATTTCTTAGAGTTATGTGGGATAGCATAATGAATTGGTTTTTCATGGCCTCATGTAATCTTTTCTAATGATCCTGAAAGAAAAAGGTATAATTACATTCCATCAGTAGCGATTAGAAGCAGTGTCTTCAGGTACATAAAAACTGCCATGTAACAAATATTTAAATGCACATAATAAATGTCATATAGCAAAGAACTATTTAAAAGGATAAAAGTACATCTTTTCAGTAGTAAATTACACTATTGTAGATATTTTTGATCTTCATCTGAGTAAGAAAATCAGGAGTTTAGTGAACATTCCTTTTCACTCAGAAAGAAATTCCATGTCGTGTTTTTGGGATGTGTTTCTTTTATACAGTCAAGTTTACCAATATGTTACAGTTGTTTCTGTTGTCTTCAGTGTGTCTGGTTGCATAAAAGGTTCCTTTGCATTATTTTTAATTTTACTTAAGAAAGGCAGTGGCAATTAAATTAAATTACTGGTGTCTAGTTTTTTTTCCTTACTGCTCTCTCCAGCTTCCTGAGGAGGTGAAGTGGAGAGGGAGGTGCTGAGCTCTTCTCCCTGGCACCCAGTGCCAGGGTGTGTTGGAATGGTTCAAAGCTCAGTGGAGGGCCAGACTTGACATGAGAAAACATTTTGCCAAGAGGGTGCTCAGACCCTGGAACGGGCTTCCTAAAGAGGTGGTCGATGCCTCATATCGGTCAGGGTTGAAGAGGCATTTGGACAACACCTTTTAATGTGTTGGTCAGCCCTGAAGTGGTCAGGCAGTTGGACTCCATCATTATTGTAGGTCCCTTCCTACTCAACTCTTCTGTTCTCGCATGCTGCATTCTGAACTTTGGCATTCGAATACCTCAGCAGAATCTGTGCTACTTCCTTTTGCATGTGGTGCAACATTCATCTCACTGCATAGTTATAGAAACTTTTAAGCAAGTTTGATTCAAGACGGGAAGTCATATATCTGCCATTGGATGATTGAGCTGAGTTGTTTCTTCTGGTCTGACCAAAGGTGTTCCTCGTCCTCTCCCCTCCAGAATTTCTCAAAACTGCATGATGGCAGTGAGTTTCCTTCCATTTCAGACATGTTTTCACAATAATGCACCTTATATTTACACCTTTTTTAAAGTTTCTCCTCTGTGTTTGCTCCTTTGTCCTGGAAGATGACAGTGATTTACATTCCTGTTTGTTAAGTGGTGACTGAGTTTCCAGTTCCATGTAATCCTCCTGCACCTAGCTTTAGTGAAGAGATAATTTTCCCCCATTCATTTCGTTATGACCTTTGATTAGTGTTAAAATATATCTGTATGTTTGTTATGCCACTCCTTTATTCTGTTAAAAAGAATTGCATTAAAAAAACCATTGCTTCTCTGCATGTTTGTACGGGGTTTTTTGCATGTTGATCTTTTGCAGTTGGAGTTGAAGTCTCCTCCTCAGACGGCCAGATGTGAACTGACTTTGATCTAAAAACCATGTAGCCATGCTTGTGCATTTGTAGTGTATTATATATATATTCAGTCCAGTGCTGTCAGAAAGCTTCTACATGTTGCAAATGCTGTACAGGTGATAGACTTATGCAGAATAAATTTGGTATTTTCACGATCTGTTGCCGAAGGCTGATCACTCTACAGTGATGTCTGGTGTTGTCATCAAAATATTAAACTTACTGATCATCTCTGTGCCCTGTGTCCACAAAGGATTCTGTGATTCACAATATGCCACTGTTTTTCACAGAAACGCTAGGAATTAGCAGAAGGCTCAGATTTAGTTTAAAATGTTGTTTATATTTTTGTTAAGGGTGCAGATCATGGCATCTTCTAATTTTGTACTTGCCAAGAACTTTCAGTAAACTTGCTTGCTTTTCCTTATAAGTCTGTCAAACTTTAATTGATGTTTCTAGTTAAAATCATCTATCTATCTGCAAGAATTATGTTGGGGAAAAGATGTTATTCTAGACAAGTTTAGAAACAAGAAAAACTTTTCTTATTGAGAAGTTAAGGAGACCTATCAGGCCTGGTAGATACTTTGTCTCAGGTCACCTTTTTTTTTTTTAAATTTTGTGCTTGGTTCAAATGGGTGTTGTGGAGACTCAGTGGATTTTGGCTGTTAGATTTGTAGGCATGCTCTTTGCCTCAGGCTAATTTCTTGTATTACAGGTTTTTTTCCTTATTGCTAGGTGTGCTGTGATACTAGACACAGAAGTGACGAAGGAGAACCTCTTTTTCTTTTGCTCCGTGTCCTAATGCCGCCTTCTGGTGTTGGTAGAGGTTTTAGTCCAGTCAATCAGTTTAATGGTCCGTGTTGCAACCTCATATAGCAAACACAGCATAACAGTTAATAGGCCAAAATATCATGTCCATGCCACATTTAGGACACAAATGAATCACACTAGATTTTACAAGTATGCACTGTAATGTGCAAAACTATAACTGGGCCCTTCCCTTGCAAGGAAAACCCCTTTGGCACTGCTTGCTGTTTGTATAATTCAGATTCCACTGTTTAAGTACTGTGTACCTTTAAAGAAAAAGAGGTGACCCCAAAGAGCTTCTAATGTAGTGAAATAAACAGTTGAAGAGGAATATAGCAGAATAATAGGTGGTTGCTTTCAGGATAGTAAGCAGTTGGTCATTGTATTTACTACCAAGACATTGTCCAGGGTCTTGCATGGGATGACAGAGGAAGGATTGCTGTTTAGGAAAGATTGGAAGAAAGACAATGCAGTAATAGGGAATGGTCATTCATTTGGGGAGGAGCTGTCCCCCTAAAATTGGCAAAAATTCATATTCCACCAAATATTTTCATTAAAAGTCAAAGTCTGTGTGTGCTGGGTTGTGTTTCTGAAAGTAGTGACTTCTTCTCTATGCGGATTGTTATAATAAGTTTGAATAGCTTTAAGTGGATTCCCTGGATGCCTTGGAATGTCCTTCATGTTATGGTTGTCTGTTCCAAAATATAAAGCCCATTAATGCTGTAATATGTATATTTTCTGAAAATCCAGACAATTCTTGGTTTAGGATGCTGTCTTTTCTGTAAGTTGTTGTCAGAGGTACGTAATCCAGAGGATAACTCACCAGATGTATTGACGCTGTTGCCAAAATTTCTCATAGCATGACCAGTTTACCTTTTTGTCTCCATTAAATCTAGTCGAGTGATGTTGCTGTTTCATAAAGTGTTTCTGACTGTGCATGGGTAATCGTAGCTTAGTGTTGGAAAGAATAATATAAAATATATGTGAATGCTTGTTTTGCATGCCTGACTAAGACTCCTACAGACAACAAGACTCCACTAATCTCTTAGCTTTGGCAGTTTAAAGAACCAGAGAAGTCTGTTTAACAAAGGTTGTATTTTCTTTCTTTAACAGAAAAAAAAAAAGCAACTTTTGGTCACTTTTGCTCTGTATAATTCAGTCTCTTCATTCTTCTTTGTTTTTCTGCTCAAATATTTGCATTTGTGCTGTTTAAATCCTTGCATGACAACCAGTCTGTTTAATTTTGCATTTTTATGAAAAAGGTGCATTTTATTTTTGTTTGAAATGAAAGTTTAATACAAAAGAGCCAAAGCAGAGATGTATGCAATTAAAAATACTACTTGATCTTCAGCCTTAGGCTATAGTTTCAGCTGTACTTTAAGCAAACATTGTAACTAAAAGCAGCATTTCTTTGCCATCTTCTCTTCCCCCAACCTCCCACCCCCAACCCCTCTTCTTCTTCCCCCCCTCCCCCCTTCCCAGTCCTTTCCTTGGCCACATGTGTTTTTACTGAAGCAGGCTGGGGAACTGATCTGGGGTAAAACTGACCATCTGTTGTTCTCCCCACTGCTCTCCCTCCTGCCCACCAACCAAACCCAGCCACACCCCCACACCCCCATTTTAATTTGGATTGGCCCTCCAGTCTCATGTACTTTAGGACCGCATAAGCAACTGAGGACAACGGAAGATGGGATTGATTCTCTCATCAGCAGTATTGGCTTATGCTGCTTGAAAACTGTGGGAGATGCTGGACTGAGAGAACGATCAAATCTTGCTTTCTGGGAAGGGCTGTGGAGTTGCGCATGTGTCCTCTTGTGAGTCTTACATTCCTGCACGTACCTTTGTGATGAGAGATGGTAACATCTGTCATTCTAGCTCCCGTGAATTTTTTATTTCAGAATATAATTTTGTTGAGTTTTAAAATGAAATGTCTTGCAAAAGAGAAGGATGGAAGGAGACTATTTATTCATGTATCTTTAGAAACCTCAAAGGGCGGCAGCAATAAGTGATACAATTTGAATCTTCCAAGATACTGTCATTGTAGGAGTACCACAATTTTGCAGTGTCCCAGTGGTGCTAGACCTTTAGAGCAAGGGACTGGAGGGGTGTCAGGAACACTAGGTGAAGCTCTTCTCTCTCATCACTGAACTGCTGTTTCCTATGCAAGCTTATTTAGCTTCTGAGATAAGAAATGCCCCTGCAAAACTTCACCTAATACCGGCCACACTGGGGTGTCTTCTCTCATCTTCCGAGGGCATGAGATACCTGTTCCAGCTTAAGTCTTTTCTTCAACAACTTAGTGGGAGATCCACAGATTTCCATTAGCCCTGTGCGCACTGTGGTGCTGGATTCTTCTGGCATTTTAGTAAGGAGATGAGAAGGGATGATGACTAAGGAACGGGGAGGACACAGAGTTCACCTCCAACCTTTCTGAACTCTAAAGCAGAGATTTTCACATGCTGTGGAAGGGGAGAAGAGAGAGTTACAACACACTTAGCAAGACTGGATTTGATTGCTCAAGTCAGAGACAGGCAGGGCACAAGACTACAGTTTAGGATAGTTTAATAATTTCTGTATTACTTGATGCTACATATCAAATAATCAAGTTACAGCGATGCCATGATAGTGGTTTATTGTTGATAATTGCTTGATGGCTCTGAGGAAGTTTGATGTGATTCTTATTGTTATCTTAAAATGTTTGCTAAAGATAGAGTGCTCTTACATGGTCCCAGACAGTGAATGGGACTGGAGTTTGTGAATCTCCAATCTACAGATTCCAGAATGGTAGTACTTCAGAGTTCCCCAAGCTGGTCTCAAAAGCTGGATGTTCTTGAGGCAGATGTCTCCTCATGGAAGCAGCAGCTGGGCAGCCTCAAGAGCTGCTTAGCGTAGGAGTTTCGGTGGGAGAAACTTCATGCCAAGCTGTCCTGAAATAGCAGATCTGGAATCCTTGTTCAAGTTTTTCAACTATCAGGTTGTAAAAAGAACTGAGAAGTACATACAGCCTGACTACAGGTCCAAACTTGTGGGCTCTGGCAGTGGGACTTCTCATAGCTGGTGCTCTGAAGGAGGCTTGGCTGCAGCAAACCAACTTACCGGTGGCTTTGGGCTATATATATTACTTGATGTATTCTAATTGTTGATGAAAATTGTTGAAATTGTTGATCTAAAACTATTACTTTTTTAGCTGTGCTTGTTTAACATTACAAAAACATATATTCTAAAAGCCAAAGTTATTTATGGACATTTTAAAACAATTTGCTGTTTTGTTCATCAGTTACTGTGTTAGATGTCAATCTGCTAAGCAACATGATCTTGTAAGCCTTTGTACTTATCAAATATCAAAATAATTTGCATTTATATATAAATTTTGTTCATCCTTCTTGAAACAGACTTCCTCAGAAATAGAAATTTTCTTCTTTCAGTCTGTATTTTCACTACATTATTAGAAAGGCATAAAAATCACGCTCTTTCAGTATTTTCATCCAACAAGGAGTTTAGAGTTGCTGCTATATTTTCAAGGAAGAGAATTGCTGATCTCTGATTGTTAAAAGGATCTTTTGATTCCTGGGTGGTGCCTGTCAATGCTGTGGTAGTCAAATACTGGAAATATGATGGAAGTTCAAATGCAAGTCACCTGTGTCTTTCTGAAAAACTTACTCGAAGCACAAAGGCATCATGTCCACATTCTCTGTGCAAAGAAAAGCTCGTACACCTCGCCTGTACTGTAGCAAGACAGTAATGACCGGGTGCGAGTTGTTCTGGCAGAGGCAGGAGTATACATGCTAGCTGTGGTTACCTTCTTGCTGTTTAATACTGTTAGTGATTTTACCATTAGAAACAGTACCTTCAAGTTACTTTTTAGTCATGTTATATTAAATACTCTATTGTAAGAATCTGAATTCCTAGAGGAAATGTAGTTACTATCCATGGCTGTATCTTTTTAGAACCAAGGGTACGTGCTGTGTTTGCTGTTGCATTAAAAATCTCACAAATGCAGATTAGTGGGTAGTTACCGTGGTTTTATTTCAGCTTACCCTGTTGCCAATCTATTTCCCTTGTAGTTTTTCACTTTGAGCTTGTGCTTAGGTTATAGATAGTAGAGGGTTTTTTACTTCTTTTAGTGTGCTCTCAGCCAGTTTTGTGTCACTTTCACTTTTGTTGATAACTGTAATGCCTTGAAAATGTAATTCACTGTTTAGACCTGCAGAGGAGAGGACAAAAAAGTTTGTACTGTGTATGTTTGGCAGTGAAATAGATGAAGATTCTTCATGCTTTTTAATAGAATGTTTGGCTGGCTTAGAGTTTCCTCAGAAGAGCCATTCGATCTGATGTTTGCTTTAATATTTTTTTTAAAAAAAACTTGTTTATTTTGTACCAAAGTAGTGTATGTTATATTCTTTTCATGCTTATTCAGTGGAACAACAGCAGAGGAAAGTTGGATAGCATTGCTTGTTTGTTAATTTTATTTACAAGTATCTTTTTGTAAAGTTTGCATTATTTGAAATGGAGTGTAAAACATGAGGTTTAGTATGCCACAGCCAGTAGTTGAAGTCTTTTCCAGACAGATTAAGTTGGTTTTTTGTGTATTTAGTGTTGAATTTAAAAGCAATTCAAATTAAAGTACAGTGCATCTTCTTTATTGATTTTACTTTCAAGAAAAAAAGATCATATCTAAAACCCAAACTTCTATTTTCAAACAAAATTAATGTGGCTTCTTAGCCACAGGGGTGTTGGAGTTTTTTCACTCCCTGTAAATACTTGTTCAGCTATGGGAACTTGTTGTGTTTCTTTGTTGGTAATACTTGTTTTGCTCCTGTATTTACTGCTGTTTTTGTAAAACCTGGACTAGAAATATTTGCAAAACATCGTAAGAGTATTATCACAGCTAGGCTTGCATATTATGCAGCAATCAGCTACTTGGACCTTTTCAATGCTCCTGTGAAAATCTCATGAGTGATTCCTACTATAAACCAGATACAGTGACCAGAAACCAAATTGTTAATTTAACAAATCAGATACACTGTGTTGCACCAGCCACCTACCAAGTACCGGATAGGTCATCACAGGTCAGCCATGATGGTGTTTTTACCATTTGGTAAGTAGTTTCCTCCTCAATAGCTTGGCCTTCTGGAGGAACAAGTGTTAGTTATTCTGTGCCACTGAAACATCTGACTCACAGGACTACACAAGATGTTATCTTCTGCTAACTTCTCTTTCTTTGGTGCGGGGATGTGAAGGAGAGCACTGCTTTCTTGGAGAATAAGAGTTTTAACAGAACTAGAATCTCAGCATGAAGTTTGCACACTACCTTTCTGCGTATCTCTTTGTGCCCTGAGTCACGTCATGCACATCCCACTACCCCTTCCACTGCAAGGTGACCGGTGTGCCAACTACTTCTTAAAATGAAGAATGATGTTAGATATCTCATCCCATACACAGTTTCAAAGCATGAAGTGCAACTAGCAAAAGCTAGATTCAGGAGAAATGAGGAGGAGATTCTTAATCTCATAATGTGGTTAAAGCTGAGAAACTCCCTAATGTGAGCCATAGTGAAAGTTTACACATTTGGAAGAGATAGTACAGATGCATGGAAGAAGAGTCCATTTTCTTTAAATAGGAATAAATCTTAGAGGGAGTGTTGCAATTTGCTGAATACTCAGCAAATACTTTTATGCTGCCTGTATTTATACTCTCCATTAAGCATCCTTTGAGAGAGGATACTAGGCTAAACTGAGTAGTGGTTTGACTCATGGCTATTCTAAAGCTGTATTTCAGAAATATGTAATTCCTCTATTTTACTCTATCTAAAGTGTGCATTATACCTTTAGTTTTGCTCTCTGCCACCATTTGTAATGAAGGCTTACCTTCCATGGTAAGGAAGGTTGGGTTTTGCAGTGTTGGTGCTCCTGTTATGTTGTGTGATACCGTTGTGACTCCAGTCCATTCATCTCCCTATCTAATGCTACTATAAGATTGAAACTTTCAAAATTCATTTAATAGAAAACTAAGAGCTCATCTGAGTAGAGTTTACAGAAGCAAGAGACTTCAACATCAAACAACTCAAATCAGAGCGTATGTCAAGTGTAAACAATCTGTAAGTTATAAAAAGAAATTGTCTAATCTTTGATGCTGAATTCACTGAAGTCATAGTGAGAGCAAAACCTCTGGGTGGTGATGAGCCCAGTTGTGACAGTGAGAAAACGCTTAAAGAATACTAAATGCATCTTACCAAAAAATAAATTTACATGCTTGGTCTGGGAGAGTCAACACTTCTTTAAACGAAGTATATTCTGTAGCTTTTAGCAGTTTTCCAAGGGAAGTTAGTTATAGTGTATGGACACATTAGTGGCTCTTTTCACTAGCCAAGGCATGGCTGCAGTTTTTCTTATCTTAAAATCCTCTCACATGAATAAGTGTTTTAGAGAGCTCTGTGGCCTCTATTCTAAATTCTAAGCAAATAGATCTTAAAATGCATGTTGTAAGAGTTTTGCACAACTTGCTAGGTTCAGATGTTAGAGAGTTGGTTGTACGTAGAAACAGATTAGGAGTAATCACGTTGAAATACGCAGAAAAATTGTTTCTGCAATATTGCCCCGTGAAAATAAGAGCTGTGATTTGTACAGATATGAGACTCCTGATGTGTACTCCAGCATGTCTTGGTGGCTTAAATGTATGCCTCTCTTAATGCTGTGTACGTTGTGTTAAAATACTGAAATCTGAAGTGCTAATATTGCACGTAAGCTAGGTCTAAGAGCTGTCCGTGAGGTTCAGGATATACTCCAGAACCTTTAGGAAGATACCTGATTTACCTGTGAAGACCAGTTGTTTCTGCTTTAATTTAGAGTATTTGTGACCTGGTCATGGTTTGTTTTCATGTACGGGTCCAATGCCCCAAAGAAAAAAGGAAAAATAACACACTTGTTCCTTGTTTATTTGTAAACCAGGTCAGATACCCTTGATTAGCTCTCAGCTGGAGCGTAATTTAAATCCTGACAGATTGAACCTAAACAGCAGGCTTTTCTCAGATCAGCCAAAAGATAGGGAAAGAAAACTAAAAGCTATTTCCAATTCACAAGCAGTACAACAGTGTTGAATAAATCTGCAACTGTTAATGAATAGCTATTTCAAATATTTACAGGAGGCAAAAGAAAAGAAGATTGGCATCCAAGGCAGCTGTGCCCAGGGAGAGCTATTAAAAATAAACATGATAAATGATGTTCAAGTGCTCGTATAGCTGTCAAATATCAGAGGTACTCAAAACTGGAAAATGTTTATACTCAATGGCCATGCTGCTAGGCAGTCTGGACAGGGAGGTTTTTTTTTCTCAAATTTTTCACAACACTAGCAGCAGGTCAAAAGGAGAGAAGAGGATCTAATGTAAAACATTCAAGAACCTTGACCCTTTCGCTACATTAAAATACACAAGTGCTTATTTGCTTTGTAGGTGAAAATCAAATTGTTTTATACATTCAGTTATTTCCACGCTGAATTAATTTCTTCAGTCGTGATTCCTAATTAAAAATATGTTATGAGAGCTTATGCTCGTAACAAAATCCATTACTTACTTTTATGACTCTTTCAGTCTTCTGTGTCAGTGGATGATAGTGATGAAGGTGTATGATCGTTGCATTGGTTTTGTATGAAACTTGGAAAAAAGCACGTACATAGTAATCTATGAACGTCAAATGCTTTTGTAAACAGTTTTTTTCACGTTGTCTAGAAAATATTTTTATAACAATTTCAGTTCTGAGTTTAATGTGTGTCAGTTGACTACAAACCTTTTAGCAGAGACACTTTATTTTTGTAATTCACTGTGAAGCTAGTTTCTTCAGAAGTTGTCATGCTGGTGAATCCCTCTTCCCCCCCCTCCCCCCCCCAAAAAAAAAAAAAAAGTTGTTCCCTTATATACTGGAGATAGACCAAGTGCAAAGGACATGAGAAAAATGTCATTATTTATAGGACGCTGTAGTAGAAATCATGTGTTTGTCATGCATGGGTATTGCTTTCTTCATCTTCAAATTCAAAAATCCAAATTCTAATTAAAAATGAATTAGAAAAAAATGATGTTAAAATACTGATCCAGCTTGTCTTAGACATAGGTTCAGGTCCTGTGTTTGAGGGGTGAGCAAACGTGAAGTATACGTAACGAGTATATTTTCACTGAAAATGCTGGAGGAGCCCCATGTGTTACAGTGACATGGATTGCTTTCTTCCTTGTGCGTAGACTGCTGTCCTTTAACACTGAAATTCACTGTGAAATGGATATGAGCTCAGCTGTCTGAGCCTGTCATGGGGAGCAGCCTAAATAGTATCAGTTTTATATTTGGTCTCTTGAGCTTTTGAAGCAATTCTTAAATGTGTGCTGATGTCGCAATGAAGAGGAAGAAGAAATTTGAAAGTGTCTCTTTCCTTAACCTGTACATATCTCTCTTGTTACAGAAGTGCTTAGTGGTTTCCTTAGAAAGTAAGTTTTAGCAAAATCTGCCAGATCCACTTCTTACCATATTGTGGTGAGGTAAGTGCAATGATGATGGAAAAAAATGGGAAAAGCTGGGACCTCCCCAAGCCTGAAGACATTCCAAGTCTGAAAGCTTGCCTTTTTTGTTTCCAGTTTTATCTTTCCGTGTAATGGCAAATGTTACCTTACAATATACTATTGCATAACAGTACAGTTTCCTGAAATGATCAAAGTAGACACCAAATTCTGTCCTGGTTTCCTTAGTATGGAGGCTTTGTGTGTCACTGGGCATTGGTTTGAAAATTAACACAATGTTAGATATTGAAATGATTGTAGCTGCCACGGCCCAACATGCTTTCGATTGTCTTTAGTTAAGCGTACCTGTTGCCTGAATGCCTAAATGGATCTCATGAGAGTTACGCTACTTTAAATGTTTCAGGATTATAAAGCTGTGCTGCAAAGGGTGCAACACCTGACTCACTTCAGGAAACTAATGTGTACTGTTTATGTATCTCAAGTGCAGTTTTATAGTTGTGTCATGTAAGCCAGACCTCAGAAATCTGAGATGTTTTTTGTAAATTTTAAAGATGAAATCTGAGTTGTCTGTGTCACCGCTGAAGGCTCAATGTGGTTGGAGTAAGCACTTCTCCTCTACCTAAGTAATACTGCCCAGCTAGGAGCAGGAGTGGCATTTGGTTTGTGTTTTCCTCCTCCTGGGAGTAGAACAAGGCCATGTCAGAAAATTAGATTTTCTGAAGGCTTGCTCTGCAGTTAACTCACCGGAATCTAGACTGCTTAACCTTCTGTATGTGGTAAAAGCCCCACAACTCTGCAAATTATTTAAGGAAAGGAATAGGTAATGGCAAAGGAAAGCAAGCTGTTTGGAAGGCTTCATGTGCTTATCAAAATTTTCTATATCTAGATAAAACATACATGATTTTTAATCTGTATGAGCACTCTGCAGAACAGGAGAATCCAGTTTCTCCATCCTTCATTTTTTTTCAAAACCTTTTTCAGTTGCACAGTAGGAACCCTACTCGTTACAGAGTAGGCCTTTTCATTGGGTTTGGATAAACAGTAAGCTGACATACTTCCCGAACAAGGATTGAACATTAGTAGTAACTCTATTTAATAAACTTAATTTGTAACCGGCAGAGTCTCACTGGAAGAAATAAGATACATATAGCATTCATTTAACACAGATCTATCTAATACAAGTACTATGTAATGCTCTTCAAATAGTGCTTCTCATGAATAAAGTTTACCTTTAAACTAAAATTTGTGTGGACTGCACTATTCACACATGCTAATATTATGGTGTGATTTTTCTTCAGCTGTGCTGAGTAGTTATTTCAACACTGATGACATGAACAGAATGTTGTGTAGAACACATTTTATTACAGCAAAACTTAATAAGTAGAGCTTCTGGTTGGAGAAGAAAGAGAAAGAGTTAATGGAAAGTTCAGGAAGGTTCAGTTTGCATTACCAGTAGAGAAGATGTTCTTGCTCAGAAACTCTGGGCTTTTGTAAGACCTTCTGGTTAATTTCTGAAGGTGTATTTCGTTCTCTGGACAAACATGTACTTGCAGACTGCTTTGGTTAATTACTGAAAATAAATACATTTTCTGCAAAACTTTGTAAATACCAAGTGCATTCAGCTACTAGAAGAGTGTAGCAGACTTACCTTTTCTTCCTCTTTTACTACTTTCCAGTTCCTGCAAGCAGATTTTTCTGCTTTCCATACAAGGAGAAATTTTTTACCATTCTTGGATGCAGAAAGGAGAGAGATTCAAATGGCATGTCCAGACAAAATTTACTCAGAACCTCATGAAAGAGATTCTTCGGGCTTGTCTGCTGCAGCATCCCACCACCACAGCCCCTACGGAAGGCAGGGTTCAGTACCTAGGCTAGTCTGTCACATCTGCAGTGGGCAGACTGCATCCATCTAAGCTGACTTCAATAAAATTACCCAGAGCACTTCTGTAAAAGTCATTTCTTTCATCCTGCCCCAGATCTTCTGCCAACTGTGAGGGGGGGAAGGATACCCTCCATTACTGTACCATTCCCCAGGACCGTTTCTATTTCCTTCTTTGTAAATATGCTAGGACCTGTCTGTTTATATTTTTCCTAGGCTGCAGCTTTGAGACAAGATAATGGTGTTACAGAAAACCCTTAGTGTCCTGAGCAGGAGCAGCAGAGAAGCTAATAAAACTAGCATTAATGTCTCTGTTCCTGTTATTTCAAAAATCTGTATGGAGTGGTAGCTGGATGGACGATGCAGGGAGATGAAACTTCAACTACTCATCCTCCACTGTTAGGTGGAAAGTTCTTTGCAAACATAGGGATAGAAATTTTATTTCAGGTTTAATCAGCCAGGTATTCGTGTTTCCTTATCCGTGGGAGTTTGAATAAGGAGGAGTAAGCAAATGGATTTTTTTTAATGCTTTGTTAGACCGCAATATTAAGTTCTTTTTTGAAGATGGATAAATGAAACATAATTTATATCTTATATATTAAGCGTGGTGTTTGGTCCTTTAAATATTCCAAGCAGTAAAGGTGTCATAAAAGAAATAACACTTTTACATTTCTAGTATATTGTGTCAAAAATATCTTCACAGCAAATAATAAAATTGAAGTTTTATAAGGATTTTAAACTTGTTTCATGCTTGGTTATTATAAACTGGAATATTCTGTACTGTAACTTAATTTTGAAATTATCTGAGCATAGACTAAGTGTTATAATGTTAAATTTTCTGTGCCATGGCTAATTTTACAGGTTACAGGAATTTTATTTAGACATAATAAAGTTAGAGCTGTGAAGCTTCTTTCTCAGCCCCTTCCCCCACTGCAATTCTTGCTTTATAAAGATTTGTGCTCAATTCTTACACGTGTTTTAATGTATTTTTCAGTATTTAATTATTTTAATTTGCATATTGGGCTTGTACAGTCTCCTTAAGTTAATTGTTTCATTTCTCCAGCTGTTCCTAAATAGCCATTGTGCTGATCAAGCACTCACTTCAGTATGTCCTTGATAAAACTAATGAAAGCATCTGTAGAAGCAGCGACAGCAGCTGCAGTGCCTTATGGAAGCCAACTTCTGCTTAACATTCTGATAAAAGAAATAGTTTTGTACTTGTTCTGGAAGCTAATGCTGGCTGGCTTACTTGTAGCATAAAGAGAGTTGCACCTGCCACGGCTAGACCAAGCACTGAGGCTTGCTGATTACATGTTCTTGTTAGTGTCATTGTTATTGGTAAAATGGGAGTGATGTCATCCTTATCAAACCCTACTGGCACCCTACAGAGTGACAAATAATTTGCCCACTGCTGTTTATCAGCATGGGCCTTGTTTTAGAAGTGACGAGAGTGCTGAATTTTCGCAGTTGAATGCTGTACGACTGCAGAGGTGTAGGAAAATGAGATGGATTGATACTTGTAATCAGTGTGCATAGTGATGGTTAAGGTGTAATGAAACATAAGTGCACATTTAGGGTAATTATACTGCTACCAGGTGGGGCCCTGGGGCTTTGCATCTATAGAAACCGCTTGAGGTGACAGATATGCAGGAAGAAGTACTGCAGCACCATCTGCTTTTTTCTCATTTCCTCATTAATTCTTCTGTCCCCCAAGCCTGGGCTGCACAGACTTTGAACAGTACTTGGACTGTTCGGTATCTCCCCTCCTTCTGGTTGGGTTTAGCCCCAAACACTGGAGTGGATGTGATGCAAAACAGCAGCTCTTGTGAGTAGAACACATTAGTACACCCTTCTAGAGCTCTCTGAGACATGCTACATACTTCGCCTCTTTAATCCTCTCTCAGAATTGTAGTAAAATCTGTTCTTCATGTATTTTAAGGCAATAATTAATCTTTTAAGGTTTTCTGCATGTATTGGTTGTATATACTTATATGTACATGTCTTAAATGGGTAATGAAGAATACTGAGAATTCCTCCAGACAGGCATCTGTATTTTCTGTTTACTTCCATGGAAATCTGTAAGCCTTAAGCTACTTGTGTTTCTTCTAAGTAAGTAATGGAAACAAATGGTTGGTAGCTGAAAACACAACAAGTATGCTCTTTGGAATCACTATGCAAAACTAAAAAATGAGAACTGCATATTGTCATTCATTTGTGGTAATTACTATGGGAAAATGGGAATGTATATTTTCAAATTTAAAAAGGGAATAGGAGCCTGTTGCCCCCAAGGACACTATTCACACAAGCCTGCCAAATGTCTCAAATGTGGTAGATGTGCCACACGTGCAGCTTGGTTACACGTCTCATGTAGAGTTTATCTCAGATGCCTTGTGTTCTTCTGCAGTTGTTGGTAGCTGATCTGTGTATCTGCATTTACTTGTCTGGGAGCATGCTACAAAAAGCAGCATTTTCAAAGCAGTTTCTGGACTAATGGCCATAGTCAGATTGTATTATTGTGAAATGTTTTGTATTTTATATAGCTTTTCTGTTATAATGCATCTTTTATACATCTTTGACATTTTTATTAATCTCAGTTTTTCCCTGCTGTGAATGTAGGTCATTAGATAACTTGCACTGTTTGTTCCCTAATAAAAAGGAACATTGCTGAATCTGGCTTTCTTTAATAGTGTGTGCCAGGGTCAGGCTCATACTTGATGTAACTGCAGGGAAGTCAGTGGAGTAATACCTTGGATAAGTTTCACCCCACTTTTATTAAAGATCCAAGTTTTAACTGAAGCCTGCTCTGTTATAGTATTAAAAAACCCACATATATATATGTGTGTATATATGTCTATGAGATCTGTCTAGGTATAAAAACAGTTCTATATGTCTGAGGTGGTTCCTGGTAGCTCTTTAGTATAAGTTACGAAACCAACCCAGATTTTGGAAGTTAATGCTGATTTACGAAACTAATGCTGATCTGCAGAGGTAAACACAAAACCCCATCACATTTTAAACTGATTACTTTAGTGAGAGAAATGATGGGAATTTTAAAAATAGATGTGTGTGCAAGTAGAATGGTAATCTGTGCTGCATATACAGAGAACATAAAAGTTTAATTACTGTAAACTTTGAATGAAAAAAGTATTTATGGATGGCAAAGCCATTCAATTTTACCAGCTTGACAAAAGCCAGTCAATTCTGACGTTATCAAGACTTCTATGTCACATCTGGGAATCTTTGCAGAGTGAAAGCCTCAATGATCCATTTTTTTAGAACTAATTTGGTGACAGTCCTTTATCAGAGGAATGCATCATCATCTCCTGGCCTGGTGGATAAATTACCTCTGCAGCCTGTGACCTGAAAAGCTGTACAACCCTTAGACATGCTGCTCTTAATATACTTGAAATAGTTCTTTTGGTTAGAATACTCAAGTATTGTGTTTACCACATTAATATTACTAAAGTAGAACATTTCGTAACACTCAAGGAAAGCAATTAACATGGTTGGGTTTTTTTGTTGGTTGATTGGGGTTTTTGTCTCCTACTGCCACATAAATTCTTTTTTCTCTCTGTTCAGAGTGTGGGGTTCAATATGAGATGATTCTCACAAACATGTTTCTTTCTCTGACAGCAACCAAAAGACACATACCCTGCTTCTATGAATCGGTCTTTTAAATGGGCATTGGAGCTGGTGGTACTGTAATGTACAAGTGTGTACCCCATATGCTTACGAAAACTATCAAGTTCATTTACCAACTTAGCTTATCTGTGGTGTTGTGCTGTTGATGACCATAACTTACAGGGACTGAACACAATGGTGGCATTTTATCTGTCCCATTAAACTACCCTTAGAATAGTAAATTTTAATACCTGATGTGGACTTGGTGTCCACTTAGCTTTTCCTCCTTCTTTCAGACTGTTTCATACCCAGTGAGAAAGGCCAAGTGCCTTCTGTTGAGGAACTTCAGTTTGGAAGTAGTTTGATTGGAGGTCGGGGAGTGAGACTGCGTTTTTTAATGAGCAATTGAAATGTAAAAGGTTCGGATTTTTTGTTTGTTTGTTAGAAAGCTTTACTAGTGAAGTGCTTACTACTAGGCAAGAAATACGTTGTGTTTCTGTCCCAAGTCACAGGAAGTTCAATTTTATTCTGCCGGTTTTAGACAGAGGAGGGAAAAATAGCAGCATGTCTTAGACGTCTAAGACCTTAGTTTGCAAGATTTTAGTATGTGTTTTGTTTGTCTTTTAAACAGTTTGTGCCTCTACCTCAATCCTCTCTGACACACTTGCCTAGATAGACATGTCTGTCTCGTGTGGAAAAGATCTTATTTTGTTCTTGCAGGCATCAGCCTCTGGTACTGTTTCTGTTGGCCTTCTCTTTGCTTGTGATACGAGGTGGCAACTGTCAGTAGCAATGGCATTTCCAAGTTAAACGGCAGCCACAGCTCTCAAACTGCAGGGATCTCTCTCCCCCTTCTCTATCCTCCAAAATACACGTGCTACATTTTTAAAGATCAAGATGAATCCTTTAATTCTATAACAGCTGATGAAAGAGCCAATGAAAACAAACAAACTGAAACAAAAGCATAGCTTCAAAAGACAGTTGATTCTAGGCAAAATTCTAGTTTGAACTGTAGTGGCTTTTGCTTGTATCATTTGTATTCTTAGGACAAAACCAGCTGTTACACTGAAAACTTTCAACATGAGAAATGTAGCCTGCATGCAGCAAGGGAAAGGAGATTTATTTTTGTCTAGAATCTGTAAGTCATCACAAGTGAAATAGCCATTACCGTGCAACTTCTCTATGTGAGTAACGGCTTGGTTGCTATGAATGCTTGGTGGCTCTAGTAAAAAAGTTATAATAAATTTATTTATATCTGTCTGATAATACCTTTACATTTTTCTGTTTTCAGTAGAATAATTCTGTGAATAATACAGATAAAGCTCATGACGTGATCTGACAGTAAGAAGTGAAATGATTATCATCCGTTTTAGAAGAGAAAGTAGTACCACAAAGGTGATGTTAAATCTGAAACGTAGGGCTCTAGTGGGTTTGGAGCTAGACACAAAACCAAGGCGAGGTGTTGTGCTATGTTGTTCTTTAAGCCTGCTGTTAGGAGCATAGTCTTCAGTGAAAGGTGAGAGGTTATGATTCAATTGCCAAGTTAGTGGGAGGCAAGATGGGTGTGGGAACAGGGGCGGGAATGGTCAATGCTAAATGCATCATGAAGACAGAATATGCTGAATTGCTCAAGCCCTTGAACAGTACATGAACTTGTACTCACTGTTTTTTATTTTGGAATTCTGTGCCGAGATGTTTGGTATTTTGGCAGGAAAAGAAGGTTAGACCTTATTTATGAATGCCCAGTTTTCTGGATTTTGGCAGTATGAAAAGTGCTTAGCTAACAATACAACAGTGCTCTTTTAATTGTGAATTACTGTGTTTATATTGAGTTGCATTTGTGGAATATATTTCTGTAACAGGACAGGTAAGAACTCTGTGCCTGAACAGGTGTACAAATTTGATTCCATCTTCTCCCTGTACCTTTGTGAATAAGCGCTTTCAAATTCTTCTGCTGTTTTTCTGTTTTCTGAATATCCTTAAGCTGACACCTGTCATGATTTCAGAGTTGACTCCTGTACTTTAGGTCAACAGTTCATTTTTAAAAGTGATACTAGCAATCCATTTTAATAATAGATTTCAATCCACAACTCTCAGATTATAACACTTAAAGGTGTATGTGACTCTTGGCATGTGAGAATTGCTTGTGGATTAAACTAAGTTAATTTATTACTTCTGAACATGTTCTATGTGGATGTAAGGTAATTAGTCGGGATGGATTAGTTAATATATGAAGTATGGAGAATGAGAAATTTTAAACCAGAAGAGGGCAGCAATGCTATAAAAAAATAATTTTGGCTCGATTATCTTCCTTTTTCAGTTTTGCCAGTAAGTCACATGTGTGTGTGCTGCTAATTTCTTGGACAGGCTTTAAGATAAGTAGCCTGAAAAAAGTCTGTTAATACCATTGCAGTGGTTATTATTTCAGTTATATTTCTTCGAACAGCTTCTTCCTGCCAAAAGGTATTAACTTGAAGAAGTACATGTAGAGGACCTGCTGACTTTTTTTTTTCTTTAACATATATTTCTAGTATGAAAATAAATTTTATGATGTTGTGGTAATTTCTGATTTTACTGTGTCTGTCCTTAGATGATTCAGAATAAAACCTTTCATTTCCTAGTTGTCACAGTCCTATTCATTTTAAAGAATTGAATATCAAGCCTGGTCCTTTCTCATTTACTTGTTGTGAGCAATAAGTTATTCTGGTTAAAAATAGTGTATTGTGTTTTGACAACTTTACTGTCATCAGAATGTGACTTTAGAAGCAGTAGTGTGTTGCACAAATGTACCACAGGATACGAAGCAGTACTGAATACTTGTATGTAAACTGGAGTGGGGCTCATATTAAACATGAGATGATCCCTAGATATGCAGGACTCAAATTTAGTTGATTCTTTCTGACAGTGGATCAGTTGTAGGAAAAAATTGGCGTCGTCTTTTTGGAGTGTGTTCTAAGAGGTGGTGTAAGGGGAGAGGAATGGTTTCAATGCATTTTCTGTACGTACAGGAAAGTAGGTCTGTTGAGGAAGGTGATGTCCCACATATTCTTATTATAGAACAGAGCTACTCCTCAGCACTCAAAAGTGCTGATATAGTTCTGTAAGTGAGGGGGAAGAGGAGATAGACAAACAAGTCTGCATGGCTTACTTTAGTGCTGAGAGAACATCTGAAGAATAGCTGCAGCTATTTTTATGGCATTAGCAACATGTGAATACAAAGAGTTGTAGTAATGTACATCTTGTGTACAATTACGCTTGAACCTTCTTTTTTGCCCAGTGTTGATTGAGACAGGAAAGAAATAGCCAAAAACTGTTTAAGGGTCCACACTGTTCTGTAGTCTGAGAGAATAAACCCAAATGTTCACATGCTACAAAAGAACTGGAATACACAGAGAGTGTTGCTTTACCATCTGGGGAAAAATTAGCATTTCATTTGTATTAGCTGCTTCTGTTCTGGGTTTAGACGCTGACTCACTGTCTGAACACACTAGAGGGCTTCTCCTAATATGTTAAACTAGTCTGTGTGCTGATTAGTATCCTTAATAGTTTCCTGAATATGGTGCGCAACGAATGCTAACATGCCATTGTTCAATAGCACCATACATCCAGGTTGCTGTTGGGTATGCCCACTGGAAAAAGAAGTACAAACTTAGCCTTCTGTTCTTTGGGTATGTATGGTTATCTGTGCTTCTTTCTGCCTAGAGTTGTCTTAGTCCTGTGTCAATCTTGACTAAGACATGACTAAGGGGAAATGAACAAATCAAGAAACCTTTGAAGATTTCAAGATGACTGTATTGTTCAAGAGTACCTGAGTGCTGTGTTACTGATGTCACACCCATTATCGTGATTACTTACGTGAAATTTCTGGTTCTGGATTTCCAGTGCGGACAAGGCTGTAGAAGGCAGAAGTATGTGCTAGTAGGGCACAAAAGCTCCTCCCAGTGGCAGCCTGGCCCCCTCCCTCCCCAGCTACCCACTAAAGATGACATCATTTAATATTAACCATAATGTATGCATAGTAAGACAAACTGGGCACTAATACAAGGAACTATTGAGTGGCTGAAGCCTCATATATTACTACATGCCAAAGGCATGAATACTTTTAAAAAGACACTTCCATAAGTATGTCTTGCAGCTTTTAATTAAATCCTGCAAAATCCCAGCAAGACTTAATAAATGTTTCTACTGTTCTCTGAATCTTGCTCTTCCACTGCAAGTAGATTTTTGGGTTTTTATTCTGAACATAGGTGCAAGTTGAAATTCTTGCCATTAAATGAATCTGGAAATGCAAGGTAATGTTGGCAGGTTTCATCTGATTCCGTGGGCTTCAGTTTCAAAGATGCATTTATTTGACCTTAGCTGTGCAATTGATCAGCGCTGGCTTGTTGTGCGTACATCTGTATCTTGCAGAGTTTTTTAAGCTTTTTGGCAAACTGACAGAAAATGGCACAAGAAAACAGGATTTCAAACACCTTGGACGTTATTTTCCGTAGTTTCATTTTTTTGAAAATGAGGTAGTTTGTTCCAAGAAAGAAGAGAATTGCTTCCTAGCTTCCCTTAGGATATTATGCACTTAGGTTACCTACCCAAGATGTGCATGATTTAAGAACTAGTCTCCATTGACTAATAGAGAAATAATCTCCTCATTTAGACACCTAAATGAGATACTCAAAATCAATGTGAATACATCTGGTTTTCCCCAAAGTAGTCAGAAAAATTCCTGGCATAGTTTATAGATGAAAGTATACATAATACTACCTTTGTAACGTCCTGCCAAAATTCGAACATCTAAGTTGATGTCATGTTTTCTTATGTGGAAACTGTGAGAATTTTATTTCCTAGAATCACAGAAGGGTTGAGGCTGGAAGGGACCTCTGGAGGTCATCTGCTCAGGCAGGGCCGAATTTGTGAAGGTCTTTCTGTGAAGGGATTTTTTTTTTTATCGTTCATTGGTCTAATTTAACAGGTGCCTTAGCTTTTTACCTTTTTCAGTCACAAGAGGTACCTGGTAGGACATACCTCCCCACACCCCCAGCCAACTTAGCGCTAGAAATCGATAAATTTAGTTAATGTGATATTATTGAGTAGGTGGAGTGTCTCTGTATTGTATTGTGATATGGTATTTAGAAAAGATTATATGTTACTACTATGTAAAATGCATAAATGTAAACCAAATGTACATAATCTGATTTCAACAGACTTGCTTTTTCTAGTTGGGGTGCTGAATGTAATATTCAGGTCTAATTGCAAGATTACTTTCGGATTTCTTTTCAAATATTAGAATCATAGAATCATTAAGGTTGGAAGAGACCTCAAGGATCATCTAGTCTGTTGTATGACTTGTGTTCATGGTTTCCATATGAAATATTGCTGGGCGTTTTGACCAACTTTTCCTGTTCTCGCTGTGGGAATGAATAATTTTTAGAGTATAACTCAAAACGCTCGGTGGCAAATGTAATCTGGTTTTAGTTTGATTAGACTGTGCCCTATCAGCTATTTTAGTTACTTAGTCATTCACAATTGTTAATGTAGTTGTTAAGACCGTACTGCATCTAATATGCAATACTTAAAATAGTTGGCTTGTTAATTTTGTATTATTACTGATTACACTGTTTGGACTAAGGTATGTTCTTTGAACTAGGTACGTGGTATATTTTTAACACCCTGTTGTGAAAGCTGTCTCTCCTTGTGTTCTGAGTGGTTTTGTGTAGGGTCTGATTAATAGTGTTCTTTTAACAGTAAAAGTCTTTTCTGTCTGCTTAAGCGAGGTTTATTTACTACGTAGTTTTTCCAGGGTTCTTGTGCTTCCACATGCTTTTCTCTTCTTTCTTTTTGTAGGTCCTTCCCTGCCCCCCCCAGAATATGAATTATGGAATTACTTACTTGTGTCTTTTGGGTCAGGGACTAATTGAAATGAGTACATTTTATAATTAACATATCTGAAAAGTTGGTCAAATGCACTGCAGGGTGGGCCAGGTTTAGCATCTCTTTCTTCACCCGCATGCCCAACTGTTTTTCAGAGGACGGGTGCTGCCCAGCCTCCATGTGTAAGCAGTTAGTGCTCCCTCTTCTTTTGTAAAGCTCATAGATGGTTCTGAGAGTGGAGGGGAGCTATAGGAGCTTCATTTTTAGGGTGTGTTTTGCTTTAAAACCAGCAGTTCTTTCTCTCTCTTTCTCTCTCTCTCAGCTCTGATGATAGAAGTGTGAGATACTAGATGAAAGGACCTTGGGTTCTGTTTGTTAATCTGGAGAAACTCGCTCTGTGATTCCCCCGTAGAAAAACAGAAGGCTTTGTTCGGTTACCCGCGCAGGAAATAAGCTCATTGACTTTCAGGCAAACAAGAATATTCAGAGCTATATGTGAAATCAGTTTAGTTCATTAAATGACATTCATTAAAACATCCTCCTATGGAGCTATACAAAAGTAGCACCTATGGTCATAATCTCTGTTTTGGGTTTTTTTTGTTGAGGTTCCCCCCCGCCTCCTTGCTAGGCCTGTGTGTTGCCTTAGCCCTGCACCTTGTGGTGTGTAGGCCTGGTCATGCGTTTCCCGGTGTGCCCCCTTCCTGCACACTTCTGTGTTACCTCTGAGAGGAGAAAAAAGGCTGTCCGCCGTGTACTTTGAGGGCTCTTGATCGTGGCTCTCTGGAATATGTTTGAAAGTGCCGGTGGCTCTAACAGCATTGCCAGTAATAACTTGATGTAAAATGAAATGTTTGGGCAAACAGTGTGTTAAAGGGACACCAAAGTGAGCGCTACGTAATGATGATTAAATGGATGGCTTTGAATGAGGAATGGTGGCATCTCCAGCCCTCTCACTGTTGCACCTATGTTATTCTTTTTCCTTGAGGACTTGTTCCAAAAATTTTACTCTCTCTGCACTTTGGGCATAGTAAAGCCAGAAACCTTCTGTGCTTTTTAAGACAGAGCCAAGGGAAATGCACGAGCACCAGCAGCTAGCTTTTCCTTCCCCCGTCGGCCCCCCTTTCCCCCCGAAACAGAGCGATTCTCTGAGTGTGTTTTGGAGGAGGCACAGAGGGGCTGTGGTGGGCTGGGAATCCCTGTGTGCCGATGGAGCCTGCGTACAGGGAGCTGCCCCAGCCAGCGTGTGAGGTGGAGGAAGCCCTCTGGTGAGAGGGGGTTGTGCCCCATCCCAAATCTGGCAGCAGGAAGCAGTGAAGCCGACTGACCTCCTTCGGCTGGGTGTCACAGGCTGCTTCCCCAGCTGGTGTGCCGCACCTGGCGAGCCAAGGACAGCGTGGCAGGTGCCGTCTGCGTGCCTGCCCTGACTCAGAGGGGCAGAGCTGGGCGGCACGGGGGCAAGGGCGGGAGGCCGTGCTCCCCCGGGCCTGCTGCCACCAGTCCAGTGTGGTGCCGGGTGCTGCCCTGCGGCCTGAGCAGGGGTGGAGACGGCAGGTGCAGGGCTGTGTGAGCCTTTTGTCCTGCACCTGCTGCACATCAGGTAAGTATAAACAGCTGTCGGACGTAAACTGGGATTATCCGGTAGGTGGGCCGGGGCCTGGGCCTGGCCCTGGCCCAAATATGCGCTTTGCTCCCCACCCCCCCCACCCCCCCCCTCCTTTTGCAGCTTGGCTTTATTAGCTGTTCTGAACCACGGTGAAGCGGCATTGGGGGCAGGGTGCTGGCGATGCCTACTCAGGCTGGAAATGTTCACACTAACGCATGTGACAGGACTGAAACCTGGAGCCCTCGCGTTTTGTAGGGTTGCTAGGCATTGCGCTTGCTCTAAGGTAGCTGGAAGTTGCACCACATTTAAGTTTTCAGATAAGCATACACCCCGCTGTTTAACTTGGAAAACATTAACTTCTTTGTGTGGTTTGCGGCAATGTAGCAATAAGTTGAAGGGTAAAGAGAATAGAATAGAAAGTAATACTGCTTTATTGTTTTTATAAAGGACTGTGATCGCTGTGTTATCAATACTGAATTACAGAAAGAGACTTTGTTGCTGTTCCCTTCCTTTATGAAGCAGAAGTACATTAATGACAAACAGTTACAGTGGAAAATTTAAGATACAAATATATTACTGCACTATGTGTACTAAGCCTAGGAAATACCACTGTAGGTCAGTACCATGGCATAGTAAATGTTTACTTTTAAAGGGCACCCTCTTTTTACTTTTTTCTTTTTAAGGCACAGTTGTGTACAAAGTATTTATATATCAATAATACTGTTTAGGGAAGAGTAAAGTGAAGAGAGCAGATAAACCACAGGAGAACTCATTATGCTTCAGCTTCCAAAGTTTAATTTCTTTATCACTGGGACTCTGTAGGGTTTTGGGCATCATTAATATGGTATAGCAGCTATAACTGTAATGAGCTGTAGTGAGAATAAATGTAAATCAAAACAAACTGTTTATTTCTTTAGCTTCCTTGAACTTCTGAGAGTACTGTAAATGGCCGATTTTAAAGCAACCAGCAGTGAATGGCCTAGATTATTAAACCTGTGTGGTGTCTTTGTTACGACCTCCTTCAGAATATGAATAAAATCTGAGGGAGACTGTGGTTCTGTGTAGAGTAAATGCTAGCAGCGGATGCAAGTAAAGAACCTAGACAGATCAGAAGAGTAATCTGGAAAATCCAACAGCTATCCCGAATTTTGAAACAGAAGTTCCTGAAATTGGAGTACAGATCTATCAAAATGTTGTCACTACTGAAATATGGTTGAAACTTACTGGAAATTGGATTTGGTCTCGCAATATCCAATATCACTCTCAAAGTTGATAATCTTATTTGTAGGCCTATTAGAAATGGATCTGAACAGTGTATAGTAAAAATGTTTTAGGGTGTTTGAGAGATTCAAACAGATGAAATAAGCAGCTTCTCTTACATTGATTTTTACTCTAGGAAACAGTCATGATTGAGAGAGTCCCCAGAGGACCTGGAAAAAAAAAATCAAAAGGCAAGAATAAGGAAGTTAAATTTTCCATTTGGAGTTATGTTGTCAGTCTAAGTAACAAAGGAAGGAGGAACTGGTTCAAGTTAAAATTGATTTATATTAGCATAAAGGCAGGTGTATGCCCAGATAGGTTGTACTATTGGGGAGGGGGGTGTTTAATGCAAAGAAGCTATATATATGCAGGCACATAAAATGTTTCATTTACAAAGTGTAAAATATTAAACAGATTTTAAGGCAGTTAAAAATGCTTCTTACAAAAATTATAAGCAGTTTAAAAACAAAACAAAACAAAACAATGATCTGATATTCATGAGAGGTATCAGTTGGAGACTGGAGTCTCTCTTAAGCATGGATTCAGCATGCCAAGAGGCATACTACTTCTGGCCCAATCTTACCTTGTTCTCTTCACCTGCAAAAGCCTCCAGGGAATAGAGAAGAGGATAGTTTAGTCTCCTCATCCGTTCAGTTTTTGGTGCATCAGCTGGAACTACTAGCCCAGCGCTAGATCATTAAATCAAAAATCAATAATTTTAGATGCCCTTTAGATGCCTTTAACACTGAGGATTTGGTCATACGTTCGCAGTTAGTGCTGTATTGAGAAGTCCTCAAATTGTGTTCAGAAGAAAATGAAACTCTATTAAAAGGCAGTAGCCATGCCTAATGCTCTACTGTAACCTTTCAGTCCTGTCTATGTGCTAAGTGAAGCTAGTGAGAAAATTCACCCACTTCAGTTATGATTTTGTTTCAGGTTTCCTGTTTAAGGGATATCTGCTTTACTCAACACCTTTTGAATGATGCTGCTTTTGTTGGGTTTCCATTTGCAGTGGAAGACCTTTTTCATTAGACTTGTTTATGAAGAAAAATGCGCTTTGGCTCTGTCTGGGTTTCTTGATTCCTCAGGATGAACTGACACAAGATGTTCTGTAACAATGGATGTTTCACATGTTCAGAATAGAGTAACGTGCACAAGTTGTCTGGCACTATAAGGTAGCAGAAACATCTAAAATTAAGGTAATGACATTTTATTACATCTCATTCTATACACATTAATGGCTTAAAAAGTTGAAAATTATAATTAATTTTAGGCTACTCTCTGTGCTACATGTGTTGCCAAGGTTTATTGTGACCAGGATAGCAATTTGTTCATCATTGCTTGTGATCTGTCGTGTTCTGTTGCTTTAAAAAAAATGTACATTGAAATGTAATATATTCAAGCACTTGCAGGTGCAATAAATACATGTGATGCCAAAACCAAGTAACTTGTATATTTGAGAGGAAGACAGTTGCTTTCAAATACAGTAGTAAGACTGATTATGGTGCCATGTGCTTACTTGAATTGTTTCTTTTCAAGCATCTGCTCCCTTACTGAAAATGTATTTTTGAACACCTGCAGAGCACAACCATTTCCCACTTCCTTCCCATATAATGGAGTTGTATTTGCTAATGGTTCAGAATCCAGCACACCCCCAGGGAGAAGGGGAAGGCACATTTTGTTTTTTATCACTGTGAGCTCTGCTGTGTCAAGGAGCATACTGTGATAATCTCCCTGTGCAAATGCTAAAACATTGTGAGGTGTTTGTTGGGGGTAGCTGCAGGGCTTAGCATCTAAAACAATACATTTGAAGGTGCAAATTTATTTTATCCAAACTTTAAAATGCATTAAGCTACCCAAGGATCATGCACACTAACGTAAAACACAGGGAATTGTTCGAATGTGTACTGAAGTTCCATTGTATCCATGTCCTAAAACCTGAAGAAATAAACAAGCCCCCTGGTAGAAAAAAAAAAAAAAAGGAAAATTATCTATAGCATAATTCTGAACTGCTGGATCATATATGGGAAATCAACTCTTTTTCTTTTTGTCTTAGACACTAACCATGTAAGTAAGTTTTACCACTCATAAGTTGTGAATTACTCTGGTGTAGGTCAGGTGGCAAAAAAATTTACTTGTTTGGTTTATAGTGTAACAGTATTTAAATTGCTGTGGTTCAGCATGCTGCAAAGTTATTAGCAAGATTTCTAATGGTTTGTTGGGGTTTTTTTTTGTTTTGCTTTTCTCATCCAGGCAGCTTTTTTTCTGCTGTCCTTGAACCTTGGGGTTAAGAATATGGTTTCACTGGAAGTTTTGTGGGGTTTTTGCCCCCAGTATTGGCAGACTTTCACTGACGGTATTGTTATTTGCTACCATTGCAGGTGGTACAGTGCAGACCTCTCTATTCTAGTGACACTGGTGTGCCAATGGGAAGCTTCTTTACCATATAACTTTTTGTAGTGATTGATGAATGTAGTGAAAGCAGTTGTGGTTTGCAGAAACATTTTTATTAGTGCTTGTTTAGCAAAGGATGTTACTGCTTACCTTGCTTAAAAAGTCTGAGCAACTGAATTGAAGTGTTTAGATTTTGTACAGTGAGCTTCATGTTAAAAATGCTTTGAAAACATTTAGATCTAAAATAATGGCTATCCAATCATTTTTTTCCCAAGTTTTCGTATGAGAAGGTGTTTGTTAATAATCTTTACTTGCAATTAGTGCTTTTAAACAAGAGAGTATAGAAAATGTCGAAGAACATAGAGTGTGTAGGACTTATATTCATCATCTGTTTTCTATGATAAAGTAGACTTTGTATTGTCTAACAGTTTTTCAGTGTACTATTTTGATTCTCCAGAGACTGCCTGTCTTTACCTGCCTTTTAGTTTTACAGGTTTTATTGTGTCCTTTGGACTGATAAGTTCTTGTCAGTCCTGTGTTTATAGGGTTAGAAGGAAACTAAAAACCCCTACACATCTTTAACTGCACCAAAACCCCCAAACCTTTTGATACAAACATATAAATATCATTTTGATTGAAACAGCAATGAAAAGCTTCAGCTTCAGTATAAACTACTCATGACTGTTAAGACTTCAATCCTGCATGATCCTCTTAGGTCTGTTTGACACTAGTATAGTTAAGTAGTGTAAATCATAATTTTATCATCATTAACTTGAAATTTTTAATTGCAGTTAATATAAGACCTTATAAGCGTAAGAAAAGCACAGGTCTTTCCATTTTCCCTTATTGTAAACTTTATAAAATTAATGTATGGCTTTTGTATTAAATGTTTTGATTTCACATTTCTGTTTCCATAAGAAGGGGTTTTACAGCTATAACTAAGATACTGATATACATGTAGCAGTTTTCTTGGTAATTCTTCATAAATATATTAGCTTTACATCTGTGAGTAGACTAGAACTTCACTGTAGTATAGGCAGATACAGGATTCAGACTGTTCTGTTACAGATGAATCTAAATTGAATTAACTTGCGTCTGCCTTGGACTGATTTCTCACAAATGAAAATTACAACTGATGAGGTAACTGTGATATTTGTCTGAGTCCTGGCACAGCACAGACGCTTTTGATTGCTTTTACATCTATACTGCATAGATAAATGGGTTAGTTTGGTGGAGGGGTTTCTTGTGCGTTTTGATTAGTATTATTTCAATAGAGAGCATGTATTCATAATTTGTAAACTCTTACAATAGCAAATACTAATTGTATTTAATACTTCTCCAATTAATGTCAAGAATTTTTCAAAAAGCTTTATATGGTGTAACCTTCCCTACTGGTCCGAAATATTAAAAATCTTGATTTTTGTAAAGTAATTGCAATTTTGATACTAATATATGGAACTGGTGACAGAAGCATTATGTCTCTTATGGCAATAAACTGCTCAAACAGGGATCTATGGCTGCTTTTTGCAGGAGTGTTTATTTTTGTATGTCCCAGATTCTGCTTAGCAGGCAATGGTATCATAAGCCCTCCTCTTTCTTTACTTGTTTTTGTGCAGTTTTTCAGGACTTTTTGCAGCTGTGCATAATGCATGGTAGTTGTACTGCTGTCCAGCTTGTTGGTTTTGCACTTTAACTTGCAATTTTCTTGAACATTTTCCATTCTAAGTTCTTCTTTTCAGGCAGATTTTCTTCTCTTTCTGAGTAGCAGAAGGAGGGTTTCTGCTGGAGTGGTGCAAGTCTGCTTGAGGATTCCCTGGCTCAGGAGTAAATCTCCTGACACTTCTCAATTCCAGCAGGGTTTGTTGTTTTTTTTTTGAAGTTTCAAGAAAATAATCAAGAACTCATGCAATTGTACTGCCAGATATAGCGAGCTCTGAGCAATTTTATGGGCTTCTCCTTCAAGTATAAAGGACTTCTTGAAATGGCTGCTGCTTCTCCAGTTTTCTGTTTCCGCCATTATAAAATGTCTTATCTGGATCTAATAATTATTCACCCTGCTAGAATTAAAAATGCGTGAGGGATAAGTATAAAAGGCTTTTTCATACAGATCTGCTGAGCTGTTAGATTTTCTGAAATAAAATATTTCTATAATTCTGCCATATTTGTATGTAAAGTATGTCAGACTATCTCGTTCAGTAAGAACCTTCTTTAACACTAGGTATTGATTTTTGTATTGTTTCTATTGCTTATGTTGCAGAGAATTCCTTTAATCTGAGTTTAGATATTAAACCCAATATGCTCTTGTCATGTTGGTTCAGCAGTTTCAAAGGACTCCGTAAAAAAACCCTAATGGGGCCAGGATATCAATTATATAGGGGATTTCCCTCTCCTCGCTGAACCTGAACATATGTCCTCAGCTGTGCGGACCTGTGTTCCCTCCATGTGAAAGGAAGAGAGGAAAACCAATAAAACTGGATGTTCTTGTTCATGTTCACCTTCATCTGAGCTGTATGTATCTTAGCAGTTTGTATCTTAGTTTGGATAGGCAATGGAAAAATATGCAGTTGGATCCATAATTAAAATAACATTTTTAGTTACCTTTCAGACCTCCGTTGCTTGCTCATACCGTTTATGCACCTTCAGTGTAAAGAAATCCGCCTAGCTGCACGTGTCTGGGAACAAGGAAATACTTAAGGATGTGGCTTGCAAAGGCATTTTAGACGCCTGTTTGCGTGCAACTGCTTTTTAATTTCACTGAAGATCTAGTGGTGGAATACCTATGTAGATGAGTCATTGCACAGGATTGACAGGCTCTTTCAACAGGCCCACAGTAAAAGTCTTTTCTGTATAGAAGACGACTGTTGTGCTAAGATTAATTCTTGTCAAAATATGGTTTCCAAATACATTTAATACTAGTGTAGCATTGGGATGTCTAACGGCTATATATTTTAAATAGGGAAATTTAATTTAATATGGAGTCATTAACCATACCCCAGCTTGCTTACTTAACTTGGATTTTTATTTGCTAAAGCTTGGAACGTGGATAAAACAGTTATGATAAAACTGTTGCATTTGCTTTTTTTTTTATAACAAGAAGTTCTTACACATATCTACTTGCATTCTAGTATTAGGAAAATAAATTTTTGCATATTTCTGAAATTAATTTCTCACTTTGTTTTTCTGGGAGGAGAGTATTTTGTGAGGTGCTGTAAATACTTAACAAGCAATAGTAGAGTTAACATACTGATTTTTGAAAAGTGATTTCTGTTTGGTGATTTTTACTCTCCCAATCTATTACCCATTCACTTCAATGCCTTCATTAAGATACAGATATAGAAACAGTAATTGGATTTCTAGCAGTTTAACGTGCAGATGTTACATAGACTTACACACCAAGATTTGCTGTCTCAGTTCACTGTAGACAAAAAGGGTTCCTGACCAGTTTTTGTAGAGTTGACTTCTTGCTCTAAAATTCTGATGATCACCTAATTTGGGTAAAAACCTTCAGGGAAAGTCTTGACTCTTGTTGAAAGATTGAAACTTTGCCCGTCACACCCAACCCTGGGTGCTGTGTTGAAAATGTGCATTCTGACTTGTGTTTCCCATCAGTTACTTTTTAGGTGTAGTTGTGCTTTCCAGAAGTGACTGCTGACATTGCAGGTTTCTGCTCAGCAGTGTGTTCTCTAGGAACCTGTTGCCAGTTTCTTACTAAAATGTAACAGTTGTATTCTCATGCTGCTCAGAAATTTCTGGGCCATATTCTGCTTTTCAGCTTAGAAAAACAACTTTCAGGAGAAAGCTGTTTTCTCTGTAGAACATAGAGTTACTTATAAAGATATAGAGAGTGTGTGTCTTGGGTTTTTTTCCTGAGTGAAATGGACATTTAATCCCAGAAGATTATTTTTCCTGGAAAGTAATTAATTACCAAAGACAAACTATTACAATAGAAGCTATTTTGAAATCTTAATTATAGTGTTGATTATATCCAATTTACAAGCTTCTGGACATGACAAAATGAAGTCTGTAGGTTTTTTAGACACTGAAAATTAGGTGTATAATTAGTCTATTAGTGTCATTATTAAAACAGTATTTCCTTCTCTTTATTGATCCATGCTAAAAGCAGAAATTTCTGCTTTCAAATATAATTATGATTGTAACATTTGTGATCCAGCATTTTTAATGTTAATTTGTCACTCGGTGCCACTGGAAAGAAACAATTTTCATTGGAGATTATTTTCTGGACTGGAAAGTTGTGTGGCTTTGTGCTTTATTATTTTTATAGGGTGGAGAAGTTTTCCTGCTCTGTTTCTGAAAGAGAAAAAAAAAAAAAAGATCAAAGTGAAATGCTCTGACATTTTTCCTGAGAAAAGACCACCCTACAGTTTGATAGGTTTTATGTTTTTCTCTTGCTTGATGATTGATGCTTCTCTGGCACGCTGACATGCATCTCAGGAGTAAAAAAGTGAAGGGAGGATGGTGCTAATATTACATATCATTTGAAAGGACATTGTGTAGTCATTTCAACGCGTTTTATTTTTGTGTCCATTGTTTACCGTGTTTTTCTGAAGCTTGGAAAGCTCTCATGTTCCACTGGGTGAATATTTTCCCTGCATGTTTCTCGTTGACTTGAAACAACTTGTCTAGTTAGTTCCTCATCTATCATTCTAAAATACTTCTTTTTTTTGCTACAGCAGTGGTTTCTGCTCCCTACTGCCATGCACGCCTCTGAGAAATCATTTAACATATCTAAAATGACTCTTCAGTGCTAGAAGCTATTTGTATGTGTTAGAAAAAGTGAATTAATTTAGTATAACGAAGTTAAGGAAAACAAGGTATTGGGTAAAAGTTTCAGAACCATCTGTAACGGCTTACCAACTTACACATTAATAATTAAAAAGTTGTAAGTACTAGAGAGCCTCTCAAAACATTATCCTATGTCCTTCAAAACTTTGGCTTTATTCCTCTGAAGTTCAAAAAGCATCAGATGTTGTTGGCAATACGCTGCGTATGAAAAATAGTGATGGAAAAATGACTGCTACAAGGACAAAAAACATAAGCAGTCAAGATAAGAAAGCCGAAATGTAGCAAATTTGATAGTCATACTCACGATTCAGTGATTTTATTTGTTATGGGAACAGGTTTTTGATACAAGTTGAGATTTCCATTTTGCATTACAGGAGTGTGTGCATCCGTATATTAGATCAAGCAAACAGGTTGACATCCTTTAGAAGTCGGAGAGCTGCTGCTGGCTCAATCTTTTGTGAGCTTTTTCCTCCAACCTGGCTCCTCCTAACTGCCTTAGTAAAAACTGCACATTCTGTTGTAAATCTGTGAGTTTTTTCTGTTATTATTCTGTTATTGTCTCCATACTCCTCTACTTAAGGGAGTACCAGCAATTCCAGTTTGTAAATATCAACAATGCAAATTCATCAAAAGGCAACTGTAGTAACGTTGATACTGAAGGAAATACTTACAGTGTTTCAGAGAGCATTAATGTTTGCAGTATGTACATCTGAAGAGGATTTCTGTAGTTCTGCTAATTCTCTGTCTCAGAAAGCTGATGGATTTTCATGGATATGGCTGAAGGATGAAATGGCCAGACAAAAGAGGCAGAGAAACAACAAAGAAGGCTTGGCAGGAGCAGGGGGAAAGCAGAGTTGTGTTAGGCAGTTTGAGTTTAGTTGTGTTAATTTAGCTTTCGTAAAAGGAGGAGGAGATGAAAATAATTGAAACTTAAGATGCTGCTTTGCTTTAGAACAAGGCAAGAATAGAATAGAATAGAATAGAATCATTAAGGTTGGAAGTGACCTCAAGGATCATCTAGTCCAACCATCCCCCCACCACCTATTACCCACTAGACCACGTCCCTAAGTACCATATCTAACCTTTCCTTAAACACCCTCAGGGATGGTGACTCC